>JAHLEZ010000006.1:3000000-3354955 GCA_020726505.1 Leptodontidium sp. MPI-SDFR-AT-0119
TAACGAGACTTAATAAAGGATTTATATAAAGGCGAGGTATTTATTATTAAAGACAGATATTTGTCTAAAGTCTTCTAAGGGATTATATTAGATAGCGGTACTGCCAGAATCTCTATTATAGGAAAATAATAAGTCTAAGCACTTCTAAAGCTTGACTCGTTACTAGAAGTTAATTATACGAGTAACTAAACGCATACGATTCGATTTAACAAAGGAGTAACGGAATTAAAGGGATTAATACTCGTATAAATACTTATTAAGTAAGTGAAGTTCTAGATTATTCTAATAAATACCTCGTTCTTATTATATATTTAAGATATAGACTCCCTTAGTATACGATTAAATAACTTTTAGAATATTATAATTTAAAGAGATAAGAGAATTCTAATTATACGAAAATAAGGACATCTATAAATAATAATTTATATAATAAAAGACACGTTTATATATTAACACTTCATAGAAATAGAGCTTAAGTAACTCTATTAACGCTTTAGACATCCTTTAGTTAAGAAACTATACTACGTTCTTTAGCGAGTAAGACATAAGGAAACAAACCTTCGTACGATTAAGAAAATCTTAAAGTTCTGTGAATAATATTAGCTTTATACGAAGAACTTAAGTCGATTTAGATTCTCTTTAAAAGACGATATCGAATTTAATTTCTCTATAATCGTGGATATTTTATATCTTTTAGGAGTAATAGTCCTTTAAGTAGTTAATAAGGTAACCGGCTTTAATACCGCTCGATTCCTAAAGGATAATTTAATAAAGACAATATAAATTACACTTCGTATATATTAGATCAATACTTACTTTGGACCCCTAGATTACTTTATACATAATACTAGGACAAACTTCGTATTATTAGAATTTAAAGTAAATACTCGTATAATAAACGTCGATATAAAGGAAGTCTTAGTCGAGGCACATTAGAGTGTCAAGAAGGTTAAATAGTATTACGCCCCTTTACGCCAATTATACGAGATTATCTAAGACGAGACGAGAAGAGAAAACCTAACAAAAGAAGTAGTCCTTTAAATAGCCGTAAAAGCCGTGAATAATACAACTAATTTAAACGGACTAATTCTAATACTTCTCGTTTTTGGAGTATATCTTAGACTTTCGTACGAAGACTTACTATCTGTGGATATACTTACTAGAATAAGGGCAGTTTAAATAGTAATAACAGAATTATAAAAGATTTAAGTTATATAAAAGATTAAAGATATTTAAAATATAAAGAACAGCTTTAATATTACTAAGACTGTACGACTTTTATTATAATCTTTAGTAAAAGTATAACGAGAGAAAAAGGGATAAATAAGCCTGTTTTCGTTATTATTAGTCACAAGGAAGGAGTGTGTTATTTAATTACCTTTAAGACTGACTTTCTTTTGTATAACGATAATTAAGCCGTTTTATATAGAAGAAATCGCCGAGGCCCTAGAAGACCGTGTACGATTAAACTAATGTGGTGGGGACAGCCCCTGATTTCTTTTGTCACATGACTGCGCTAGTCCTTTACATATATAAGGAGCCAACACTTGACTACAGAACGTTAAGAACGTAACACTAAATATATTCTATTTATTAGAACCTTTTCCCTCCCCTCCTTTGCCGATTCGTACTCTCTAGATATGTGATATCTTTAGATTTAATTAATCTATTATTTATAAAGCTTAGAATCTCCTCTAGTGGCTCGCTATATACTACCCTCTTATTGTGTAAATTAGGGTTTGTCCCTCTTATATATTTTTAGTGACTTACGTAAGGAGTAAATTATTACTAGAGGAGGAACTAAGTAAGTATAATAGTAAGGCCCCTATATACTAATTTATATAAGGAGAGTCAGGAAAAACGATAATTATCTGAACTAAGGGAGCTATTTAATTAGTTATCTCTTAGCCCTTAAGGCAAAACGACAAATATAAAGAATACAGACCTTTAACTTAAGGAGAATAAAGACTACTAAGGAACTAAGGAAAGTTATAAAGTGGGAGCACTTATAGTACTAGAAAATCTATCTCCCTTAAGCCACTGTTCTGATTTCATTATTCTAAGACATAGTGCCTGGCCACTTCGCACTAGTTTCTATTCTTAGTAAAGGTTCTAGTGTTTTTAAACGTAATTAATATTTTTTAAACGCTAAGAAAAGTCGAGACTCTATAACAGAACTAAAATTAACATATTAGAGGCTTAAGCAGAGTACTGGCGAGCTTATATTTCGGAGTATTCAGTGAGACATAAAACTTCCAGGCTAGTCTAAAGCCTAAGTAACTTACGCTAAGTGTTAATCTCCTTACTTTGTTTTCTTATTATATTTACTTTTATTATTTTTATAATTTTCGTGTATAAGCCTTAAACTTTAGGGCGTATTTGTTTTAATTTAGTAGTTATTAACGTTCGCTAAGGGCTAACTAAAGAGCACGGCCCTAAACCTTCATTAAGAGTTATTAATATTCATCTCGCTTTAAGGTAAGCGAGAGCTTATATACTTTCTGTTTTAGGGGAGGGGGTTTCCTTTATATTTCTTTAATAATTAATACACCGTATTCTTAGTTACTTTCTTATATTTCAATCGACGACACTATTAACTTACCTTACTACGACCTTCTTATAATAATACACGATATCGAATAACAGAAACATTAACTATAGCTATAGTAACCTTAAGATAAGTAGGTTTAGTAATATTATAATGCCCCCCGGCTTTATTTTGACAGGAGTAACTCCTCTGTTTAGACCTAAAATCACTATTAGGCTAAGCCTTAATACTTTTATACTCTCTGAAGACACTACTTTTTAAACCTCGGAGACTTCTTAAAAGAGGAATAAGGGAAAGAAAGAAAAGTAAGGGACTAATAGCTCTAATTTTATTAATCTTATAAGATTACACTAATACTCTAGCCTTACCTTTACTATAGACGACTTAAAGAACCTGAAAATCCATCTTAGTTAGCTTATACTTATCGCCGGAACCCTAAATGCCCTTATCTTTAATAGAATCAATGTCAGCAACTACTTCCGGATTCTCGATCGATACTTTATAACTTATATAGTCACTAGTAATTAAGTCAAGAAAGAATAAGTTACTAAGTACGCTACTTAAGCTTATATATAGACTATTCAGAAGCTTTTAAGCTTTAAAGAGGGTAGTTATATTAACTTTAAGGATACTATAATCCAGGAGTACTAGCGTAATAATACAGAGCGTCGCTTACATACTAATAGTTATCTTGACCGACTTAAGTATGACTTCAAGACTCTTGTAAGGGACGGCGAGCCTACTCCCGAATAGTGCCGCGACTTCCTCCGAGTATTTAGAGAGGTTATTATTAACTATATTAACTATAGTAACTTCACTAATAAGTAAGCCTCTATAAGATTTATCTTCTCTCTTCCTTAGAATCTACGAACTAAAGTTATACGGGCTACTTCTAAGAATAATAAAACCTTAAATATTAATAATATAAACTTATTTAGAAAGGTCTACTTTATTATAAAGGCCTACTTTAACTCCGAAAGGGAACTAAGCGCTATTACTAAAGAATAAGGCATCACTGACTGAGTATGGAGTAATACTAATAGTATTAACTTATTTACTAAGCGCTTTATACCTTAGTTAACGACTTATATTATTCCGCCTCATAATAGTAGACTAGTACCCCCGGCACTAGTCTAACTTTATTAACTATAAGGACAACTCCGCACGGGACGAGATTTCTAAAGTACTAAAGTAATAAGACAAAGAGCTATTTATACTTAATTTCCTTCTTACTTTAAAGAAAGTTACTAAGAACTTAAGTAAGATTAACATAAGAGATTTAGATTTTATTACTAAAGGATTAGAATATATAAGGATTCTCGGAGTAATAGTTCAAAGAGCCTCTAATATTAACTTCACCGCTAAGGTCAATATGTTTATATTTTTTAAAGAGGCCTAAAAGTAAGTTACCGTCAACTATAATATAGTAAGTTCAAGTTCCTTGGGGTATAACAAACGTGCCAGGGATAATCATAATTGCCGCTAATATATAAATTAATACTAACTAGGCATAAGACCTTAAGAGTATTATAGTTACATAAACTAATATTATAACTATAAGAAATAGATTAGTCTTAGTATTATCCACGAAGCCGACGATACTAATTACATTTACATTAGCTTATAGTAAGAGGGAAAGAAGTCATACTTCGTCTAGTTTCCCTTAGACAAAAGGTCTAAAAGACATTATATTTTAACGCGAGTCTTAAACACCTTATATGACTTTAACCTTAAGAGACGAACTAAAGTAGTTAAAGAACTCTTTAAGGCAAGAAAAGAAGCTGCGCTTATTAAGGAAAAGGGAGATAAGGGGGCACAATCTCCGACTGTTCTTATTATAAGTTGTATTAAGCTTATTAAAGAACTTACAAGGGACCTTAACTCAGATATTATTAGTCAATAAGACTACACTAAATACTAATCAGCACAGATCCAAAATTTACTAGCGTATAACACTAATAGTACTAATTCTAAAGTTATAATAGCTCCGGTCGAGACTAGATAGTAAAAGGGAGCACTTAAACAAAAGTTATATAAGACTTTAGACAAACTCTAAGAGAAGATTAAGTCTTAATTTACTTATAATAAACTAAAAGCACCCCGCGATGTTAAAGAACTAGTCAAGTTTATTAATACTATAGACGTTAACAGCCTAGCGGAGACTAAAATAACACTATAATAGATTCTAGCCTACAATAAGTTTAAAGTCTCTGACCTGAGTACGCAGAGTGTTCGATAAGCCACCTGGCTGATAAGTCAGCCAATCAGCTGAGAGATTATTATAAGTCAGTCAGCTCAGCCCTAGCCCTAAGTCAATTAGTTAATATATTCTCAGCTGATCTTTGGCTAATAAGCTGAGGGGTATTTTATTAGTCTTTATAGGGTCAGTTTAGGTAGGGGGGATAATGTTGATTTAGTGTCTCGGTTAACGATTTAACGAGCCCCGGGGCGGAATAACCCTCTCTAATAGGCCAAAATTAGGCGGTGAAACGCGGCAGGATATAGAAAAGCTTACCTTCAGCATCGTAGGCACATCACTGGTAATTACAGTCAGAATTGCCATCAAAATCATGTCTCGCAACACCTCACCTATTGTAATCGATAGAGCTACTCCTAGAGCAGTTGAAGTATCACCTGCGGACTCTACTCCTAATATATTTAGCCGTATAATGTCGGTTTCTAGTACTTCGGCATCACCGGCTCTAGCAGCTCTTACATCTCTTCGTGATCTTTGCCAGCGACCTCCACGAGTATATAACGAGTTATATAACCCTTATAAGCCTGAAAGTAATACTTTACCGGCAGACTATTCTCCTTACGTTAACGGTCAGCTATTGTTTAATAATAGAGAAGTTGATATTCGGAAAATGCCCCGGGGAAAGTCTCTTGCCCCCGCAAGTAAGAAAGCAAAGAAGTCTTAGGTGTGGGAGTTAGGATACACTTTTATTAATCTTGCTCACCCTAAGAAACATCAATATTAGGCGTGTAAAGGCTATAAGTTGCGGAAACGTTAATTAAGAGATATGAACCTAAACTGATAATACTAAGTCATTACGACTAGCGATTTTCACGACACAAAGAGTACGTCTTTAATAGTAACAGTCTCAAGAACGTAGAGAAACACTTATTATATCACTATTACTTAAACGAAGGAGGTGATATATAGCGAATAGAGGCTACAAGACAACCTGCGCAAGCGTCTAGGATTGTAGATGGTGATCCAAACCGTGTTATTCCCTTCCGACAAAAGGAATTCAAGAACGCCTTCCTGAAATAGGTTATCTTAGATAATGTAAAAGCACGAAAAGTAGCGTCAAAACACCTCAAAAGAATGTTCCGGATAGCTAACGAAGAAGTAATCAATGCTTTGCCCGATATAACTTCAACTGTAAGAGTTTGGATTAAGGAGATGTTCGAGCACTTTAAACTAAAGCTAATTGCAGAGGTTACTACGGCCAAATCAAAGATCTCTTTTAGTTTCGACGGCTAAGGAAGTAAAAGAGACAAAATTAGTATTATAACTTTAGTTCTTCACTTTATTAACGGAAAAAGACAGATAGTAACACGCCTTACTGGCCTACTAAAGCTTCTAAACCACGGGAAAACAGGAATTAGTAAATGCTCCTACTTTTCTTATATATAAAGCTAACTTTTGTAAAGCAAGTATTAGTCCTCTTACCTCTCTTGAATCGATTCGGAATCACCTCTACGAACCTGGGGTATTTTGTCCTTGACAATGCTCTTAATAACGATATAACACTCGTCGAGCTTGCTAAAACACTTAAATTCGACCTTAAACAGAAGAGATTACGTTATATAAGACACATCTTTAACCTTATCGTAGAGGCCTATCTTTTCGGTTAAGACAGTGCGAGCTTTGAGAAGGAATATAAGGCGGTAAGAGCACCGGCGCGACGACAACTTTAGAGACAACGCGGAGAGCTTAGAAAGCTATATAACTTAGTGGCGCATATTATGGCCTCTAGAAAACGTACTGAGTTATTTGGAAATCTACAAGAGGAATAGAATGAAGGTAAAGCTATTAACCATAGTTTGAAGCTAGTTTTAGACGGAGGAATACGTTAGAACGCGTCGTACGCTATGGTCACTCGAGCACTCCTTCTCCGGCTAGCTCTCGATCAATACGCTGCAAAGCTGAGAGTCTCAAAAGACGACTTAGACGTGGAAACCTACCAAGAAGACTACCTTGACGATAAAGAATAAGAGACTTTAGAGCTTATCTCTACACAGCTTTAACCTCTCTTTTCTATTACTAAATCTCTTGAAGGAAACGCCAAGTTAACAGAAGGAGTAAGAAAACTATCGCATGGCGCGTTATAGGAGGTCTTACCTGCCTTTGAAGTGTTACTTTCTCACTTTGAGAGTCTCGAGCAGAGAGCACGGAATAGCGACTTCAACGAACGTATACAACAGTCGATTACCTTGGCCTAGGGGAAGACAAAAGAGTACTACGTCAAAACCGATGTTTCCGTGGCCTAGCAGGCGTCTCTAGTGCTTCACCCTCGTTAGAAATGAGCATATTTTGAGAATAAATAGACTGGTGCAGAGGCTCGATTTGTGCGGGAGGGAAAGGCAAAGCTGAAGGCTCTCTGGCAGAGCGACTACAAGTCTGAGCCTACTATACGGCGGGAGACAGTCTCTCTAGAGCCTGCGGAGCCAGTTGACTACTTAGAGGCCATGCTTAATGGATTGGCACCTGTGGAGGCTGAACTTAGGCGTTCTTTAAGCCGGAGAGACCAATTAGCATAGTACTTAGAAGAGCCTACAGAGATTACGAATCCTCTAGAGTACTAGAAAAAGAAAGAGGCTCAATGGCCACAGTTAGCTGCCATGGCCTTTGACTTCTTAGTTGTCCCTGCCATGAGCTCTAAGTGCGAGCGTGTTTTTTCCTCCTGTTTAAAGCAAATAACTCCAGAAGTTTCTTAGTTATTAAGAGAGATATTATAGTACAGGGAATGTTTGAAAAATTGGGAGCACCGTAACGCTATCGATATTATGAGTTGTTACAATATAGTTTGGCTAGGAATATAATCTTTTTTGGCTTCATTTTTTACCCCTGTAGCTTATTAGTAGCTAATTAGTTACTTAGTTAAGTCAGTCAGTTAGTGATTTATATATAAGTCAATTAGTTGAGAAATCTGGCCAGCTGATGGCTGACTGATTGGCTTATCGAACACTCTGTGAGTACGAAAACGATATTTACTACGACACTAAAAACACCTTTTAAAATATCACTTACTAGTAATATAATAAGAAAGAGAGCTTCGAAGTCTGAGGCACTAGTAATACTATCGGCTATCCCTAGACTTATATCTTGTATAGTGTTATCCTAAAGTCCTCGCGTGTAAGAGGCGTTGACTCAGAATAGTTATAGGCTTAATAATATCTTAGACAAATTATTCGCATAAAAGGAGCTTCCTAGAAACCTTACACTAAGAGAAATTATAGTCCTTATAGACCTGCCTAAAGTATCTCGTCTTTCTACTAGAACAATTGACCGACGTATATAAAAGGAATTAATCGCTAATATTAGTACCTTAGAGTTTGAAGAACTAGAGTTAATAACTAAGGAAGATATTATTATATATTAAAAACCACTTCACGGCACTTCATATACTCTTCTAAACCTCTATACTACTAATGTTTCTATAACTACGAACTATAAATAACGACTTGAGGAAATTAAACGGGAAGGCCTTAAGTTAAAGTATAAGTATTAAAAAGAGCGTATTATAACTCACAGCTCTATCTTAAGAAATCTACTAGCAGTAAAGTTTAGAACATAATAAAGACGCTAGCGACTTTAATTGTTTATATAATAAGAAGCTCTTATTAATAACTTAGTACTATAGCTTATAATTAGCGCTATCCCAGTCTTTAGTTTAATCTTTATAGTATTACTTGGAACTATAATGTTACTTAGTAAGTGTATCTTTAGGAACTTTTTAACGAAACGTACTCGCGCTTAAGAACTATTATATGCTAAAGTAGCCTTACTAGGGACAATAGTTGAGACAGGAAACTTATACTTCTCGCTAGTACTAAAGGTTGTTGTCACTATGCCTAGCCGAATTAAGGTCACCGATGTCAGAGTTACCCTTAATATAGGAGCTGAAGTTAGTTGTATGACACTTAAAGTAATTACTCTCTTAGAGCTCCTTATTATTAGAAGTTAGACTATAGCTCTGAAAACAATCACCGGAGTTAAGTCCTGATTTATTAGTTTTATTGACAATGTTACGGTTATTATAGGCAATTATATTATTAATAATAGATTTTATATTATAGACGCCCTTAATATAAAGGTTATTTTAGGCTTTTTATTCTTTTATAAAGCTAGAGTATTATTCTGTTATCTTAGAGACTATAATAGAGGCATTATACTGGCTTAGTTTTGGGATTAGCGATTAAGAGACGTTATTACAGTCAAAACTAATAATACTATAGAGGATATTAAGGACACTAAAGCTCTTTAAGAAGAAAATAGGATAGGCATAATCTTTTTAGAGTAAACGGACTCTAAAGATAGTTACGAAGAAGAAGACTTCTCAGGAAAAGAGTAACTAACTACATATCGAGCGCTACTGTTAGTGCCTTAGAATACTTAATTAACCCCTCACAATATAACCCTTAATTATTAAAGCTTAAGGGCAAGCTTTATAAAGGGGGGGACGAAGCGGTGCTAAGTGATAATAATAAAGGCAATACTATTCTTATCGAGTACTTAGAAAGAGAGTTTTACGTCCCGAAATTAATACTTAATGATTTTTAGTAAAAGGCAATCTTAGATATATTCTCGGAGGAGAAGTTAATTACGGAACTATTCTTTCCTAGAGCTTTTAAAGCTAATTCTTTAACTAAAGCCACGCCTACCTTTAAATAAACAAAGAACTATGACGATCTCCCGATTAAGAACCCCTTTCAGAGCACTTAAAATACTACTACTTAGATTAATACTATATACAAATCGAAAGCTAAGAAAGTCTAGTTAGTTAATAAAGCCGACCTTATAGGCGACCCCCCGGGAGGGAGAGATAATTAGTATAAGAGATTAAAAGACAGAGGGACTAAGCAAGAATAATTAGGGAAATATTAAGATTTATTACTACTACGCTTTATTAATATACCCCGTAACTCCCGACTTACGCCGGAGAGACTAGCTAAACTTAACGTCAGGAAGCTGTTACAACCTAAAGAGAGAGCTCTCTTCGATGAAATAATAATTAATAAAGAAGGAGTTATAACGTTTAACTAGCCCGAATATAGTAAATTCTATAAAGATATCTCTCCCTTAGTTATTATTAAGACTATTAAGTATAAAACTTAATAAGCCCCTAACTTTCTATTACTACAAGCTTTAGTCCCGGAAGTCACGAAGATAGTGTAAGAGCGTCTTAATAAGGGTGTTTTTAAGCTTTCTAAAGGCCTATACCGAAATGCTTAATTTTTAATAAAAAAGAAGGAATTTAGAAAATATAGACTTATTAATTTAACTACTATATTAAATGCCGTTATATAAAGGGATATTAATCTTTTACCTTTAGTAAATAAGTTCTCTAAAGAATTCGCCAGTTATTACGTCGTTAGCCTCGTTAACTTATACTCCGGCTATAATTAATAAACTCTCTATAAGTCTAGCTAAGACATAACTGCCTTCTATATTTTGAATATAAGTTTAGTCAAGAATATAACTCTCTCTTAAAGTACTATAAACTCTATTATTTAGTTTATTAAAACGATTACTTATATACTAAAGCTATTAATTCTTAGTGTGTTTATATTATTCTTAGATAATATAAGAGTTAAAGGACTATATATAGACTATAACTAAGAAGAAGCTTGTCCTAGAATCTGAAGATTTATCTTAGAATATATTTAAAACCTCAACAAGACGTTAAAACGTTTAAAGAGAGTAAGTGTTACTATTAGACTAAAGTCTTAGTTTTGTTTAAATAGTATAAACATTATGGGATACACTTATAACTTTAAAAGGAGAGAACCTTCGGCGAGACACTTAGTTAAGATTAAGAACTAGAACTTACTAAGTAACTTACTAAGTAACTTAATAGAAGTTAAGGCATTCCTAAGCCTTATTATTTACTTCCAAATTTAGATTAAAAACTTCCGACTAATTACTGAGCTATTATACGCACTATTTAGAAAAGGAGTCAAGTTCTTCTAAGACCTAAAGATTCACGACAAAGTAATACAAACTCTTAAAGATACGTTATACTCGTTTCCAGTTCTATATCAGATTAATTATAGTGAGAGTACTAAAGAGATAATTATTAGTGTCGACTTAAGTAGCACAAGTTAAGGAGGTTTCCTCGGCCAAAGAGACTCTTTAACGAATAAGATACGACTTATAAAGTATAAGAGTAGTTTTTAAAGTAAGACTAAAGCCAAGTATAATACTACCAAGCGAGAATATAAAGGCATACTTTATATTTTAAAGAAACTCAAGATTTAGCTCGTTAACGTATACTTTATTATTAAAATAGACACTAATACCTTAATTATTTAACTAAATGGAGCCGCCTATAATTATCTTAGCGCTTTACTTATTAAATAGCTTACTTAGATACGACTATTTGATTTCGAAGTTTAGTATATTAAAGGCTTAATACACGTCGTTACCGATTAGCTCTCTAAGAGGCCAAGGCATATTAACGACACGTTAAAAGAGAGTAATATAAACAAGGATTAGATACTTTCTAAGTTAAGAGTTTATAAGATTTACCTTATAAAAGTATTTAACGCCGAAGAACTTACTAATTTAGAACTTAAAGAAGTAATAATAAACCCTAAATTACGTAAACGAAACGACATTTTATTAGATATAAAAGTAAAAGTACAATACTTAAGAGATAAAGGGGAACTTAGCTCCTCTAATAGTTTAAGTTCTATTAAAGGAGAATTACTTATCCTAGCTAACAAGTACGGCGAAGGGTACTAGTAAATTGCCTGATACTTGACGATACTTAAGACTCCTAAGGATATAACTAGAAAGCAGTTTCGAGTCTTTAAACAGGAAGCTTTAAACTATAGTGTACATAGTCGCCGGATTTAGAGGCTCCTTATAAAAGGTTCTACTGTCAAGCTTATTATTAATACTAATAAGGAGAAGGAAATTATACTTTAGAGTTACTATAATAATTCTAATTATAAAGGGAGAGAAAGTACTTACTACTACATTGCCACACGGTACTTTTAAAAGGGACTATTTATTAATTATATAAAATACGTCTGAACGTGTAAGAATTGTCAACTCTAATTAACGAAACGTCTTAAGGAGCCTCTTTACCTTATAGTATTAAATAGACTCATAAAAAAGTGGGCATTAGATATTACTTATATACTACTACACAGAGGAAAAGGCTACCTTGTTATTATAAGAGACGATATAAGTAAATGGGCTAAAGCTAGAGCTCTCCTTACTAGAGAGGCTAAATACATCGCTGCTTTTATCTAGGAAGATATTATTTGTTATTATAGGTTGTTTTAGAGACTTGTTGTGAATAGAGGAACTGAGAATATAAAGGAAGTACTAAAACTACTTAATAAAATAGAGGTCAAGCGAATTAAGATCTCGGCATATAACGCTAGAGCTAATAGAATAATCGAACGAGGCCATGAACTTATTAAGAATACCTTGTCAAAAATAGAAGGACGTTAGACTAATAACCTTTCCGTAATATTATTTACTAACAGAACTACTATATATAGTCTAACTAATTACACACTATTTTATATAATATATAACAGGGAGGCGATCTTACTTATTAAGACAAGAAACTTAATATAAAGAACGTTATTTACTAAGGAGGTTCGTGACTAATCGAAGTTACTATAACTTAGGGCTATACAGTTTTAGATGAGACAAGAACACATTAATAAGGCTATCTTTAAGAAGACTCGGCGTCGTTAAGAAGGTAAGGAAGCCTTTAATCTTAAATATAATATATAGAAGAGACTATTTAAAAAGAAAGACTTAGTTCTCCGATGGGACTCAGTACGGGAGAATCATATGTCTTCAAACTAAGCACTCGACTTTAAGTGGCTAAGTCCTTACGAGATCGCTGAAACTTACACTAATAAAGGTTATTATAGACTCAAGGAACTCGGCGATAATAACCCCTAGCTACGACAAACCTTCGCCGGTAATAAGCTCAAGCTCTTCTATAAGAGGAACAACTTCATTTATAACGATAATAATAAAGTGAGAGAGGCCTTTAACGAAGACGACAACTTAACCTCTTTGAATCTTAAACTAGACATTAATTTATAATACCTTAACGACCCCGAATTCTTAGAGAACCCTACGACTCTAACAATACAGCGTGTTAGGGACGATGGGATAGTGATTAAAGTCTTTAAATTATTAATATAGTAGCGTAGCGAGTATTAAGTAATATTTGACTTAGAATAAATATACACGCTCTATACGCTAGCGTCGCCGATAACATTTCTTTAGCTAAATAAACTTAGCCCTAATAATTGTTACTTACTTCCACGAGTAACTGTCGCGATACGAAACTTAAAGTTAACACTTTAGTATTAAGGCTTTAGTGTTAAGGAGCTAGTACGAAGACGCACCCTTAGTCTTTAAAGGGGGGGACAATATATTACCGTACATTAAAATCATCAAAATGATCGCTAAACCGACTTCGTACTACTAAGAACTACGATTTAAGACACCTTAATACTATAATAAACATAAAGAAGAGCCTATATAGCCCTAAATAAGTTAGAGAGAATATTAGCCCTGCGCTATAAGAACACTTATCTCTCGGAGTAAAACTTAATAAAAAACTAGCGCCCTTATAGACTACTTGCCGTATGCGAATATATAATAAGTTTAGAACGAGACTGCTATTATTAAGCTAGTGATATTTTAGGCGGCAGAAAGTAACTTCGTTTAAATAGGCTAGTTATTGAGCTTAATTCGCAAGACTAAATTCTAAAACGGCAGGTTGAACTTATAGCTTAGGCTAGAAATTCGAGTCTAACGTGCTAGACACCCCGAAGAATATAGACGTAATATACTTAAGCGCTAACTCTCGGCAATTAATAAAAAGAAAGGAAACAATAAAGTAAGTTTATTGTTCTTAGGGACAAAGCTAATACTTATAGAGCTATTAACCCTGATGTAGCGTATAGTGATCTATAAAGGACGACACTAAGAGTACTATTGATAAACTAGCCTTAAACTAGTAAGTAAATCACACGATTTATATAAGGCAAGTAGAAGTCTAGGAAATCTCTTAGCGAAGAGTTAATAACACGCTCAGAATTAAAGCCGTGCTCTCTAAAACCTTAAGGACTATCTATAATAGCCTTAAATTTAAGAATTTACTAGTTAGTACTCTCGTTAATAAGCCTAAATAAGTCTTAAGGAGGTTCGCGATTTATTTAAGAAGATCTCTCATTACAGGCGACAGAATATAACTAACGCTAACCCTACCCCACGTACTAAAAGTCTAAGTATATTATTGGCCGACGACTTCTAGCTAGTGAACCTTTTAGGGATTAAGTGTTAGTCGACTACCCCTAATTAACTCTGTCTAAAGTCTCTCGCTTACTAAGTTAGGGCCCCTTTTATATATACGTCGATACTTCTTAACCTCTTCCTGTTAGAAAGTCTAAAAGAATAAGGACTTCTCTTGCCGTTTACTAGTACTAGTAGACAAGAGGTAATATACTTCGTACTTAGAGTATTAATAGGAGACTACAAGTTATAGACAACTTTTAAATATAATATAATAGTTTTATAACTATAATAGACTTATAAGTAAAAGTGCCGCTATTTTAGGCTCGTATTAACATCGCTGAAGTAATAAAGACTTTATACCCTCGACCTCTAACTAAGTTCAGTAATAAATACTAGTAACTAATTAAGGCTAAGGGAGCAACCTTAAGTATTCTTATAGATATTTCGTCACCGCCTATTATATTATTTCGAGAAGTATTGTTAAGTAAAACAGACAAGGACAAAGCCAATAACTTATAGAGTAACTAATCAGGAATTAAGTCTAACTTCGACCTCAAGATTAATAATAAGTTCTTTAACCCTTATTAAAGAACTAAAGTAATTAAGAGACCTCAACTAAGACCGAACCACTATTCCGAGAAGATCTTTAACTAATAAGACCCTATAGTATACTATCTTATACTTAATTATTACTAGCTCAATAATACTTAAGTTAACTAAACTCTTTTGCCCCTAAAAAGCTCAGCTGTTTTAAAGACCCTCTGTTAACTTTAATAATAAGAAGTGACTTACTTATCAAGGGGAGAAGGGGCTATTTCCACTACACTAAGAACTAAGAACTTATTATAACCTCTTAACCCTACTTAACGTATTACGACCGTTAGTTTTCCTACTCTTCCTGGCTTTCTGCCATAAACCTTTGAAGTTAATAAATCTAGCCTCTACCCTATCTAACTAACTAATTAATAAGAGACTAGCGGAATAATGTCACTTATCTTTAGTAGTGTGACTTATATAAGTGTAATAAGAGCGTATCTATAGAGGGACCCGAAAGCTACTTAGTAACTTATTACTAAGGGAAGATTAGTACGGCGCGACACGCACGTTCTTAGCTTAAGAGGTGGAGTTTAATACGAGTAATCGTATAAGGTAGCCTTAATTCTTATTAATGTATAAACCTAAAGAAGACAGATAGTATCGTTTCCTTGACTTATAAAGAGAATATAAGTACCGGCGCTACGAAGAAGTTAGACAATTTAATACTTAACTAGATAACGTCAAGGTAAAGTCCTAGAATTCACTTTAGTTACTTCTTAAAACACGAGTTAAAGATTAAAGACCGTGGCGGTACTTTAAATCGCCGCAAGAAATGTGTTAGTATAATCTATAAATAGCTAGCCAAGTATAAGAGAAGAAATAAGAGTATAACTCACGAAGTTAAGACGCGTTAAGACCTCTATAATATTGACCTTTAATATTAAAGTTAAGAGCGCTTAAGCTAAGATAGAGCAAACTGATTTTAATAACACTACTAAAGTGGCTAACTACGAAGGACTCTTCTTAAAGGTCTATAACGAGTTAATAGAGCTTAAATAATAGTATAAAAGGTTAATTTACTACGTTAAGGTGACTTGACTTTATATTAAAGTTATTATTTAAAGATCAAGGTACAGAAAGCTAAGGAGAGACTACGTATAAGTTAACGCAAGTATTATAAAGGGAAGTTGTCGACTAATAAAAAGAAAAGTAAGTAAAGAAAAGCTCTTTATTACGTCACTTCTACGATTAAGTAATAACGAAGTTAAAGGGGTTAAGCTCTAATAGCGCACTAAAGTTAATAGTAAAGGCTAAGGTTATTACCTTAAAGGTACTAAATAGCGTGAGGTTAACAGTAGAGAGACCTCTAAAGATACTTAGAGTTATAGTAACTAAAGTCATTATTAAATAAAAGGAGATCTTACCTTAATAATATAAGAAAAGTAATAGTGAAGTCGATTTTAATATAAGCCTAGCGGGGAAGTTTACTTTCTTTAGAAAATTAAAGTGAGAGAAGGTACAAGAGGTGTTATTCGATTAGTAAGAGAAGGAGTAAAGAAGTTAAAGTATATTAAGGTACTCTATAGAAGGAATAGTATTAAGGAGAAGTTATTATACTTAGAGAGTTAAAGTTAGAAAGTTAGTAAGGGAGAGTTAACCTTATAAAAGTAAGCTAGCGACGCTAAGCGAGGCGATTGTTTGTTTCTAAAGGTGACAGGTCGACTATCACGGGACTTCGCATATACTGGCTGTATAGTATCTTACTAACGATTTAAGACGCTCTAATTAACTGTTTACTTCTTTTTAGTATATATTACTCGAGGGCGAGTAAAGTCTTTGAAGGGGGGGACGTATGTGGTGGGGACAGCCCCTGATTTCTTTTGTCACATGACTACGCTAGTCCTTCGCATATATAAGGAGCTAACACTTAACTATAAAACGTCAAGAACGTAACACTAAATATATTTTATTTATTAGAACCTTTTCCCTCCCCTCCTTTACCGATTCGTACTCTCTAGATATGTAATATCTTTAGATTTAATTAATCTATTATTTATAGAGCTTAGAATCTCCTCCGGTGACTCGCTACATGCTACCCTCTTGTTGTGTAGATTAGGGTTCGTCCCTCCCACACTAAGTGTCTCCTTTAATAAGGCTAATTGTCTTAATTTCATTTAAGACAAAGTAAGAACTCGAGAAGGGACTTGTACAATTACTAAAAGTTTTCCTGACTTAAAAAGAATAATCCGACTTAGACTTATCTCGTATAATATGAGTAACAGGGAAGATTACTAGCCTTAGTCTTCTATTTAAAGAATCTTAATAATAAGAGATTAATAACTTAATTACTTAAGGCGTATTTAAGTTCGTATAATACGACTTAAAGTAATATCGTAAACAGATCTTTAATTCCCGGCTTATTAATAAAATCAAAGGGAAAACAACTAAAGCTTTATATAAGAAATCTAGACTTGTAATTTAAGTGTATAACGACGTAGGAAAGGAATAGATCCTTACTTAGTCTCCGACGATTTAACGGATTAATTAGTAACTAATTCTAGTACTTTATCCGTTACTTATACGAAAAGGGTTATTAATCTTTATTTGGGATATTACTTAGGCGTATGTTTAGTTAATAACGTTTTTAAATTATACGATTTATATAAGACTACTAAAGTAAATTGTCAGTAACTACTCGCTAAATATAATTATACTCGTATAAAAGCTATTATATAATATCTCGGAATTAAGAATATATTAGTAGGGGACGTACGATATATATTACAAAGTCAAGTTATATATAAAAACGTCTTTATACGATCTATGTCTTCTAATTACTTAACTAAGAATACTATTTAAAGTAGTTAGAATATAAATAGATAATACCTTAATCTTAACTATTAACGAGTTCTAAGAGAAGAAGGAGAAAGAACTCGAGATTACTGGTTTCTTTATAAAACTAAAGGATCGTTTATTATATAAATCACTCCTTGTGTTTAATAAATATATTGTATATAATTAAAAGGACTTCGTCTAAATCTTTTAAAAAGGGCAAGGCGAGAAGTTAATTAAAGTTAACTTAAGAGCACTAGACTGTATAAACTAGTATTAGGAATAACGGGCACGAGGAGTATATATCGCAACTTTATGCTAACCTAAAGCTTCGTACGACTTATTAATTACGGCTTAATTCTAAGAACTAGAAGATATTAATATAAAAAACTTAAATAAGCGTATTTAGTGACAGATTCAAAATATTAGACGAGAATTAAATTATATTCCTTTAGACTTATATTATACGAAGTTATTTATTTTTGTCGACGGATCCTTTACGAATAATAAGGACTTAAGTTCTTAGCTTAAATACGTAATAATTCTCGGCACAGAGGACGACGACCTTAATTCGAACGATTAAGACTCGTTTTTTCTTTCTAGAAATCTATTTTATTAAAGTAATACGAAGAGTAAACGAGTAACACGAAGTATCTTAACTTCTGAGATCTATAGTATAATTAACGGAGTTAATATAGTAATCGCGGTAAAGAGTACGATTAATATTATTACGTCACGGCTTAAGATACTAACGATCTTAATTGTTATTTATATAGACTTATTCTCGTTATACGAATGCCTTATAAAGCTCGGCATTATAAAAGAGAAGCGGTTAATAATTAATATTATAACTTTATGTCAATTATACAAACGACAAGAACTTATAAAAATTTAATAAATTAATAATTAAAATAACCCGGTAGATGCGATAACGAAGTTAAACTTAAATAAAAGCTTAGAAAAGCTAATTAATAATAATTAAATAGTCGTATAAGTAAAAAGATAAGTTAAGAAGGAAAAGAAAGTAGAGCTAAGGGAGGAATAATATTATATAATATAATGATTTCATTTATTAAATACGTGTTTTTATTTTATTTTAGTCACTTATTTAAATACTGTACGAAACAATAGTTATATATTTCTTAATTAAACAAATAATATTTAATACGATAATTAATTATTTAACAACTAACTATCTAACGATAATCTAATAACAGATCGATTAAGGGAAATCTCTATTAGTTTCTTTCGTATAGGCTCTTATACGAAGTACTTATTTTAAGTACCGCGTAAAGGTTAAAGATGAGCTTAAGTCTATTTACTTAAAGGGAGCCTCTATATAATGTCTAGAAGCTTAGTTATAAAAAGGAATTGTGCTTATAAATAAAAGGGAATACAAAAGATACGTATAAAATTATAAGACAATTAGAGTATCTTTAGATCTATCTTTTATTAAGCCCCTTCGTATAAGTCTAGTAATAAGTCCCTATAGTGCCCTCTACATAGTAACTATTTAAACTTTGTCACTCTCGTTTCCTGAACTTCCGTCTTTAAATAATAAGTCTTTAAGAGGGGGATTATAACAAGTAATATAATCTCGCTACTTATAGTTATTATAATTATCCCCGAAATGACCTTAAACTAAAGTATAGTCAGGGAAAGGCGTTAAGCTACGCCGGGAATATTTAATACAAGGAATAGCTCAGATAATACCTCTCGATTAAATCAAGAGGGCATTAACGTATAAAGGCCGATGTATTATAAGTTACTAAGGTGTAATACGCCCTTATATAAAGGCGACATCACGTCTTAGTATAACTAAGACTGTTTATTGTAACGCATTATAATATAATAGGCCTAACTGCTGCCCGCCGATAATAAACATAAGATAAGCGTTAGCGTTAGTAGTAACTAGCGCGGCATTAACGGCGTTAAAGAGAATAAAGGCCTTATATAATATTAGTTCTTAGACAAGAGGACTAAAGGTTCGTACAAGAAGTTATATCTTGGGGATAAGGGCTAGCTCGTATAAAGAGAAAAAGACTAACATTATATAATATAGTGTGGTGTAGTGTGGTGTAGTGTGGTGTGGCTACATAGGCGTTAGTACTACCTTACTAATATTGCAGCAGCTGTGCGAAGCTAGTCTCGAGGGGGTAAACTTCGTACAAGGGAGAGTACTCACTTAGTTATAGTAATAGTAGTAGTATTATAGCCTATAAAAGACCTTTCGTTAGTATATAGTAACAACGAATTAGATTACCTTATAAGTAAGGCGGAAAAGAGAGGCGCTGATTTGTACGAGGTTATCTTAAGTTATATAAAGAATATTTAAAGAAGAGGAGAGCTATATAAAGAAGAGAAGGGGGACTTACTATTATTACTATTATTATTACTATTAGTTAAAGAAGAAGAGAAGAAAAAGAGAAGAGGGAATTTAGAAAATCTCTTTTATACGTAAAAAAAGCTAGTAATTAGTTAATGAGAGACGTATAAGGAAGGAACGAAGTCGTTCCTTCCTAAAGCGGTTACTATTTAATATAACGAGCCAAAGTCACATAAGGCACGTGCTTTGTATAAAGGAAAAAGAGGAGCTAAGGATAATACGCTAAGTTGCGCGCACTTTGTATAAAGGAGAAAGAAGGAAGGTAAGAGAGTTTTTCTTTTAATAAAAGAAGAGTTACTAATATTAAGATAACCTTAACTAAGGGGCATTTTCTTACTCTAATAACTTCTAAAGATAGTCGTCTCTCCTGGCCGAGATAAAGCTTAGTTTTATACCTTGCCTCTTAGTTTTATACAAGTAATACTTATACGAGCTACAGGGTTTAGTACTTAATATATTTAAAGTAGCTTTCCCTTTCGTATAAAAGGGACACATAAAATATACTTAATTAAACTTCACTTATTATATTCTTTGTCACCCTAATATCAAGTATCGAACCTTAGTTAGATACTAACATGCCTAGATCCGCGCCTTTTAGGTGTATAGTATTACCCCTAATTAATCCTTGATGTTAGTACCGCTGTCGAACTTACCTCTGTTATTAATCCTCTGTGTACCGCCGAGCTCTCGTATTAACAAGTGTGATATATAATAAAGTCTAAAGAGTGTGTATACTCCGCTATTAACTGTTCTTTACTTTAATTTGCTTCTTCTACGCGCAGAATGTATATTAAGGACTAGGCAAATTTACTTCGGAAGATGTATACTTAACTCTCTCTCGTACACGACTTAACTACAAATACCCCCCTTTCTCTTAAGGTCCGCATTATAAATCGGAAATATTATTACGAGAAGACTCACTGATGCTCCGCCGTGGAGATCTTCTCGATTAGCGCCGTAGCGTTTTATATGTTGATAAAACGGAAGTCTAGAGATGAGATATTCGTGGTAATTCTTTAAGAGGTTAATATTTTAATTGATTAGAAAAGCCAAGAGCGAGAGAAAGCCGCTGCTATATTAGCTTTAATTATTAAACTTACTTACCGCCGCTAGTTAGCTATATAGTTTATACTTTCTATTTAAGAGCTAAACGCTAAACTAATGATTCCCCTAAAATATATTAATTAGTGTCGCGCACTAGCGCAGTTCTTTGGTCTGGTGTATGCTTGCGTAAGCACTCCAGGTATATAAACCCAGTCTTTAGCTCCTCTCTTTAAGAGGACAACCCTTAATTTAATTAATCTTTGAATATACTTTCTAGAACCTTATATAATCGTAGAATCTTTTAAACCCCTAAGCTAATACTCTTCTTCTACACGACAATTAAGAGCCACACCTGTCTTATTTAAGTTACACGGCGCATTTATAAAAGAACTTTTAGTTAATAAGTTCTACGATTATTTAACTTCTACCTTTAATTCTATAATTATATATTGATTATTCGATATGTCTTTTATAAGTATTAACGAACCCACTAGGCTCTTATCGTCTAAGATCTTATGTAATAAACTAGAAGATTAACTAGTATAGTTTGTACACTTTACGCTTATAGTAAATATACTCAGATTTTAGTTATACGTCGACTTTAATAGAAAAGATATCACGTCTCTATCCGAAATCTTTAACACTACTCCTTTAATTATTAAAGAGCTCACGGAGGAAGCTAATACAAAAAATAACGTGGACTATTAGCTCTCTATATATACTTATAGAGAATAACTTAAGACCTAAGTAATAAATAATTAAGTAGTAATTCTAGGAAACACTAAGAGAGCTCTTAGATCCTCAAGTACCGTAGTAAGTAGTACAATTACTATTAGCCTAGGTTCTAAGGGCAAAAGTAATTAAACGTTTACGCCTCTAACCTCTAATATAAGGGGGAACTCTAAAATATTTAAACTACTTTTAGCGTTACTAATAAGGCCTAACCTTATAACCCTTAAGTCACTTCGAAAGTAAGTAAAAGCTAAGGCCAAAAAGCACGTCCTCTAAAGTACAATTTGGCAGTCCCGAGCTTCTAATTACTTTAAACTTTACGACTAAATCAAGAGGAGTATAACTAAGTAATTCTTTAGCATTATAGCAGCTCGAGTAATATAAGAAAAGCGCATAAATATCTAAGCGATCCTTCGCTCCCTCAAAGAAGTACTTTACTAAACAGAAATGTCGATTTAAACTTAGACACGAAACGACTACCGGGAATCCCTTAAGACTAAAGGGAAGAGCAACCCTCACGTATAGATTATATCTCACTAAGAGCTAATTTAAAAAGCTCAGCTATATAAAGTATTAGATGTGAAAGGAACAATTAACATAATTAATTTCTTAGTTACGGTAAGGAACTTTAATCGCTTATAAGTAAAGCGCTAAAGTAAGAAAATTCAAGAGTATAAGACCCTCGGTCTTCCTCCTCCTTATACTATTAATTAGCTAGCTTGTTTCTTTTACGCTAATAAATTAAGTCCTTAACACTAAGCTCTTGTCGTACAGGCACGGGCATGCGGCACCATGGCCCTGCTGAGTCAGCATAGGGGCTGCTGAGTCAGCTAGCCCTATTCGTGTATATAGTCAGTTACTCCCTACGAGCCTCCTTTTACAGAATTCAGACGACTTGATTACTACTTTGAAAGCACCCTACTTTATGCTCTACTTCTGCACTACAGCTCTTTTATTAGGTTATAAAACCCGAGGTTATAAACACTTCACTACTCTTGGCGAACGATCGTCTAACGATAGAGCGACCTCGGAAGCTAATAAGGACGCTCGTAAACCTTTAAGAAGGAAATCCTCTAAGAAGTTATACCCTTACTAAAATAATCGGACCTATAAGTGGAGCCCTTTAAATTGTACTCGACTTTAACTTACCATTTATAAGAAGGTCTATACAAAAGACCCCGAGGGTAATATTAGACTAAACTTATCGATTGACGACGCCACAGTAAAGTAAATCCGATAACGCTTTATTAGTAATAAATAAAAGATATTACGAGACTAGATTAGATCAGAAAAGCTACTACTTTAAGCCACTAAGGACGCTATTAAAAGCGCCGGTAATAAGGGCAAAAGTAAGTTTACGTTCCTTAGAAACATCTTAGACAAAGGAGCGAAGAGCGGCATATAAATACAAGTAATAATCCTCTTAAGCCTTATAAAAGATTACTAACTTAGTGTCTATTTTATACAGGACTTAGCTTACCCTTTATTATCGAGTACTCTTCTTGACAGTTATAGTGTAATTAATCTAGTCAACGATTGTTCGCTCTTAAAGCTAGGATTATTTATTAAGTCTAAACCGGAGGACATTATAAAGTGTAAAAGCTCTTAACTTTTAATTATAAGACGCGGAATTCGCGTTATAAAGGGGTCTCTTAAGAACTTAAATAGGGAGTTATTTAATTTAACCCTTTATGACGTTATTATTATAAAAGGATTTTATGTTAATATTATCTTTGAAGCTCGTCTTTATAATAGCGGGCTTTAGTACTATAAAATAGACTACACTTTACGCTAGAAGGAAGAAAACGATCTTATAAGGGACTACTTAATTGTACGATAATTAATTCGTAAGTTGTCGTACAGGCACGGGCTGATGCTCGGTTAGTTGTGCGCTATACTAGTTTTAGATTCTGCCAGCGTATACCGCTTTCAGGGGAACAACGTGTTCCCCTGATTTCCTCATGTATTTTAGACAACAATTAACCACTTCAATTCTCCCTACGTTGATCGCAAGGCTCTATTCCACTTCTGTACCACATAAGTAAAACCTTATATTTTTTAAATTTAACGAGCTTTCTAACTATTCGTCGAACTCCCGTGAAATCCCTTTTAGTATTATAAGTACTGTAATGTTTTTAACGCTTAAATAAAGTATTAGTAAATCTTATAGACTATTGCGAGAGTATAAGAGACTAAGAATAGATATAGAAATGTGTTAGCATTTACGCTTTAGACATTTAGGGCTAAATGCCTTAAGAAAGTTGATAAGCTTAGTTAAGAATGTTAAGATTACTAAAGTAGTAAGGAGAATTAAGTGTAAGTATTGCGCTTTAACTCACGTATCTTAAGTGATCTTTAGACGCCTAATTAAGAGATAATTACTTAGACTATTTTAGAGAGTCACTTAGGATTTCTTTAATTATCTAATTAAATTTAGGAACAACTCTTGGCTCCTTTTACTTAAAGATAAATATAGTAGACTACTTATAGGTTATACCCTTTAAAACAAGGAGTATAATATAGTCTTTGAATATATTAAGAGCTTTAAACGCTAAGTTTATAGGCAGTTTAGACTCTCGATATATAGACTAAAATACGACTAAGAAAAGGTAGTTATTACTATCCGCGGGTTCACGAGATATAAGAACTAGGCTGAGAAGCTCAGAATTGAACTCGAGCTTTCACTTACCTTAACTTATAAGCTAAATAGCGGCGCCAAAAGGGCTAACTAAAAAGTAATTAATAAGGGAATTAAAATAAGGCTCTTAATAAATCTCCCCGCGGAACTAGCCATCGAATGCGCACTAAGAGGCATTTACATATATAACAAGAGCCTTAAGCGTGTAAATAATTAATAATTACTACTAGAAACACTAAATCGGTGGTTTTATAATTACTTTTAATAGTATAATTCGGCGCTTATTACGAAGCTTATTATAAATCTTAGACTAAATTAGAATAGGATTTACGTCTTTAAGTATAAAGTATATCTATTAATAATAAAACGAGCGAAAGGGCAAGAGAAAAAAGTATTTAAAGTAAATATACGTATATATATTAAATACTTAATAAGTTTTTATACTTCTAATATTTACTAGATTTAAGTGCCACGTCTCGACTGAATTATTATTACGCGTAACGTACGCTTTAATAAAGACCTATTTTATAAGTTAAGTCAAGAAGAAGTAATGATTACAGTTAAGGAAGCTTAATCGATTTGCGATTTTATTAAAGAAGATAAATTAGTCGTAAACTAGGCTAGAATCTTAAAGAATATTACAAGTGATAAGACTATTAAGGAAGTAATAGTTATAATTAAAAGTGCTCTAATATTACTTTCTAAGCCTATTAAAGGACTGACTATTACTCTAGAGAGTTAAAGCTCGGGGGTAAAGGATACTAGAAAACTGAGTATTATAACGGGACTTCTGACTCCTAAAGCTACTCTTATATTAAACGATGCGCCGGTTAAAATACTAATAAAGGGCAAAGAGTAGAAGTCGAGTACGTACGACTTAGGGCTTACGCCAGGTATAAAATAAGACTTAGAGGGATCGCGTCTAAGTGAGAATATACGACTTATAGATCGGGCGTTAAACGTACTATAAGACTAAGTTAAAGGTCCGTCTCAAGCTTCTAGACTCGAGATTTAAATACTATTATTTACTTTAAAAGCGGCTTATTTGCGAGTAAAGTCACTACTACTAAAAGAAGTATTAAAAGAACTAACTAAAAACTTTAATTAAGTAACTTAAGAAGTTGCGAATAAAAGTCTAAAGTAATTAACTCCTTAAGTGTAAGCTCCTAAAACCTTAGATTCGTTATTAAAAGTAATAACGTACTCTTAAACTAAAGCGTTAAGAGCTTAATTAAACGTACGAAGATAAACGAGAGTAATAATACGCTCTTAAATAAAGGTTAAGGCCGGCATAACTTAATCTAAAACTTTAAGTGCTCGAGAAAAGCTAGTAAGGAGTATAAGAAAAAGAAGAAGACCGCGTAAAGGAAGTAAAAGTAGTAAAGTATTTATAACGCTTATTATTATCCTTAAAGAAACGCGCTCTTAAAAGGGTAACTTTAATCTCAGGGGTAACTTAAACCTCGGGAGTATAAACTCTAACGAGTATATCTTAACTAAGTATAATAATCTTTAATCTAAAATTAACTAGCTTCTTTATAAACTTATACTTAATTAATATATATCTTAAAAAGAATAAAACGATTTTAAGGAATTAACTAAGATAGTATATTTAGTGATCGCGGCAGTGATATAAGTAAATCGCCCGCTATTAAAAAGGAAGCTCTTACTTTCTAAATTTAAAGTCTAAGATCTTCTACTAAAGCTAAAAAGGTGGAGTGATCTTAAGAATTACTTAATAAGAAGGTAGTTTCTAAAAGACTATAAGTTAGAAATAAGGAATATAAATAAATATAAATACTAGTACTTACAGAAGTACGATTCGAGCACTATAGACACACTCGTCCCGCTTATGTAAGTCTTTAAGTATAAGCTTAATAAAGACGGATATATCTTAAGATGCCGCTCTCAAATAATAGTTCGGGGTAATCTCTAAAGTAAAGTAATAATTATATTAATATATACTAGTACGCTCTCTATAAAGTCTTTTAAAATCGCTATAACGCTCGTAGCTTATTTTAATTTAGAAGTCAAGTACTTTGACGTGATTAATACCTTTATTAATGCCTATAGACAGTGAAATAGTGTACTACTAATTTCCACTTAGTTTCTAATAACCTGGCTAAGTATTACGAGTTAATCGCGCACTTTATAGAATACGTGATTCCCCTTACTTTTAGTACAAGTATATAAGTAAGACTCTAATTAATTTAGGGCTCTCTCCTTACTTAGAGGAGCCTTATATATTCACAAATCTTAAATATAAAATCTTAGTCTTCTTTTACGTAAACGATATTTAAGTGTTCTATTACTAAGATAATTAGAAGCTTAGACAGGATCTTATTAAGCGTCTAAACTAGGCATATAATATATATAATCTTAGAGACATTAAGTAATTCCTGGGGATTAAAGTATTACGTGATTAAAAGCGTAAAACGATCTCTTTAATCTATAACTAGTACCTTGAGAAGATCGCTCGTAAATTTGAGTAGGCAGATAGTAATTGTTTAACGACACCGCTGCCGCAAATCGATTTTATTAAGTATATAAGACAAGCTTCTAAGAAACACATTAAAGTATACTAGGAGAAAGTAAGCTCTGTCTTGTACGTAGTAATTATTATAAGACTAAATGTTATATATATAATTGCCTTACTCTTATAATTCGCAATAAACCTTAGGCCTAAGCACTTCACTGTAATATATTAGCTTATTTGTTACTTGTTTAGTACGCGCTTCTTAGGTATTATTTACGGTAGGCACTATAGTAAAGTAATTATTATTGTCTCTAACGCCTCTTTCACTAATGATATAAAGACACGACGATTATCTTAAAGTTACGTGATCTTTTTATTTAGTAGGCCAGTAATCTAGAAAGTATTAAGACAAGTAATAATCACTACTTTAATAACTAAAGTAAAACTACTTATACTAAAGTATATAAGTAAAGAAACTATAGCTCTTTAGTGCTTCTTCAAAAATCTGGCTCTTAATTTAAGTAAGACGTGGGAGATTTTATATAATAATTAATAAACTATTAGGCTCGTTATAAATAATACTAAAAGGATCGCGACAAAGCTACGTTATATTAATATTTACAATATATAATTGAAACAAGAGTATACTCGCGGATCTTTTAAAGTAACATATCTTCTAACTATTAATATACTTATTAATAGTCTCACGAAGAATTTGTCTCGCTAGAAATTCGAGCTTTTTAAAGTTCTCTTAAACTTTAGTAATTATAGATCTTAAGTTAAGGAGCTTTAAATATATTTATTAAAAGTATATTAAGGAATTCTATATTATTTTTATTTATAAAAACTTTTCTACTTAATAAATTAAGTATCTCTATAGTTAAAACATTAAAAATCTACTTAATTCCGCTTAAATCCCACTTAAACCTGAAGCTCTTTAGACTGAAGTATACTAGTTATGTTTTTAAATATATCTATTATACTTATAGACTTTCTGCGCTTTCTCGTAACTCTACTAACTTTAGTTTTAGTCTTATTATTCGAGTTATCTTTCTTATTATACTTAAGAGGAGGACGGCGTAAAGAAGAGGGAACGATCTTATTAGTCTCCTCTTCAGAGCTCGAAGACTTACTTAAATACTCGAGGAGGGTCTTAATAGTAGTGTAATACTTCTTAATAGACTTAGAACAGTTAACTTAATAATCGCTAATGATTTATTAGAAAAGAGTTTATATACCTTTTAATTGTTAGTATTAATAGCGCGGACTAATCTCTTGCTGTACTTTAGAAGATCGTTAGTGGCAAGAGAGTATATATAGCCACTAATATAGTTAAAGTAGCGACTACTAGTCGAAGTAGTGTTTATATAATAGTAGCCCTGATTTCCTTTATTATAAGCGGCAACTTAGATGTATAATAAATAAGGATTAGTAAATTCGCGGCCTATAGTATTATTAATATATACTTTAATACTCGATTAATAAAAGTGAGATTTAAATAAATAAAAAGAAATATATACTATAAGTTCTTCTTATTAACGAAAGTCCTTTAGAACTCTTGCGAGACTAACAAGGAAAAATAAAAACACTAGCGCGTTTACGAGGTTAGAAATCAGGAACTTTATTTAATACTCTCTTAAGAGTTTTTAAAGTACTAAAAGAAACTTAAATAACTATTTTAAATAATATATAAGTAGCGCGAATAAGAAGTAAAGACTTTAGTAAGGAGAGGCAAATAAAACCACGACGAGAGTAGCGAGGGATAAGTAAGATATTATTATTAAAGTTAAATACGTCCGCAAAATAAAGGGGATTACTCAAGAAGATAATAAAACGAGAGGGTATAAAAGGAGTAAAAGAAGCACCGCTAGTAAGTTTATCCTTATTATTATCGATCTCGCCGAAGATATCCTTAAGCTTATTATTATTGTCTTCTTAGACAAGAGATAATAAGGCGAATACTTTTATAGTAATTATTTATTACTTAAAAAGTTAATTTAATACTCAAAAGTAAGGGGGTAAAAGATAAGAGTATAGAAATAAATAATTAAAGATAAGGAAATAAATACTTATAACTTAGAGTCTTTGGCGACGTTATTCTTATATAACTTCGCGCTTTATATTAGATTTACCTTCCTCGCGGGTAATCTGGCGATTTATTCGATTAGTAAGAGCCTTAGAGCGTTCTTGTGGACTCTTAGTAGTCTTAAAAGGAGTAGATTTATTAAGCATTTTAGAATGCTCGATAATGAATTTAATAATATAAAAGAAAAGGAAAGGAATAAAGGGGGAAATATAAAAGTGTATATTAGCGTTAATAATACTAGAAAAGGGTTATTATTAGTAAGAAAGGAAGGCAGTATTTATAATAATAAGCGGAAGGCTCGCGATCACTAATCGCGCGCACGGTCCACTAATTAATACTACTTACCGGGTAAGTGGAAACCTTTGCACTAACTAGACGTGGCTTAGCTAATTAGAGTATTAAGTGCCACTTCCTGTTACGGCTGGCAAGAGGTTGATACGGCGAGTGGACTCTAGCTTTGTATTTGGGCCTAATGCTACGCTTAGAATCGAGAAGAAAAGACAAGGAGGAAAGGGGAGCTCTCTATAAGGGGGAGCTCGAGTATAAATACATAAAGGACCCTCCTAATAGGGCCTAGCGTAGTCGGGGCCTATTTATTCACATGTCGCATGTTCGCCACTTAGTCTTCCTTATTAGGCTTAGCGCCGTCGCATAGCCAGCGATGCTACGAGCCCGTGTCGGTTAGAATGCGAGGCGTATCGTAAGTCGTAACATTACCCCCCCCTTCTAAAAAACTGCGTCCGCGTAATTAAAGCTATAATCGTGTCGTCTTTTAGGTTATTGTAGTCGTTAATACTAGCGTTATAGGCCTCTAGCCATTTTAGGAGAGCTCTTAGCGGGCCTTTAATATTAAGGTGCTCGAGGTGGAACTATTTGACTATATATAAAGCCGTTATAGTATTTAAGTATAAGTACTACTTTAGGTCTTTGTCGGCGCCTAGCCACTTAATATAATAGAATAGCTTGTTTCGTATAACCTTAGAGCCAAGGATGCCTTTAATTTCTCACTTATCTTACTTAAGTAATAACTAAATAAGTGCCGGCGTAGCTCTAGCTTATTTAGGCAAGGGATTGTTAATGTACTTACAGAGCGAGTACAAGTAAAAGACGAGATAGATTTACTAGTCTTCTAAGAGCTTAACTCTTTAACTCTCTCCTTCTTTAGTAAGTACTTTAGTTAAGCTATACTACTTATTAGAGAGCTTTCTTAAAGGTCGGTCGATATTTTAGTTCCGAGTGTTAACTAGTACTAAGTCGTTAACGTCCTAATTAATAACGCGTCGCCTATAGTTCACTAGTCGTTCTATTTTCTCTTGTTAATCTTTTAAAAACAACTATACGACTTCTGTAACCTCCTTTATTCGCAATATTACTTATAAAGCCTCCTCGTGATTAAGTTTCTCTATTGCTATAACTAGAGGCTCTAAGTTAATTAAGTCTTAGGAAGTCCTTAGTTTAACGTCGTTAAGTAACTAAAAAGGGGACAAGCGGCTTAGGAACTTATGTAATAACGTTAATTAAGCGATGTTTATAATTAGTAAGAGGTCGCTCTAATTGTCTTAGTAGTAATAATAAAAGGGACAGAGCCGCTACTTAATATATTAGTTCGTTACCTTTGTCTAGCCGTCGACGTTCGGGTTATACGCCGTCGTTAGCTTTACTTTAGTCCCGAGGATATAATAGTACTTCTTCTAAAAGGAGGAGACGAATTAAGGTCCTTAGTCTAAGACAATAAAGTCTAGTATGTCGAAGTATCGAGTTTAATAGACAAGGAAGAGAATAGTTATGCCTTTAGCTATAATTATATTATTATAAGGTATTAAGACTAGTTTCTTAAATAAGCGGTTAATAATAACTATAGCGAAGTTATAACTGTGTTTGTTTAATAATAACTTCGTAAAGTTTATCGTGAGGTATTAATACGGCCGAGTAAGGATTAGTAGGGGGTATAAGAAGCCAGGGGTCTTATCTTTACGGGCCTTTTGTCGAGAGTAACTATAGTTTGTTACGTATCGAGCTATGTCCGTGGGGAGGCCGTTTTAGTGATATTTGCGACTTAATAATACCTTTATCTTTCTAATCCTTATATATATTACTAAAGGTTAAGAATATATATAGCGAATAAGTATTATACGAAGCTCCGGCGGTTTTAAAGGCACTTCTAGGCGGCCTTAGAAAAGTAACTTATCGCTTACTAGCTCGTAATCTAACGACTACTCCCTAGCTTTTTATTAGAGAGGCTTTAGCGAAGGCGAGGTCTTGTTAGTTAAGAGTACTTAATTAATAACGTCGTATTTTACGATATTATATACTACTATAAAGTTAGGGTCTAGCTCCTCCGCGGTAAGCGTCTCTGGGTCGATTAGTACTTCCGTATTTGACTCTAACTCTGGCTCTAGCTCGTCACGTGTCTTAGTATCGCGACCTAAGGTTATGGCGTCTATAAGTGCTAAGGGTATTATCTCTACGACTTTAATATAGGCGTCTATAGGATCGACGGCGGAGAATTAAAGGTCGCTAGCGACTCGCAGGTCAATCTTGTTAGTGGGAATTAACTATTAATTATAGATGGCTCGCTTACGTGCCTCTATAGTTATGAGGTCTTGATCCCGTCGAAACAAGGTGTTAGCTAACGTATTAGTCGTCCTAGTATAGTATATAATCGTAAAGTAGAAGTCCACAAAGAACTTAACTTATTAAGCCTACTTAGCCGTGAGGTCCTTAGTAGTTATGAAATACTTTAAGGCTTAGTAGTTAGTGTAAATAAGGACATTTCTCTAGGCACTTAAGAGCTCTAGGCGATATTACTTAAATAACTAGAAAATCGTTAGTATCTCTTTATTATAAATCGGATAATTAAGCTCGGGGTTTATTATAGTCTTTAAGAAGTATCTCACAGGGTAAAAGGTGTCGTCCTCTTAAAGTTAAGATAGAATCTTAGTGACGACTCTGTCAGAAGAGTCGGTCTCTAGCCGTGTTTATTTAGTAAGGTCGTAATAGTGAAGAATTAGCGTAAATTAAAGGGCTTCTTAGAGAGTTTCTTAAGCGTCCTTATAGGCGCTATTAAATTTAAAGGGAACGTCTTTTCTAGTAAGTATTATAAGAGGTCGTATAATATGACTATAGTCTTTAATAAACCGGCAGTAAAAGTTACAAAAGCCAAGGTAACTTTATATACCCCGTAAATTATCGGCGTATCGTTAGTCCTTAATTATACTAATCTTTTCCGAGTCTACTTCCACACTATTAACTCTAATAATAAATCCTAGGAACTTAGTCTTTTGTATACTAAACTTAGATTTCTTAATATTAGCCTGAAGTCTATGTGCCTATAATATTATTATAATCTTCTTAACGTAGACCTCGTATTTCTTAAGAGTAGACGAATATATAAAGATATCGTCTATATATGTCGCGTAGAAGTCGTCGAGGTATTTTATAAAGATATTATTAATAAAACGCTAAAAAGTCGCCGGACTATTTATAAGGCTAAAGGGAAGGATCTTATATTTATACGTGTTATATTAAGTGCGAAAGGTCGTATAATCTTCGCTCTCAGGGGACATACAAATGTAGTGAAAGGCTTGTTAAATATCGAACTTTGTGAAGACGTTTACCTTATAAATGCGTGCTATTATCTTATTAATTAGTAGAATCGAGTACGAGTCCTTCTTCGACAGGGCATTTAACTTCTAGTAGTTGACGCATAGCCGGAGACTGCCGTCGGCTTTTTTGGCGAAGAAGATAGGGGCCGTATATAATATACTAAAGGGCTTAATAAAACCTTTATATAAGTTATTAATAATATATTACTTAGTCTTTAATAGTTATTTTTTAGTTATACGCTAAAGAGGTTTAAAGGATAAGTCGTTCTTTCTAGTAAGCTCGATTTAGTAATTTACGCCCTAGCGATACTTTAGTAACTCGTTAAAGGCTCGCCGGGAAAAAAGGGGGGTATACTCTTAATACTCTGCCGGGAGCTTCTTACTTACTAACTTATTATCTTACGCGTACTTAGCCTCTAAGGCCTCCTTTAGGGTTAAGTTTCTGTTTATTAAAACGAGTTTGACATTTAACTAGTTTAAGGCCTCTCGCCGGCGACGAGTCAGCTCTTAGTTAATCTTATATACTAATATTACGAAGGTTTTTACTTTACTCCTTTTAGATTTCTTAAGTTAAAGGTACGTCGTAAACATCGCCGCTACCGATATAAGGAAAATCTTTATAATAAGCGCCTTTAGTTAATAATTCACTAAGGAGGCTCCACGGGCTTTCTTGTCTTTAAATAGTAATCCCGGATCACGGGATATCAAAGGGTTTAATTACTCTTTTATAACTCGTAGGCGCTCTTTGACTTCTTTAATAAAGCTCGAGGTTTAAGTTAGCGAGACGCTGGCGGTAGGTCGGACGGGGGCCTTTATCTTAGGGGAATCGTCGAGCGCCGTAAGCCTAGCTTGTCTCTAGCAGTAGTTATTTATATTTATAAGGGCATCCCTTTGTTCTACGTCAAGCTAATGAGACTTAATAATTAACTTATCAGAACAGTTAATATCGACGAAGACTCGCTAGTTAAAGTACGGCTAGACAGGTATATTTAATAGCTATTTTAGCCGATTACGGTCCTTTATATACGACTACTTTAAGTCGTAATGCTTAAGGAATTTTCGACTAATTAGGACGTTAGTATTACTTAGGTTAGTTATTAGAAAAGGGAAGTTAATTCGCCGGCGGTCGATTGTTAAAGTAAGTAAGACGGCCGTGTCGATTGGCTTGCCTTTCCTATTATTATAACTAGTTAAGACAATTAATTAAGGGAGGGATACAAAAGAAATATCGAATTACTTAACGAGTTAGTATATAAAAGAGGTTTTAATAGTACTGAAAATATTAGCTTCGTTATTAATATATATAAGTGTTTTAGTAAAGAATTTATTCTTTCTTAGTTTAATATTAATTAAGAATTATTGTCCTCTAATAAGAGTATAGAAATTAAAAGCCAAGTCCTTTTATAAGTTGTGGCTTATATTAAGGTGTGAGTCTTTGCCACGGCTTAGGAGTTTTTTGACAACTCGTTAGTCTTTAGATCCTCGTTAATAATTAACTAAGAAATCGACTTATTAAGAGCTTAGTCTCTGCGACGCTTAAGACAGTCACTAGCCTAATGGCCGGTCTTACTATAGTAAAGACAAGTGTCGGAAGAGACGTCCCTAAGTGTAAGAGGAGGTACGGGGGACTTAAGTCGACGCAAGATAGGCGAAGGAGAGGGCGTACGCCGGTGGGTATCCGACGACTGTCTTAGAGTCGAGGTCGGGGGTCTCTATACTATAGTAGCCGGCGTAGGGGAGGTCACACGCTAGCTTTCCTTCTTTAAGATGCCGCGTGAGTCGTTAGTGTTATTAAAGGAAACTCGGGGGCCCTCGTGGGTAGTAATAATAGCACGTCTACTAGCTCGTCTAATAACGATATTTCGTAGCTTGTGATCTGAGACGACTAAGAACTTATTAAGAGCCGTATAATCTCCGGCGAATTCATACTTCTTAGTTCAAATGTCGTACTTAAGCTTATTTAAGACTTTCTTGTATATATCGTCGAACTAGCAGTTAAGTGAGATTTTTCTAGTAGCCGCGTATGTCATGAACTTTATATAAAACTCGTTATAAGTTATATTACTTATTTATAATTAGTTATACTTAAGCTTAGCGGCCTATACTTAGTTATAGTTAAAGAAACGTTAGTTTAAAGCCTTTAAGACGTTAGCGACTCTATTAAAGTCTTTAGCGAAGTCGGGGTTTATTTATTAAAGAATAATAGTCTTAGCCTCTCCTTTTATATACTTAAAGTAAGCGTAGACCTATAATTCGCCGGTAAGGAAGTTACTTAAGTATCTTTAAATAAAGAGCTTTATATTTATCTTCTAGACGTCGTATTTAATTTCGCCCTTATAATCGCTAAAGGGGGTACAGGGGTACTTGACCTTATTAGGCTCGACGGTAGGGATGGCGGGGTTTAGCTTAGGGAGGTAATAGTCGGCGGTAGGCTGGAGGTCCGCCGTAAGAGCACGTGTTAACCGGTCGTATAGAGGGGAAGGAGTACGAGTCTCCTGGCGAGGGTTATTAATAGTATATTAAGTGAGGGCCTATGTAACAGCGGCGGCGATAGTAGAGCTAACGGAGTCCCTGATTAGTTGATCTACTCTAGCTTATTAAGCGGGGGTAAGGCCTTCTATGTCGGTAGGCTCCGGCGATGCGTCGAAGAAGCTCTAGAGTTTGTCCTCCGAGTCTAAGTCGAATCCGTTAAAGCTCTCTGGCTCTTCCGAAAGGGTCTCTACTAAAAGGATAAGAGTAGTGTCGGTAAAGCCTAGCCGCACAAGTGCGCTTCTTTCTCTAGAGCTTCGCCGACGGGGGGGAGAGGTCGGTAGTAGTAGTAAGGTAAGGTAGTAAGGTGTTTAAGGTTGTTAATTGATTTGTTAATTAAATATACGTTCTAAAACAGCGGTGCGCGTCAAGTTGCGGCAGGGCAAGTTAACCGCGAGAGAATATCTAGCTTTTTCTAGGACAGTTTATTACGAGGGCAGAGAGGTACTTATCTATCGAATAGGCTAAGGTGTTAAGGCTTGTTATTAACTTGTTACGAGGGTAAGTCGACAAGGCGCAAGACTAAGTGAGATATAACGCTTTATAGCGAAGGGGTATTAGTCTTTTCTTATATTACGGCTGGCAAGAGGTTAATACGGCGAGTGGACTTTAGCTTTGTATTTAGGCCTAATACTACGCTTAAAATCGAGAAGAAAAGACAAGGAGGAAAGGGGAACTCTTTATAAGGGGAAGCTCGAGTATAAATATATAAAGGACCCTCTTAATAGGGCCTAGCGTAGTCGGGGCCCATTTATTCACATGTCGCATGTTCGCCACCTAGTCTTCCCTATTAGGCTTAGCGCCGTCGCATAGCCAGCGATGCTACGAGCCCGTGTCGGTTAGAATGCGAGGCGCATCGTAGGTCGTAACACTTCCTAACCTAACGCAATCACTAGTGACGTCTAATTAACTAATTAATACCTTAACCGCACTTGTCTTACTTTAGACCGGGTTATCTATCTTACAGTAAGATTTTAGCCTTATAATCTATAAATCGTACTCTCTTTCCGGAAACTTTATTTTATATTTTTATATTTATAATTTAAGATAGACATATAAATACTCTTGTGTTTATTATACGCCTTATTTACGTACTCTTATTTAATATTTAAGATCTTAACACGGCGACCTATGTTGTTATTTACTTTTAAGGGGTGCGCGTTTATTAATAAACGAACTCCCGATTACGCGCTTAATTACGTATTATACTTTTTTTTATTACAACTCACTTAACGACTATATAATAGTCTTAGTTAGTTTTTCCTAGAGCCTTATTTGTTTGCCTAGAGTACGTATAGGGCATCTCTTAATCTCCTTAGTGCGCCTCTTTAATGCCAAGCTTAACGTCCTTATGACTACAGCTTGCTATAGGGGTATGTCGCGCACTAGCGCAGTTCTTTGGTCTAGTGTATACTTACGTAAGCACTCTAAGTATATAAACTTAGTCTCTAGCTCCTCTCTTTAAGAGGACAACGCTCAATTTAATTAATCTTTGAATATACTTTCCAGAACCTTATATAATCGTAGAATCTTTTAAACCCCTGAGCTAATGCTCTTCTTCTGCACGACAATTAGACTTACGTATTCTCTAAAGTAAAAAGTGATATTCTCCCCCTTTATCGCTCGTATAATCACAGAATTAAGTTAAAAGGAGAAGGTAAGAAAGTACTTAAGTATTCGCTATTATATAAGATGTCGACCGAAGAACTTAAGGTTATTAAAGAATATATTATAGATAACTTAAATAAAGGATTCATTAAGCCGTCTCAAGTATTATTTATTGCCCCTATTCTCTTCGTCAAGAAACAGAATGGCTCCCTGTGGTTATATATTAATTTCTAAGTGCTAAATTCCCTCACTTAAAAAGACTAATACCCCCTACCTCTAATTAATAAGACCCTAACTCGCATAATTAATACTCGCATCTTTACTAAACTAGATATTCGTCAAGCTTTTCACTAAATCTAAATAAACCTAACATTAAAGAAGTACACTACCTTTTACACAAGGTACGGCGTATATAAGTGTAAAGTTCTTTTATTTAGCTTAACTAATAGCCCTGCCACTTACTAGCGTTATATAAACGATACTCTCTTTAATTACCTTAATAATTTCTATATAACGTACTTAAATAATATTCTTATATACTTCGAGGATCCCTTGTAATATTAACTCCACGTTAAAAAGGTGCTTTAACGCCTTAATAACGCTGGGCTACAAGCTGACTTAAAGAAGTGTGAGTTTAGAGTAACTTAAACTAAGTACTTAGGCTTTATTATATTAACTTCTAGCTTAGAAACTAATCCCGAGAAGGTCTCTATCGTTCGTAAGTAGACGTACTTTAACTCTATTAAAGGTATATAGTCTTTTCTTAGTTTTTATAACTTTTACTAGAGATTCATTTACGACTATAATATTATAATAAAACCTTTTATTTAACTAACTAAGAATAACGTTCCCCTCCGCTTTATTATAAAGTGCGAAGACGCCTTCGACCTCCTAAAACACACTTTCACGTTTATACCTCTCTTAAGACACTATTAATAAGATTTACCTTGCCTCCTAAAAACAGATATTAGTGATAGTATTATAGCTAGAGTCCTTTCCTAGTAATACGGCGACGGTTAGTTCCTTGTTGCCTTCTTTTTAAAGACTATATTACTTACTAAGCTTAATTACGTAGTATATAACAAAAAGATATTAGTTATTATTAGATCCTTTAGGCACTAGCATGCTAAGTTGGCAAGAGCCCCTTATTAAGTCTATGTTATAATAGATTATAAGGCCTTAGAATACTTTATAACCTTTAAGTAATTGAATGCTAAATAAGCATAATAAGTAAAGCTTCTAACGAATTATAATTTCATAATCACATACCGCCTTAGAATCTATAACCCCTTAGTAGACGCACTTTCTTGTAAGCTAAATAAGTTAGATTAATAGAACTTTATAAAGAAGACTTAACGTCTTTAATAACTTTTATATTAATACTAAGTTAACCTTAGTTTGTTATTTATAAAGTTATAGTCGCCTAATGACATTAACGCGCTAGTGGCTGATATTAAGCTCGCTGCCTTTACATTAATATTCTCTGTCGTATAGTAAATCTTAAAGGCTAATCGCACTACTCCTTCTCTATAGACTCTGTGTAAATAAGCTGTATTAGACTCTCTAAGTAGACTTAGCCTAGTAAGTAACCTCTTGCTCCACGACGGCCACCTCTTGGTCCCTGATATTAATCACCTTCGAACCCTCCTTATTAGAGAAGTCTATGATCAAGTTACTACAGCGCACCTTAGTACTAAGAAAACGATTTAAATACTCTCTTTTTAGTATTAATAGTATAAAATCACGTTTATAGTTCAGTAGTATTACTATAACTATTATATATGCCGACGAATTTAAGTCCCCCGGGATAAAAAGCCCGGATTCCTTTATCCTCTCCTTGTCTTGTCTTAACCTTAGGAATATATTATAGTAGAGTACTACTCCTTTACTAAAGACAAGTATAAATTCAATAACGTCCTTGTCTTTATTAATAAATTTAATAAATAGGCTGTTAGTATCCCCTACTAAAAGACGACAAATACTCGGAAGCTAACCACGATATATATTTATTATATATATTATTACTTTGGCGCTCCCTTAATTATCACTTTTAATAGAGGTCCCTAGTTTATCTCTAGGTTTTAGACTGTTCTTAGTAAGATTCTCGAAACTAAGAGATAGCTGTTTGTCGCTAACTACTTACAAATAAATAGTTAGACTAAAGTATATAACTAATACTTACAGAGACGACTTCGACCCTTCGTTATATACTACTAAGACGATTAGTCAGAGTACCCCCCTATTATAGACTACGCTTAGATGTCCATCCCACACGATTCCCTAGGGGAATTCTCTTTATTTAAGGTAGTTTATAAATATATACTACGCACGGATTAAGACTAGAAAATTAACTTGCTAAACTTAGTTACCCCCGCTGACAAGTTAAACACTTAACAAGCTATTAACTATACTTAACACTATAAGAAAGCATAGGACATAGCTTGGTCGAACCTCACTGTGGCCTAAGCTAAGATAATTAGGTCCTATAACGCCTCTCGCCGCGATGTCGACTTTAATAAAGACAGCTTAGTCTGGCTTGACATGCGCTACTTTAAAACACTCCGTCTATCTAAGAAGTTAGATATGCCGACTAATAAACTATTTAAAGTACTCGAGAAGGTAAGACACTTATACTGCCTGGAATTGCTAGCGAGTATAAAGGTTTATAACGTCTTTTTAGCTAGTAAGCTACGTAAAGATCCTAATAATCCCTTACTAAGCCAAGTACAAGATGCCCCCCTATTAATTAATATTATAAGTAATAACAAGTAAGAACTAAAAGAGGTACTTACTTGCCGCAAAAAGGGCAAGACTTTATTCTACTACGTTACTTAGCTTAACTAAGACGTTAATTTAGACTAGTACGACGCTTCTGACCTCAAGTATACGCCGCACAAAGTCAGGGATTTCTACCTTAGTTACCCCGAGTAAGTAGGACCCCCTATTAAGCTACTTAAATAGATTAAAGCATAAGAAGATAGTATTAATAACTACGATAACCTCGATAATGATAAGAAGATGAACTAACGCTTAAGGACGAGCTTTTTCCGGAGGGGGGGGGTAGTATAACAACTGACGCTGCCTAGAGCCTTATTTTTACTAGCTCCACTTAGTACTGCCCGATCGGGACGTACTGAGATTACTATAGTACTAAATATGCCGGCCTCTTATATATAAACCTCTTCTTTTCTTACTTTCTTTCCTCTGTAATTGTAGATTCTAAGTTAATGCTTAGTATCGTCATATGTCTCTTGTATTGATATGTGAGGCGTCAGTTACACGTGATTGCCGTCTTTCTAGGGCAAGCGTCACAAGTATATCATTCTTTAAATATCGTGATATTTACGTAGATTATATAATTAAAGTCGACGTCGTCTTATAGCTTAAAGCGGAACTTATATAGAGTATCTGCGTATTTCTAGTAGTACTTGTGTATCTCTTTGGCCCTTAGTATAACTTCCGAGTCATACTTATAGCTAGCTTAATCTAGTAAGTATTATAAACATCTTATTAAAGGGTATCCGAAACGCTTATAAAGTTAACGTATTTCTAGTTCGGTTAAGTAGTATATATTTATCGTTCTAATAAAAGTATCTAGTAATTAACGATATTAATCTAAAAGTAGCTATAAATACTTATACTTCTATATAATTAAGTGCTTCTTGCCGCCTTAAATTAAGATATTACATAAGTTATTATATTACGCATTTAGTGCATTTAGTTATTATAAGTAAATTAGAAATAAGATATCTATGTCTACGATTTAAAAGTTTATTTCTTTAGCCAAGGTATTAACTGTGGCAACCCCTAAGGACGGCCGCGAACTGGCACCGAATATAATTCGGCTTTAGCCCGCTTAATTAGTATTAAACTTAACATCTTAAATTCGCCGTAATACTCGTAATTAGTTAATTCCTCCCGTGTTTTTATTAGATACTTCTATGTTAATTAATAAACCTTGAAAAAATCTGTTTATTTATTACGTTATATAAGCCTTATTAAGAGTAAGTCTCTTGATTTTACTTTCTAAGATATAAGTAGCCTTCTTTTCCTTAAGTTACCTTATAACTTCCCGTGTATTATATTATACCTCACTTATTATAAATACGATCGTAAAGTTTGCGGTATTATTACTATCGTTGTCGTTAGAGCCTTTTAAAAAATCGTTAATATCTATTAAAGTGTCTAAATCCGTATCCTAATAACCTCCTAAATAGTATCCGGATATAATCCGGTTTTAGTCTAAATTAAGGTCGATCCCCTTAATATAAGTTAAGTAGCTCCTAAAAGTCTTATCTGTAGCTCTTACTCCTTCGGCCTTATGTGTAGCGAAGTATCTCGCCTTAGACGTTACTTACTTTTTATTTAAGTAGCGACTACTATAGTAATTTATCTTCTTATAAATAATATAGCCTATATAACTTAATATAAGTTAGAATTTGTCCCCACGCTTATTTCTACTTGAAAATTTCATCTTACGATTAGAGTAATAAGCCGCCTTATTTACGATATAAGATTAGTGGCGATTTAGATTAGATTCGAAGTACTTGCCTACCCTCGATCCCGAGTCATAAGTTACTTTAACGCCGACAGCGAAGCGAAGACTATTTATTAACGTAAGGAAAGTAAGGGGTGCCTTAAATAAGGCTATTTTAAAGAGGAAGTTCCTTAATACTCCTTATACGAGCTTATTATAAAGCGTCTTATTGTTTCGTATATTGTGGTCCTTTAAGTTAAGTTAAATACTTTGTAATTCCTTAGCGAAGTTCTTTAATTAAGTTAACACTAGCTTTCTCTTTTAATAAGGCTTATTTTGAAATAACGAGAAAGTTAAACTAAACTACTAATTAAGGAACTTATTAGCTCTCTCCTTTGTCTTAAAGTATTCGCGAGTCGTCTTAATAAGCTTATTAAATAAGTACCTCTTATATTAGAGGTACTAATAGTAATACAAACTAGCCCTGTCTTGTAATATTAACAGAAAAGCTTAGTTTTAAACTTTAGTCTTAATTAATACTCTTTAATATAAGTCGGCGAAGATGTGAAGCTTCTTATTTAAGTAGTCCTTGTCTTTGTTATATTAGAGTTTCTTAGTGTATATCTTGATAAGGTTTACTAACGATTTTACTTAGTCTAAGGTTAATAAATTTATAATATATTATAATAGCCGAATCGGCTTTATATATAGTTTAGTAGTCTTAAGAACCTTAAATAATAATAATAACTTATCTCGTAAGTATATTACTAGCGTTAGTGTAGGATTTAGTAACACGTAGTCATTTAATCTCTATAAGTAAAGATTACTTAGGGGATCCTTTTTAAGAGTAAATAAGAACTTCTTCTTTAAGACTATAAGTGGGATTATATTATATAAATTATTAGCCTTATTTTCTCTAATCAGGGAAATCCTAAGTAACTTTAATAGTTAAATCGTTTTTATAAGCTTCGTTCCTAATCTTTCTAAAGGAGTATCTTTCTTTATAAAATAAATAACTACCTTTAATTAATATTATAAAAACATCGGGGATTGATTTTATTAAAGTATTATTAGGATTAGTAGTAATAGGCAAGAGACTAATTCCTAGATGTAATTTAATATCGATTTGGGGTAGTTCTGAATTTACATTTTTATTTAATCCTTTAGTTACAAATTTTCCTTAGCTTATATTGCCTTTACTAAAGCCTTTGCCGTCCTCGTCCCCCTTTGTCGTTATATAAATACACTAAAGGCTTTCAAGTCTTTCTTAAGGTATATGCGTTTTATGACCTTAATTAATTTAAACTCTCTTATTATTTAACCCTTAAAATACTTTTAAAAGTCTTAGAAAAGGAATTCTCCTTTAATATAACTATTATAAAAGGACTTACGGAACTTCTACGAGTATATTATTATATTTACTGTAAAAACTAGGCTAAGATTTAGTGTTTCTCTTAGTATAACCGTGTTGTGAAATATTTCTAGAGTCAATTCTGGCTCTAGCGTATAGTCTAAAGTATCCGCTATTATATTAGATACACTTATTTAGTTATTACTTAAGTAAGATAAGTGGGAAATTGAAGGTATCTTAGGCTCTAAGGTTATACGAAACAAGTTATTCTATTATATTAATTGGCTAAGCGCCGACGAAGACTTAAAGTAATATTTATACTTAAATATTATAATAGCTTCGTATATAATTAAATAGTTCTACTTAAAGTATCTTAATATCAAAGGCCTACTAAGAGCTCTCCTAAAATAATTAAAGGCTTATAACGTTAGTATTAACGATTATAACGACTTAAAAGACAATATAATTATAGCTACAACTACGTAAACGCAATTTTTTAAGAAGGGGGGGGGTAATATTATAACCTATAATAAGCCTCGTATTTTAACCGACACTGGCTCGTAGTATCGCTAGTTATACGACGGCGCTAAGCCTAATAAGAAAGACTAAGTAGCGAGCATGCGACATATTAATGTAAATGGCGCTCGACTACGCTAGGCCCTATTAGGAGGGTCCTTTATGTATTTATACTCGAGCTTCCTCTTATAAAAAGCTCTCCTTTTCTCCTTGTCTTTTCTTTTCGATTCTAAGTGTAGCTTTAGGCCTAAATACAAAGCTAGAGTTAACTCGCCGTATCAACCTCTTGCCAGCCGTAACAGCGTGGGGGTCCTTAGCTGATATCGTAATTATCTATGCTATGTGCTTCTTAACTAAACTAGCTACTGTGCTAATTTGGTCGATCCTGCTAGTTAATAAAGCTAAAGAACGATCTAGATAATTCTATTGACCGGCTTTTAGGATTAGAAACAGCTGTAATAGTATCCATTTACGCCGACGTATTATACAATGTAGCTTTAAGTAGTACTACTAATTATTTCGGCCAATAAGAAACATAATCTAGTAAGCTTATTTAATTGCTTTAACTTTATTTATAAACACAAACTTTAACTAATTATTCTAGGTAATATATGTTTATTAATAGAAAAAAAGTATAAACACTAATTATAAGGAGCTTTATATATAGAATCCAAATCTAAGAGGTTAGTAACGATTCTTATTTAAAATTTAAATGGTCACTTATTTAAATTTCACAGCCAATTAACAGAATTTGTGACTAGATACTACATACGACGTATATAGTACTGGGTATAATGATGCATGCTTCAGTAAATTTCAAGCAGTTGGAATAATCTACATACCTGCTTGAACAATCTCTGCATCTGTGTGGGTGGTCATGGTTTGAGGCTCAGGATTCTGGTGGCGCTTCAGCCATTTCCTGCCGTTGCCAACTTGGTACTCTAGACGACGAGTACCAATCACACCATTCTTTCCCTTCCGAGCTTTATGGGTATACGGCGGAACTACAATTCCTTGATGTAGCCGATAGTCGTGCGGTTTGTTTGGATTCACTCCCTCGATGGGCCTTTCGAGAAGAAAAACTGGTCGCTCTTTTCTGTCCGGATTAGTTTCCTGCAGTTTAAAGTCCGTGAGTGTTCGAATTTGATTTTTTTTATGCTATGGCACAGGAAATTGTCCTTTCTGAGTAAGGGCGTGTGGAGATTCGTCGCGGTTCAAGCGGTGATGATTGAAGTCTTCCGATTGCTGGTCGTAGGAACCGCGAAAGTCGTTCTGGTGATTAGCCAAAGAAGTTTTTGACGGCTGGTAGCTAAGAAGAGAGTGGACTGGAGAGGCTGGAGAGGCTGAATAGCCATTGCCATAGGAGTTGTAATCAGGGCGGTGGAGAGATTCGCAGGAAGAGTTGTCAGATTCGTAGAAAGACATCGGAGACATTGCGAATCGTGAGGCTTCGGATCTGAAAAGAATGACAGTATGAGTTCGGCGAAGTTGAATAAAGAGAATGAAGTGCTCCCGGCCTGTTAATTAGTGGCACTTTTGCGAGGGCATGTAGTAAATCTGCCTCTCGCCAAGACCGCATGGGGTTGTAGGCTACAGGTAGACAGACAGGCCGGGATTTAAAGCACGACCTCGAAAATCACGCAAGCCTAAGAAAGTGCAAAAGAAGGAGAGCGTGTCCGTGATTCAGCCCGACGAGCATCTTGTTAGTCGAGAGAGCGCCGAGGTTGACATACCGCCAAAGGTCGCGTCAGCATGCACTGCAGAGCCACAAAGGCTGAGAGCTAGGCTGCGTAAGTTATGCCTTATCGATAGTGGTTCTTGGCGTTGTATGATTCGTTATGTCTGCTTGCACAACCTTTCTTTCTCGTCCGTCCGATTGGTGTGGCTTCGTCAAGGCCTTCTCTGTGCTGATTGCCTGCTAGGCTAAACTCCAATCGTCTTCTAGCGCTTCTGTCTCTGTGTGCATATCGGTTGAAGGAAAATCATCAGCTGTGGTCGCGCTGTGTGCTGGCGCGACTGAAAGGTTGTGGGACTTTACTGCGAGACTTAGTCAACGCTTCTTGTAGATGGCAGACATTGCATTCAGAAGGTCTATACTAGATATCTTGTTAAATTGCCGTTCCAAGCATTATCCGAGCACGTTGGCGCTGGTCGCGCGTTCTTTCACCATCGATTAGGACCCCAGCTTTAGTTTCTGTTCTAGCACGTAGGGATAATTTTGGACTAGATAACTGCGTCCGTAGGAAAGAGATGGCATTGCTTAGCTACAAGCCTGATAGCCAGAGGCCGTCATCAGAGATTAGATAAAATAACTTTACAGTACTGTACTGTACATTGTAAATTATTGTTCAAAGTTTCTCACCCTGACCGATCCTTGATCGCTTGAATCCGAGGTACCAACCAATGTGGCGACGTCGCATGACACGAACACACACGGCCGCTATAGAGCTGACAATAACTGCTTAGCGCGGGGGAATAGTTCAGAAACCCAGATCAGACCGTTCTATGAGTTCGAAAGGCGAAACGAGCTCGATGGTGGTGCTGTGACGGAGCGTTGCCGTTTCGCGATGAAAAGAGGCTCTCCGCAAATTAGGGGAGCAGCGACGATGCGAATGTAATTTTCTAGGTAGCTGATGTTAAAAGTCTTCAGTAGCGGCCGCAACACGCGACTGATATTTAAGGTACAGTGGGTGGCCACAAGTCTGTCCGATTGGGCGGTTTTACACCAAAACGCCTATGTTACCCTGGTCAGTTTTAACTAGACAGCGTTCTTAGATTTACCGCAGATTCTTGGATTAAAGCTATATTTACTAAATGCACACTTCTACCTACTTGGAATTTTGTATTTTATCCCTTTTCAGGCTATAAAACCAAATAATAGCGAGCACTTTTACAACTTCGCGAATTTACTATGTAAATAAGCGAGAAAATCGAGAAAATCAAAAAGTGAAAATTAATAAGTTATATGATACGTAGAAATAAGCCTCTAAGAGAGCTCTATTTAAGTATATGTAATAAGAAGTAATTATTAATCGTGCGCTGAAAGGATTATTATTTTATTTTAAGAGGCGCTAGATTTTCTAAGAATTAGAGTAAGCGTTTTAGCCTTTTTTGGTGTGATTTTCGCGAGTCGGACAGACTTGTGGCCACTCATTGTACCTATGGTTTGACTCGCTACGGGGTGCGTCTCTCCACACAAGGAGAGATGTTAAAAACCTTGGAAAAATATTCCACCACACCTCTCAGCCGTGTACCGTCGCTAGCGAAATCGGCTTCCGCCTTGAATACTTCTGAAATTTTTAACAAGTAACATTGCCAAGACGCTTGTGCCAACGCTAGAGTAGTAAAGTGACCTCACCCGTTTTTGCGCGATTTTATCTTGATGCACAAATCCAGCCTCTGGGAAGGCTGTGCAGATGTGCTTTCTTTTTTTCAGCTATGTCTCAACGCCAAAGATGCCCGACTCAGCCCCAGCCTTGCAATACAAGAACCCCAGATGCCTCCCATACACTAGGGCACTCGTCCCAGCTAAGCATTGTCAAAAATTGCACATAGAACAACTGCAACTAGAGCAATGATTCTCGATACTTTGATACATACTAGATATTATGTTCTCATTATCCTCTTGGCCTTTAGCAACTTCGCACTCGCGCAAAATGGGGCCTACACAATCTTCAACACCCCAAGCTACGCCCAGCAACAAACCTGCCTCCAAAACTGCTTCATGAACTACGGGGACAACGATTCTAAACTCCCCGGCTACCTCGGCTGTGCATGGGACGGGTCCAAGTTCCTCGACGCATGCGTTTGCAGAGCAGATCTCGCACAATCGGCCTCAGCCTTCCTCACCAAGTGCGTGAGTTCGGCATGTAGCTTGTACCCCGCGGATGTCCCAAGTGCAATTTCGCTTTATAATAGTTATTGCAGCACTCCAGGTGGGAATATAGCGACGACGACGCTGGGTGGAGCGAGTACTGCACCGACAGTTGTGGTAATTACGACGGTGTTCAGTACTGGGAATTCTGTGACACAGAGCGGAAGTGAGTCGAGATCCGTTGCCCTCGTTGGCGGCTTGGTCGCGTTGATTTTCTCATTGTGGGAATTGTAAGCCGGATCTAGCGCTTATGGATGTGCGGCTTTACAGACGTCCCTCCGCAGAGTCCGACGACGATATACTCGACGAAGACGTTGAACGCGAGTGGTAACACGGTGGGGGCGAATGCAGGAACTTCAGGAGGAGCTGGTGGTCTGAGTAGGTCTGACAAAATTGCACTCGGGGTGGGTTTGAGCGTTCCACTGTTGGCGTTAATAGTCTCGTTATGGAAGTGTTTGCGAAAACGGAGATCAGACTGGGGAGGTTGACAATTACGACTTGATTAATATACCGGTAATTGTGTATCAAGTATCTGCACCTGAGTTATCACTGAACCAAAACCGCTTGTGAGGTATACCTAAATATGCCGTCCGTCTACAGTATACCAGATCGCGGACAGACAAAATAGTTGTTTCGAATAAGGCCGGCTACAGAGATGCAGAGATAAAAGCAGCTAGCCAGAATCATTCTAATGTGAGCCCAAGGGTCTTGGCAAGCCTGCCTACCGAAATTTTCAAAAGCATTTCAAGGCGGAAGCCGATTTCGCTAGCGACTGTAAATAGCTGTTGCCGGCATGTCCAGCAGAGGAGGTCGAGGTACATATGCAAAATCCAAATCCAAATCGATAAGTGGCGGCTTCTTTTTCACATTTTTCACAATACGAACAGGTCGAAAATTGCATTCTAGTCTAGAAACTAACCGTCTGAATAAGGTCTGCGCCGAAGTAGTAATTCGAACAGATGTACGAGCTTGATGTCACGCTCCTCCTAGGTCCCAGCCCGTGGAAAGAGGCCCAGCTCTAATTTTGGCGGGCCTGCTAAAAATAGTTTGTCTGGGAATCAGAAATAGGTCGAATAAGTTCTTCAAAGGGCCAGATCTCTTTAGTAGCTATAACCTTAACCCGCTAATTTATACCGTGCTAGTTATTATAACTTTTCCACTTTAAGGTGACGTTAGCCTCGGTTCCTAATACTAACGTTATATAACTAAGCTTACCAGTGATCTTTAAGAAGTTAAGCCATAGCTTAGGATTAGATCCTTAAATAGCATAATTAGAGCGGCCGACTTCTGGGTATATCGCAATTGCCTCGATATAACCCTAAGAAAGTCCCCTGGCTATATAGGGACGACTAGGCACAAGGCGACGACTATCCTCGAGGTAGGAGCCCCACCGAGCTTTCACTTTCCATTGGGTGGACCTTTATCCCCTTAAGTGCCAGAAACGTATGGATTTAGGCGTAGGCGCTGAGTTGCCCCGCATTACAGGGCCCGTGCGCTAACGAGCCTACCGCCCAAAGTCCGTGTTTTTAGCGACCTTTTCAGGCTTTGCCACAAACAAGTCATCGAATTCATGATAATACTATTCAACATCCACAAACTAATTAGTCTTTAAACTCGTACTAATAGTGAGAATCTAGCTTAGGTCGAGTATGCCATAATTGATTTCTTAATTTATAAATAATTAAATCCCGATTCAATTTGCTTGAGGCTTGATTTGTTAGCGAGATGCCCCAAAAACACGGACTTTGGGCGGTAGGCTCGTAAGGCGGGGGATCATAACAATAACATCAACAAAGCCTATTTTCCCACTTTAATCTTCAAATAATTGATGCACTCACAATGCCTGAAAACGCATACCCAGATCCCACCGATACAGGCACTCTCCGACCGAAAGTCTAACCTTTATAACAACGCGGAACGCGATTTGAGCCAATGATATTAGAGGATTTCGACTTCCAGGTCACCTTACTTGATTCCTGCTCTCTAGAGGACCCTATTACCTTATTCACTTAATATTACAACGAAGACATAATAGACCAAATCGTTTCCGCTATAAATAGTTACCAAAGGACTTTACCCGATAATGACCTCAAGCCAAATTCTCGTGTAAAGGATTGGTTTCCTACCTGTCGAAAGGAAATCTACTTGTATTTGGCCATGTGCATTTATATGATAGTTTATCTTACTAACGCAATATTCGACTACTGGGATACAAAGCCGATAACCCCTTTTTATGCTATTACAAAGGTCTTTTCCCGTAATAGGTTTCAAGAGCTTCGGCGGCGATTTCGTATATGTGAAGATGAGAAGTCTTATATCTTTGATTAAGTGAGTGTAAACATTAAATTTTAGTCTTATCCCTTACTATTTTAATATTTACAAACATAGACTGAACCTCTCAATTCTTATATTCAAAAGGTTAATCTAAAGCTTTAGAAACCTGGCCAAGAACTCGCCGTAGACGAAGCTATTCAGCGATATACTAGGAGATCTCACTTTATTACTATGATCCTAAACAAACTTACTCCCACTAGTATTAAGATATAAGTAGTTGCACAAAGGGGCTTCTTTTTATAATGGAGTTACTACTAATTAGGACGATCCGGCGGTGTACACAAGGTCCGCAAAATGCGAGGGCTAAATGCTACTTAATCGGTTGTATTACACCTTCTTAAGTAACTACCAGGCTCGTTATACCACGTCTATTTAGACAATCTATTTACATTAACTGCCTTGTTCGAACGTTTGCGGAAAGAAGGATATGCCGTAACAGGCACGTGTCGGATCTCCTCTGGTGTGTATCAAGACATTGTGAAGTTGAAGAAAACTAGGGAAAAAGGGGCTAATGCGATGCCTTGGGGCACTATAGTCGCGATCCTAACTAAGTCTAATTAGGTAATATATACAGGCTTTCAAGACGGTGCCTTTGCCCTTGTAATGTCGATATATTGGGATAGTGAAAAGAAGGTTTCTATAGTGCGAAAACGACTAAAAAAGACTGCTAATAATGCAGCTGTTTCTCAGAAACCTTTCAGTAACGAAGCTACTAAAGAGCTCAATATTCCTGAGTTGTATGACGCCTACAACCACCACATAGGGAGCGTCGATCTTGGTGATTAACTTCAAGGGAGCAACGGGGGCCTTAAACGACTTCGCAGAGGCGCAGTACAAGCTTTGCAGTAATACTTATTGCTAGTTGTACTTACTAACTACTACTTGATTGCTCGATATGTGGGGGAGCCTTTATAGCACGTCAAACTCAACGCTCAACACGATTTCCGTATATAAGTGGTCAAGGCATTATTAGCTATGGGACAGGATGCCCCTGGGTCACGAAAAAGACGTATTTCAGGTATATCTAAAGACGGTTTCTCTGTTCTAATACATCGGCATGAGTATATTAAAATGTCAACTTCATCGAATTGCGCTTGTTATAAAGGTGGGAGGTTTCATGATCAGGGGAGGAACGAGTAGCTCTAGCTGAAATTGTAGCTAATTAGGGCCGCCCAAGCAAAAGGACTACTACTACGTGGGGCTGTAAGCAATGTGGAGTCTATATTTGCAAAAAGTCCAATTGTTTTGCGTTGTATTATAGAAAATCATAGAAATAAGGTGTGAAATTGACTAATTTAGATGAATCTTGAAAATTCAGCGGTCCTCGCTTAAAATTAGGGGCTCGCTACAGGGCCTTGCCCCCTGTAGCGCCATACGTTCCTGGTGGCACTTAAGGGGATAAGGTACCAGGCATACGTAAATAGCATTATTACGCTCTGATTATTTATTAACGCCGTCTCGAAGGACTTTAGTAGTGGTTTGCAACGTGAGATCTTCTGGCCGTAATATGCTATCGAAGCCCACCAGGTACGACTGCTATTTTTCTCTGTTTAGTACTCGTGTTTTATTTACTTAGTTAACCGAGGCCAGTTTTAACGTCTTCTTAATAACCTTCTAGTACAAATTAGTATTACTGGACCAGTCGTTATCTCGCTTATTAAGCACTCTTATTTTTACTTCCTTTATATAGGGTGGTACACTTAATTCCACTTCCTTACGATTTAAAGCGAGTCCTTAGTTTTGTTAAAGAAACGTTTATTAAACCCTCCTATTCGGAAAAGGAGGATATACATCAAACCATCCTTTAGCATACGAGCTTCGGCATCGTTTATCTCAATACTAATACCCTCTACCCGTATGTCATGAAGGAACTTCCAAAAGCGGTAGTATTTCCGGTAATTCTCCGAGGTCCTTCCTTTCGAAACGACGTCGACAAGTGTCACGATCTAAAGGATCACGTGTGTCTTGGCCCTGAGGCTCGGCAGACACGCTACATAAAGAAGCCAAAGACGAGGAGATTAGTTAACATGGCTAATACTATAATCTTAATACTAGAGGACATAAACTATATTATAGGACAGGAAGTTACGTGAGGGATCCCTTAGGAATTAAGAGGATTTAGGGATCTAAGGGATTTAGTTATAATCAAAGTTTTATATAAATAAAGCAGTCTCTTAAGTAATAAAGCTTCGTACTTAAATTTATATAATAGTTTAACTATTACTTATAACGTCTTAATTCTAATTAAGAACCGAACCTCTTATGACTTTACTTCTTAATTAATACTAACTAACGAGCTTATACGCCGCGTACTAGTTAGAACAAGGAACGTTACACTTTAAGCACCCCACTTAAAGTATTATCACTCGACAAGATAGCTCCTAACACTTTTAGAGGATCCGTGAAAGGAGAAGGTAGCGAGGTAGGAACCGGGACTAAAGACGCCGTCGTTAAGCCCAGAGCACCTAAGGTCTAGATGCCTAACACTTACTATAGGCAACAAAGTAAATGTTACGACCTACGATGCGCCTCGTATTCTAACCGACACGGGCTCGTAGCATCGCTGGCTATGCGACGGCGCTAAGCCTAATAGGGAAGACTAAGTGGCGAGTATATAATATGTGGATGTGAATAGCCCCTGACTGCGCTAGGCCCTATTAGGAGGGTCCTTCGTGTATTTATACTTAAGCTTTCCCTTATAGAGAGCTCTCCTTTCTCCTTGTCTTTTCTTTTCGATTCTGAGCGTAACTTTAAGTCTAAATATAAAGCTAAAGTCTACTCGCTATATTAACCTTTTATTAGCCGTAATATAAGAAAAGACTAATACCCCTTTATTATAAAGCGTTATATTTTACTTAGTCTTACACTTTATTAACTTGCCCTCGTAATAAGTTAATAATAAGCTTTAACACCTTAACTTATTTAATAAATAAGTACCTCTTTACCTTAGTAGTAGATTATCCTAAAGAAAGCTAAATATTCTCTCGTAATTAACTTACCTTATTATAACTTAACGCGCGCCCCTGTTTCGAACAAATGTCTAATTAATAAATCGATTAATAACCTCAAATACCCCTTAACCTCGTATTATTATTATTACTAACTTCTCCCCCTCGTTGGTGAAGCTCTAGAGAAAGAAGCGCCCCTTTACGGCTAGGCTTTATTAATATCCTTGTCCCTTTTATTAAGACTCTTTTAAAGGAACTGGACAGCTTTAAAGGATTCGATTTAGACTTAGAAGATAAACCCTAGAGTTTCTTTAATATATCACCGGAGCCTACTAATATAAAGGGCCTTACCCCCCGCTTAATAAGTTAAGGTAAATCAGTTAATTAAGGACTCTGTTAGCTCTACTATCGCCGCCGCTGTCACGTAAGCCCTCACTTAATATACTATTAATAACCCCGTCAGGAGACTCGCACTCCTTCCCCTCCTTACGACCAGTTAACACGTGCTTTTACGGCGGACCTTTAGTTAACCGCCGTGTTGGAAATCATATGATCCAAGAATCACGTGGATATAGAAGGCGCTAGAAGCCTTGATTTATAAATATATAGAAAGCTCTCGAAGCTCTCTCTTATATATATAAACTAACTTACTCTCACTTTACTTTTAGAAGAGTAAGGCATATAAATAGTCAAATTGTAATATAGTAATAATTCGAGTAAGATCTCTTCTTTATATACTCTCCTAGTAAAGCTCCTTATCGTTAACTAAAGCCGTGATTCTCTACGATAATAGGAGACCTATTTAGTCGTAAGAGGACTTCCCTCTCTAAACTAATAAGAGTTAGTCTCCTAAAGAAATAAGAACTAGAGGAATAGTTACCTCGTTAAATATAAAGTAAAGACAAATAGAAGAGCTAGAGCTATAGAGCCTGTACTAAAGCTAGAGTTAGCTAAAGAGCTAGAACTAGAGCTAGAGCTAAGGGACAAAGGCTAGAGCTAGAGCCTGTGCTAGAGCCAGAGCTAGAGCTAGAGCTAGAGCTAAGGGACACATAAGTTAGAGCTAGAGCTATTAAGCTAGAGCTAGAACTAGAGGCTAAAGCTAAAGTGCTAGAGCTATTTAGATAACTATAAAGCCGTCGTTTTGTCGTCTTGATATCGAGTTAGAGGATACTTAGATTAAGGGGGCGTATTAGAAATTATATAATCTAAGAATTACGTGGATATAGAAGGCTTTAGAAGCCTTAATTTGTAAACACATAGAAAGCTCTTGAAGCTCTCTCTTATATACTTCGTACATGCCCGAAATATTGTACATTTTGCATTCGAGTTAGTTCTAGAGGCTTCTATTAGACAGGGGTTCATATAGGGGGTACTACCTAATAATAAATCTATATTAACTCGTCGCTTTTCCGGTTAGAATTTACTACTTTTATTATAAAATCTTTATTAAGTGTACTTATACTAAAAACCTTAACGAAACAAACCTCTTAAGATAAACGATTACACTATTAAACGCCCTACTTTAAGGCAAGTTAGACTTAAGATTAGATTGCCCTTTAATTAAATCTCACTCGCCGTTAAGTCTAATACGTATTAGCCACTTAATTGACACCTCAATACTACCGCCGCGGCTGTAAAGCTTACCTAAATACGCTATAACGAAAGCGTCTTATCTAATAGATTACTACCTTAAAAGCGAATCGTCGAGTTTAATAAGCTAATATTCCTTTAATTTTTAAGTAAGATGTCGGTCTTCACGTAATTCGTACCGCATTTAAGAAGGAAGGCTTCGTCCGCCGAATTACACGCTAAAAACTAGTCCTTACGTATATAAATAAGGTTTAATAATTATAATAGGTTATTAAACACGAGGATTAGACTAAAGAATAGTAGTTTTCGATCTGTTAAAGTAACGAAACTTAGGTATAACTAAGGAAACATACAAAGGATTAAATTACTTTAAAAATAAGGGAAGAAGAACTTTTTTTATAATAATTACGTAATAAATCGATATTAAAGGAAGATTAAATAAATGTTTTAGGGGATAATATTAGGGAAATACGGCTAATATAAGGAGTTGTTTTAGGAGAAGGATTAAGAGACAATTAATAAAGGTTCGTATTTAGGAATTATTATCTTAAAAGTTTAAGAGATCTTATAGTAATATCCTGAGCTTTAATTTTAATAAAATAATACTAAAGGGTACGCTTTTAAGTATATATAATTAGTATTTAAAGTAATTAAGATTACTCTTATCTTTTGGCCTACGAATTCTCCTGATTTAAATCCTATTAAGACTATTTGGGATAATATAAAGGATTATATTAAGGCAAAATACCTAGAGGTTTATAAGTCGCATAAGAGATTACGGGAAGTTATAATAGAGGTGTAAGAATTAATAACAATTAAAAGGATTAGAGAGTTAATCCGGGAGATACTAAAGAGATATAAAGTAGTAATTGTAATTAAAGGAGGACATACAAAATACTAAGGGGATTAAGTAAAGTAGTATTGCCAAGTATTTAGCTTTTATAAGTCTATACACGGACTAGAATTGTACATTATTTATCTATGATACTGTTGGTATCTAACCAAGGTTCGATACCTGATATCAGGGTGACAAAGAATACAACAAGTGAAGTTTGATCAAGTATATTCCGTGTGTCCCTTTCGTACGAAAGGGAAAGCTACCTTAAATACATTAAGTACTAAACCCCGTAGCTCGTATAAGCATTACTCGTACGAAACCAGGAGGCAAGGTATGAAACCAAGCTTCATTTGGCCAGGAGAGACGACTATCTTTGGAAGCTGTCAGAGTAAGAGAATGCCCCTCAGCTAAGGCTATCCCAACAGATACGAAGTATATAAACCAACCTACTCTCACTCTGCCTTTAGAAGAGTGAGGCATACAAATAGTCAAAATGTGACACGCCGACTATTACCTACTTAAGCTGAACCTTACTATCCCTGCCGTCGAGCCTAATAAAGTCAAGTACCCCCCGTACCTCCTTTAGTGATGTTAGATTTTGACTTCGGTAACTCGTGCCGATTCTACGCTAGAGAACAGCCGAAGTAATCTCCACTGCTTACGCGGCTCGGAAATTACTCTCGTATTCGATTACGTAGTCGAATCTTCTAGAGAAGTCGATTACGTAATTATTAAAGCTTTTAGAGAAGCTATTATTATATATATAACTACTAAAGAGCCCTTATAGCTCTTCTCTCAAGTAAGTAAGCAATCTACTTTGTCTCTAATCACGAGTTTACTTACTGCGCTTCCTCTCTTCTGATTGGCCCACTTATTTTCACATGGTAGCAATTCGCTAAGGTGGCCTATAATATTAGTTACCGACACACTATTCCCGATTGAGACTACTAACTGGACTCGGACTAGTATTACCGCTGCTTCCGTTTAAACGCTTATCGAGAAAGCCATACTAGCTTCTCTTAATTAAAGCAAGCTAGTCCCCTTTAAGCCCTTACTAACCCGATTAGGACGTATTACGGACCCGAGGCCTTTGACCCTGAGACTAAACCCTAGGGAAATTATAACCTAGTGGTCCCTAGACGTTATAAGCGTGCGTAGCCACCTAGATTGCGGTTCTAGGTCTTATAATAAGTTTCTCATTCCTAGGTGCCTATACCTTTTACGGCGCTAGTAGTGGCTATTAGTAGCGTATTAGCGTGGCTGTATTAGGGAGTGGCTGTCCGGATCGTTACTAGTCTAGCACAAATTACAGTGGTTTTAGGCTTTTCTAGCTATATAAGAAGCCATCCTCAGAGAGGGTTATAGTTAGTTGAGCTTATTTACCTCCTGTGAGAGAAACTAAGCTAGTAGTGGCGCTAGCGTTGTAATAAGAGCCTAAGCAAACCGCTGGGAATCCTATTATAATACTAGCTAAACGAAACCCTTAGTAAGGTAATATATAAGTCCTTAGCAAGACTTTTTACCTTAATATATCGATTTAAATCGATTTAGGGCACACCAAATCAAAGAGGGAGCCTCAACGTGAGGTTATAAAGACTAAAATAGTCTAATAAATCACTATAAGTGATATTTGCCGAGAGGAATCAAAGAAGCTAAACTCAATTGAGATAAGCTCAAAATGGCTGCTACTGCCTTTAAGGGAGAGAAACTAGTAGGGAAATCTAACTATATTAAGTGAATAAATCCCGCTAGTCTATTCCTGGAAATTAATGGTTATATGCCTTATATTTCCGGCAAAGCTTCACCTCCGGATTAAACCTTGTATTACGCTAGGGGTACCGAAGGAGGTAGAGCCGTATTAGCCCCCTACTCTCAAGAGCTAGCTGTAAAATACTATGAAAAGCTAGACTACTTTGAGACTCAGAGCTAAAAAGCGCTAGGGGCGCTAAAGTCGATTATATCGCTGGAGAATCAAGAGCGATTTAAAGACAAAAATACGGCTAAAAAGCTGTGGAACGCTATTTAAGCTACTTTCGGTTAATTAACGCTAGAGCTAGTTGGCCGTTATATAAACTAAATCGTCGACTCTAATTACAGCTCTTATAAGAGCATAGACGAATATACTAGCGTAATCTAATCGAGCGCCATATACTTAAAACAGCTAGACTGTGAGATGCCTAAGCCCGTAATAGCTAGCCTAATACTAAAAGGCTTGCCGAGCTCTTTTGACGCCTTTTTGTCTCGTAAATACGAGAAAATGTCAGGTGATCTTAAGAATATCGATATTAACGGTCTAATTAACGACTTAATTTTGGAAGAAGTTCGCATAGGCGCTAACGCTGACCTTAACGCTAATAAAGCGTCTAAAGGCAGTAGAGGCAATAACAGAAAATACTGTAATAAATGCAGAGTCACGGGACATATAACGTCTACGTGCTGGGTCTTACACCTAGAGCTAAAGCCTAATAATTCGGAAAATCCGAATAATAAGCCTAATAAGGCTAAAAAGGCTAAGGAGTTAAAAGGCGAGCAGAAAACAGAGTCTAGTAAGGCTATTATGACCGTATTTAAGACTAATTCGCCGCCAAATAAGTATATAACGGCTAGAAAGCCTATAAAGGCAAATAAGCCTAAAATGCAGCTTGAACCTTCCCTATTTATAAGTACTTTTATAAATACCGTAGTAAAGGACTTAAGCGAATCCGATTCTGACCAATTAGAACGTGATATTGCAAATTAAGCTTTTAGAACCGTCTATAATTACAGACTAGTTCTAGACTCCGGTGCTAGCGAGCACTATACGCCTAATAAGGGATGGCTTCTTAATTATAAGCCTACTCTTCGAAAAACAGTTACAATAGCCAATGGCGACGTATTACTGATAATAGGCACGGGAGATATCCCTATTAAGGGCAATAATGGCTTAGAAGTAGTTATATAGCGGGTAAACTATATTCCGGGGCTAAAAACGACCCTATTAAGCTTACGGGAGATGACTAAGAAAGGCTAGTCAATTAACTTTACTGAGAACGGTATTTTATTAAAGTATAAAAAAGGCTAATTAGAGGCTAAATAAGACTATAACGCCTATTACGTTCAAGCGGAAGTTGACTACGACGTCTTAGAGCCTGTAATATATTAGGTAGACTTAAATACGCCGCTAGACCTTTACTATAAGAGGCTAGTGTATATAAATAAAGAGTCGATTCTTAGAACAATCGAGAAAAGCCATAAATTAAAGAAAATCCGACAAAAATACGTAGAGCTAGCCGACTGTAACGCTTGTAATAGCGGCAAAATGCACGTGATCGGCAGTAAAAAGCCTATATTAGACGCGCTACCCTTGACTATATTCGATATTAATATTGCAGGGCCTTTTAAAGTCAAAGGACTTAAAAGAGAGCGCTATATCCTCATAGTTACGTGTAAAGGATCACGAGCTATATGGCTATATGCCTTAAAACTCAAAGTCGACGCCTATGACGTCTTAATCGACTTTTGTAATATGATTAATAATTAATTTAATAGTTAAAATAGTATTAAATATAAATTTATGGCGAACATTAAAGCTTTTAAGCTTAATAACGCAGGGGAGTTTAAGTCTAATAAATAGACGCTTTTTTGTAAGTAAAAAGGGTATATTTGTGAATACACTAGCCCTTATTCTCCTTCCTAAAACGGGATAACCGAAAGATTAAATAAATACTTAATAGAACGGCTAATTAGCGTTTGTAAGGCTAAGAAGATACCCTTGTTTTTATGGCCATATGTATTATAAGGGATAGCTTATATTAAGAATCGGTTATATAACTCCGTTATAAAGAAGACGCCTTTTGAAGCTCTATACGGTAAATTACTGACAATCGATTATATTCGTATACTAGGCTCTTTAACTTACGTACTTGAGAATAAAAGAGCTCATAAGTTAGCTGATAAATCCGACAGGGGTATCCTTATAGGTTTTGAGTCTTCTAATAATTACTTGGTTTATTTACCGAGTAAAAGAGCCGTTAAAAGCTCTAAAAACGTCCTAATTAAAGAGGATTTAATCCTTAAGGACGATATGACGGAGGAAACCGATCTAAATTTCGACTACGATAATATAGTCGAAACACTTGAAGAGTTTGAAGGCGCTAGCGATGATACTACTAAGCCAATAAATGGTATTAACGACGAAATACTTAATAAGGGTAATATAAGCGAAAAGTCGCCTATCGACTAATTAGAGGGCGAGGAAACGGATTTTGAAGACGAATCCGACTTATTCGCACAAGAGCTTCCTCAAACGCTAAAGGTTAATAAAAGGCCTAATGCGGCTAGCCCGGAAATGCCTAAAGCGCCTATTAAAAGGCCTAGAAAGGATTATTCGAGCTAAGAGCCTAACGTCGTAACTAGAAACGCTAGTGCCGCCAAAGACTCTAATAACTCTTCAGAAAATCAGAATCAGCTAGTAATACAATTAAGCTCTAATACGGCTATTCGCCAGCTAAATAACTAGTTGATCAAAGAGGAAAAAGAAGCTTTTTCTGTCTATAAAGACGCTAAGAGACTAGCTTCTATAGCTCTAATAAGCTCTAAAATAAACGAAGATCTAGAAATGGGGCTAATAAAGCTACCTAAAGAGTTAGAGGCTGATAAAATCGTTATTAAACGAGAAAAAGGCCTCTAAATCTATGAGCCTAAAAGCCTTAAAGAGGCTATGGCCTCTCCGTATAAGGACTACTTGCTAAAAGTCATAGAAAAAGAAGCTAATTGCCTAGAAAGTCACGAGACTTGGGAAATAGTGCCACAAGACGCTAGTAAGGCTTATAAGCCTTTAAAAACGAGGTAGGTGTATAAAATCAAAGAATTACTTAATTTCTTCGAATTTAAAGCTAGATTCGTCGCTAAAGGGTTCGAGCAACTCTATGGCCTTAACTACGTAGACACGTTTACTAGCGTAGTAAAACAAATGGCTTAGCGACTTATATTCGCCTTAGCAGTCCTTTACAGTTAGGTTATATAGAAAGTTAATATAATATCGGCTTTTACACAGAGTAATATTGACGTAAACACTTTATATATCGTACCCCCAGAGGGTATAAACGCCCAAAAATACGCTAGTAAACTACTCCTGCTTAATAAAGCCTTATACTGGCTAAAACAGTTAGCTAGGCTCTGGTTTATTACGTTAAAAGAAGTCCTAGTCAAAAAACTCGGCTTTCAAGCCTTAACTACCGAAAGTTGTATCCTAATTAATAAGGAGCAACAGCTTATAGTCTCTATTTACGTAGACGACTTAGTAATAATTGGCCTATACGTCGATAATATTAAATCCTTTATTTTAGAGCTCAAAAAGCTTTTTAAATTAAAGGATTTAGGGCTAATAAAGGACTACTTAGGCATAGATATCGAGTACAACTTAAACAAAGGTTATATAAAGCTTTGCCAAGAGAGCTATATTGAGAAAGTACTAGCGCGGTTTAATATGACCGATTGTAAGCCTAAAGATATACTAATGGATTTAAAGGTTAAATTAGAGCCTAATCTTAATCAGGCTAATAAAGAGGAAATAAATCTATTTTAGTAAATCAAAGGCTGCCTCTTGTTCCTTACGCTAGCTACTAGACCCGATATTTGCTACGCGGTAATAAAGCTCGCTCGATTTGCTAGTAACCCTAGCGCCTATTATATAATTGTCCTTAAAAACGTGCTTAGATACTTAAAAGGATCAAAAAAGCTAGGGCTAATCTACGAAAAAAGCCCTAGTCGATATATAAGCGGCTATTGCGACGCCGACTACGCCGGAGATATTAGTACGGCTAAATCGACTAGCGGCTTGAGCTTTTACTTAGCTAGTTGCTTAATAAGCTGGAAAAGCAAGTTACAAAGTATTATAGCTCAAAGTACAACTGAGGCCGAATATATAGCTATTAATTTGGCTTTTAAAGAGGCTGTTTATATAAAGTAGCTTCTAACCGAATTAGGCTATTATATACAGGAACGATTCCCTGTTTATATAGATAATAACGGCGCTCTCTTATTAGCTAATAACTCTCAATTCTACGAGAGGACTAAGTATATTGCCGTCAAATATTATTACGTTCGCGACCTCATAAACTAAGGCGAAATAGACCTAATTTATATAAAAGGGTCTAAACAAAAAGCCGACGGCTTTATAAAGCCGCTAGATAAGCCTAAGTTTGTTGAATTTGTAAGGCTTTTAAGACTAGCCGAATAAGGCTAAGGACGGAAGAAATAGACTGTGATTCTAGAGGGCGTATTACGGTTATTTTCTTTATAACTAGCTTACCCTCCGCAAAGGGATATTCTATGTATTAATATATTCTTGTAAATACAAGCTCTACTTTAAAGCTAACTTGTATATAAGCTTATAAGGCTATTAAGGCACTCATTAAGAGGGCGTGTTAGATTTTGACTTCGGTAACTCGTGCCGATTCTACGCTAGAGAACAGCTGTCGGTGCAGTACCGGTTCATGTACCACGCCGCATATGTGAATATATTCTAATGCGAGTATAGCGACAGAGTAATAAATATATAGTTCAAAATCTGTGTCAATTCTAAGAGAGTGCGAGGAGAGCTAGACTATATACTACGAAACCCCACCGAATCTCTACCGAAACTAGTCCGGCTAAGCTCTAACCCCTGACTTTAACCTACACTTACTTTTCTAGACTAAAGTATACTTATATAAGGACCTATAAACTAACACAAGTAAAACTTCTTTTAAAAAAACCATTTCTAATATACGTAAAAGTAAATAACTAATAATATATAAGAAATAACAAAATAAAATAACAGAGTATTTAATAGTGTCTAATCCCGATCTAATAGTGTCCCGAAAGTGCCCCAAAAGGGGTCTAAATATAGCGAGGTGCCGTAGCGAGGCTAAGCGAGAACCAGTAATAATAAGAACCCCTAGTATTATGTAACGTAATAGATATATATGTCGCTCTCTCTTAAAGGTTTAGAGTCTCCTTTAACTAATACATATATAATCACTATACGTATACTACTTTCCGATCTCCCTAATTCGCTTAATATAGCTCAAAAACTAACATTTTTAAGAAGACTATATTAAATCAAATAAACAAGTCAAAAGTAAGTATACTCTTTAAAGATAGTTTAGTAAGGAAACAGTATATTAATTAAAAACAGTACTTACACTAATTCCTATAGGAGTCCTCAACGTCACTTACTAAAAATACTATATTCGGTGCGTCCGCCTCCTCGTAAAGACTCCGTCCCACGACTACGTCTTTAATAATCCTAAGAGTAAGAAGTGCGTATATTACGTAAAAAAGAAGTCCCGCTATAACCTAATAAGTATTCTTATTTTCTTTTCCCTTTAAATTATATCTAAATCACTGTCGAAACTCCTCCGAATATATAGTTACTAATATATAATAGATCCCTTAATTTGTAGCCGAGGAGTACGTTCAGTTAGTTGCTGCCCTCGAGGTAGAAGATAAAGAAGCTATCGTTGCTGCCGCTAAATTAATCGATTCCACACTATTAGTCGCCGCCGCTAGCGCACTAAAGAATACTAAGGAGGTGTCGTTAGCGTTACTAGAGGAGACTCGCGCCCTGCGCCGGGAAATCGCTGGCTTAACTAACTCGCAAGTAATAGGTTAACCCCCTTATTCCTTTTTAATATTAAAGCTTTAAGTATTAATAACGCTATAATATAAGAGACAGTGTTAATCTTAAATCGGCTCCTTATTACCGTCTTTACCGCCGTTACTAAGCGTGGTAGGGAGGAGGACAGTAGTAAGGATGCCCCTCTTATTAAACGTCCCCGCCGAAGTCGCCGTAGTGGCGCAGAGAAGGAGGCTCTTTTAAATATATATTTATAAGGTATTCGGCCCTATTTCGGATTAGCTTCGTAATAAGTTCTTTGTAGCGGCACTTTCTTTATACTATTATATAAGAGTAGCCCCCTATAGTAAAACCGGTAGTTTGTCCCTGTTAGAGTGTCGTCGCAAGGCCGCCTGTTAATACTTTAAATTAGAGGGTGTTTAGAACTAAATTAAGTATATTTTTAACTTTATAAATTAATTAAATATAAAAATAATCGTAAGTAATAAATTAACAAAATAAAAGTTACAAGGAAATATATAAATAACAAAAAAATTCAACGAGTATAAGAAACCCCTCTGTTACTAGTCCGAATTAACTCCGGTTGACCGCTAAACTTAACCCTCTATTTTAATAGTAAAGATATTAGTATTAATAAAATCCCGAAGAGCCTTATTCGGAGCACTCTTCGTTATAGCGTTAGTAGGATTAGTAGCGCTATTAATCTATCGAACCTTCGTTAACTCTCTACGCTTGTATAATTAACAAATGGCTATAATATTAATTATTAAGCGCTTCTCTTTCGTTGTACTAAGTTTAACAATATACTTATAAAGGGATAAAGAATCCGTGTAAATAATAATAAGAAGACGTGAGATACTAAACTTGTCAGTCACTATATTAATAGTCGTATTAAGGGAGATTAATATATCGATGCCAGCTATTATAGTATATAACTCTAATACGAGCATTACACGAGTTACTCTCTTATATTTTATTAAGTTAATATACACGATATTACTAATTAAAGTAAATTACGTATCCCCCACCGTTTCGGCACCGATTGCTAATATAAAACCTATTTATAAACTTAGGTCTTTATTATTAGTAAAAGAACTATTTATAAAAACGTAAACCTTCGCGGACTATAAGTTAATTAATACGTATTAGAGTCCCCTCTTTAAGTTATTTATTTGCTATTTAAGACGTAGGTTTAAGGCCTTAACGTCGTCTTTTATTAAATCCTAATATTACGCTACAACTAAGAGATTAAATGTTACTTCTGGCTAATAAATAATAGTAAGGTAGGCCGCACGAGCTCGTTACTCTTTATAGGCCTTTTTATAATTTTCTTTTCTTACGTTAACTAGTTCTAGCCTTACTCCTTGACTCTTCTAAGATATATAGAGGCTGTCCCCGTCTATAAAGATAATACACTTATTAAACGTAATAGTTTTAATAAGGAGTAGTACTTATATCGGCTTTATTAGAAAACCGGCCTTAGTAATCTCATTTTATTCTTTTATTAAGAAGTCCTTATCTCTTAGAATTAAAGTATTGTCTGTTTATATTCTTACGACTTTAAAGTCATAGCTTTCCTTAGTACTAATTAGTAAGTATAAGTCGTATATTAAGGTCTCTATTTGTAAGTTCTCCACGTGATATTTATAATATATATTAAACTAATAGTTTCCGGACTTAAGTATATTATATAATAGTAGTACTATTATAAATATTATACTAAGAGGGAAATCTCCTGTGATCTCTTCCGGTAGCTATACAAATATGTCTCGGAGAAGCCTTGTCTCTACTTAGACGTAAGCTTAAGTAATGTCCCTAATAGCCAGATAAGATTCGAAGTGGTTTTAAAGGCGATTTAAGTACTTAACGGCAGCGGCTAAAAATATAAATAGCCGTTAGCTAGATCGTTAAATTATTAGAGACTAAGTTAATATTTCTCTCTTCCCTTTATTATTAAAGTACTAAATTATTAGTCTTAACTTCTTATATAAAGTTAACGTCTCCTTGCCTTTAACTTCGTTTATTATTCTTGACTTAAAGATGCGGTAGCCTCTTATTCTAAGGTCGTCTTTATAAATAGGCACAAAAACACTCTTTTTAATAAGTGCTTTATATTCTGTCCTTCGGGACTATTAAAATAATAACCTAAACGCTATAATCTTCCCTTTAATACGAAGTTTAATAAATAACTCTTAGTCCCTCGTCTTCTTCTTAGTTAAAAACACTTTAATATTATAATCGTTATTAATAGTTAGTAAATTTAAGAAGTGTTTCGTAAATAGAATTTAAATAGCGATTCAGGGTAGATTCGATGTTATTTTAGTGGCGTTTTTGACTAGAGATCTAGGATATTACTTATAAATATCCTTTAGTAAGTTTTCTTTTTATTATTTTATACTAAAAGTGTCTGTCTTAAAAGAACGAATTATAATCAATTAGAACGTATATATTCTCTTATTTCTTATGTCGATTTTATATAATTCTCCCTTAATACTTAAGAAATCGTAAGGTCTTATTTATCCTTTACTCTCTTAATACACTAGAACTTAATTATTAAAGTAGAGACCGTGAATATAAGTAGTTCTAAGGCCGTTTCGTATAGTTAACGTATCGTTAACTTTGCGCGTAATATAAATTTTCTGTACTTCTTTTATAACTTTCTTAATTATAACCGCACGTTACTTGACTAACGGATTTAAGGGGTTTAACTCTATTATTCTAAGGTATACGCCGAAAACAAGTAGTATAAGGATAAGCTCGTTAAGTCTAGTTATATTATTTATTACTTTTACTATTATTTATAATCAGTCTTCGTCGCTTAACTTAAGGTGCTCTTTTATAACGATTTTATAAGCACGGCGTAATAAGCGGTAATATTGTTTAACTTTACTAATTAAATAGTATGCCTCTATAAGTACTAGCTTAAGAGTACTACTTATAGACTTAAGTACGCTCCTAAACTCCTTAGAGTTAAAATTAGTACTGTAGTCGTATACTACGAAATCCGGGGGTCTAAGGTAAGTATTAATTTATATTAACTTAAATACGTTAAAGGTAGCCCGAGCTATAGCGGAACTAGGGGCCTTTTAGAGTAGTTTCGCAGTACTAAAACCCGTTGCCTTATTTATTATATAAAAGGCATATCGTTCTTTAAACATCGCGATATTAACGTAGACTATATAATTAAAGTCGACGTCGTTTTACAATTTAAAGCGGAACCTATATAAGGCATCTACGTGTTTCTAGCAGTGCTTACACATTTCCTTGACCCTTAATATAACATCTAAATCATACTCATGGCTAGCCTAGTCTAGTAAGTACTGTAGACGTCTTATTAAAGGGTGTCCGAAACGCCTATAAAGCCGATATATTTCTGGTTTAGTTAAGTAGTATATATTTATTGTTCTAATAAAAGTGTCTAGTAATTAACGATATTAATCCAAAAGTAGTTATAAATGCTTATACTTCCGTATAATTAAGTGCTTCTTATCGCCATAAATTAAGACGTTACGTAAGTTATTATACTGCGCATTTAGCGCATTTAGTTATTATAAACAAACCAGAAATAGGATATTTACGTCTACGATTTAGAAGTCTATTTCTTTAGCCGGAGTATTAATTATAGTAACTTCTAGAGACAGTCGCGAACCGGCACTAAATGTGATCCGGCTCTAGCCCGCCTAGTTAGTATTAAACTTAACATCTTAAATTCGTTATAAAGCTCGTAACTAATTAATCCCTCTTGTGTTTTTATTAAATGCCCTTATATTAATTAATAGTCCTTAAAAGAATCTGTTTATTTATTACGTTATATAAGCCTTACTAAGAGCGGGTCTCTTGATTTTACTTTCTAAGATATAAGTAGCCTTCCTCTCTTTAAGTTGCCTTATAACTTCTTGTGTATTATATTATACTTTACTTATTGTTACGGCTGGCCAAAGGTTGATACGGCGAGTTGACTCAAGCTTTGTATTTGGACCTAAGGCTACGCTCAGAATCGAGAAGAAAAGACAAGGAGAAAAGGAGAGCTCTTTATAAAAGGGAGCTCGAGTATAAATACATAAAGGAGCCTCCTAATGGGGCCTAGCGTAGTCGGGGGCTATTCATTTATATGTCGCAGGCTCGCCACTAAGTCTTCCCTATCAGGCTTAGCGCCGTCGCATAGCCAGCGATACTACGAGCCCGTGTCGGTTAGAATGTGAGGCATATTATAAGTCGTAATATTACCCCCCCCTCCTAAAAAACTACGTCCGCGCAGTTGTAGTTATAACTGTGTCGTCCTCTAAGTCGTTATAGTCGTCGATACTAGCGTTATAAGCCTCTAGCTATTTTAGGAGAGCTCTTGGCGGCCCTTTAGCGTTAAGATATTCTAAGTGGAACTGTTTAACTATATATAAAGCTGTTATAATATCTAAGTATAAGTACTACTTTAAGTCTTCGTCGGCGCTTAGTTACTTAATATAGTAAAATAACTTATTCTATATGACCTTAAAGCTAAGGATGCCTTCGATTTCCCACTTATCTTACTTAAGTAATAGCTAGATAAGTGCCGGCGTAGCTCTAACTTGTCTAAGCAGGGGATTATCGATGTACTTATAGAGCGAGTGCGAGTGAAAGACAAGATAGATTTATTAGTCCTTTAGGAGCTTAACTCTCTAACTCTCTCCTTCTTTAGCGAGTACTTTAGTTAGGCTATACTACTTATTAAAGAGTTTTCTTAAAAGTCGGTCGATATTCTAGTTCCGAGTGTCGACTAGTACTAAGTCGCTAACGTCCTAATTAATAGCGCGTCGCCTATAGTTCGCTAATTGTTTTATTTTCTCTTATTAATCCTTTAAGGACAATTATACGACTTCTATAACTTCTTTTATTTATAATACTACTTATAAAGCCTCCTCGCGATTAAGTTTCTTTATTATTATAGTCGGAGGCTTTAAGTTAATTAAGTCTTAAGAAGTCCTTAGTTTAACGCCGTTAAGTAACTAAAAAGGGGACAGGCGGCCTAGAGACTCGTGCGGTAACATTAATTAAGCGATGTCTATAATTAGTAAGAGGTCGCTCTAATTATCTTAGTAATAATAATAAAAAGGACAGAGCCGCTACTTAATATATTAGTTTATTACCTTTATTTAGTCGTCGACGTTTAGGTTATACGCCGTCGTTAGCTTTACCTTAGTCTTAAGGATATAATAGTACTCCTTTTAAAAGGAGGAGACAAACTAAAGTCCTTAGTCTAAGATAATAGAGTCCGGTATACTAAAGTATCGAGTCTAATAGACGAGGAAGAAAATAATTATACCTTTAGCCGTAATTATATTATTATAAGGTATTAAGATTAGTTTCTTAGACAAGCGATTAATAATAACTATAGCGAAGTTATAATCGTACTTGTCTAATAATAACTTTATAAAGTCTATCGTGAGGTATTAATACGGCCGAGTAGGGATTAGTAGGGGGTGTAAGAAACTAGGGGTCTTATCTCTACAGGCCTTTTGTCGAGAGTAACTATAGTTTACTATATATCGAGCTATGTCCGTAGGGAGGCCGTTCTAGTAATATTTGCGACTTAATAATGCCTTTATCTTTCTGATTCTTATATATACTACTAAAGGTTAAGAATATATATAGTAAATAAGTATTATATAAAGCTCTAGTAGTTCTAAAGGCACTTTTAGGCGGCCTTAGAAAAGTAACTTATCGCTTATTAGCTCGTAATCTAATAATTACTCCCTAACTTTTTGTCAAAGAGGCTTTAACGAAGGCGAGGTCTTATTAACTAAGAGTACTTAGTCGATAACGTTATATTTTGTGATGTTATATATTATTATAGAGTTAAGGTCCAGCTCCTCTGCAGTAGACGTCTCCGGGTCGATTAGTACTTTTATATTCGACTCTAGCTCTGGCTCTGGCTCGTCACGTGTCTCAGTATTACGACCTAAGGTTATGGCGTTTATAAGTGCTAGGAGTATCGTCTTTATGACTTTAATATAGGCGTTTATAAGATTAACGGCGGAGAGTTAAAGGTCGCTAGCGACTCGCGAGTTAATCTTATTAGTAGGAATTAGTTGTTAACTACAGATAACCCGCTTGCGTGCCTCCGTAGCTATAAGGTTTTGATCTCGTCGAGATAAAGTATTAGCTAACGTATTAGTCGTCTTAATATAATATATAATCATAAAGTAGAAGTCTATAAAGAACTCAGCCTATTAAGCCTATTTAGCCGTGAGGTCCTTAGTAATTATAAAATACTCTAGGGCTTAGTAATTAGTATAAATAAGGACATTTTTCTAAGTACTTAAGAGCTCTAAGTAATATTACTTAAATAACCAGAAAATCGCTAGTATCTCTTTGTCGTGGATTAAATAATTAAGCTCGGGGTCTGTCATAGTCTTCGAGAAGTATCTTATAAAGTAAAAGGTGTCGTCCTCTTAAAGTTAAAATAAAATCCTAGCGACGACTTTATTAGAAGAGTTAGTCTCTAATTGTGTCTATTTAATAGGGTTATAATAGCGAAGAACCGGCGCAGATTAGAGGGCTTCCTAGAGAGTTTCTTAAGCGTCCTTACAGGCGCTATCGAATTTAAAGAGAACGTCTTTTCTAATAAGTATTATAAGAGGTCGTGTGATGCGACTATAGTCCTTAATAAACCGGCGGTAGAAGTTATAAAAACCAAGGTAACTCTATATACCCCGTAAATTGTCGGCGTATTACTAGTCCTTAATTATACTAATTTTTTCTAGGTCTACTTTTACGCCATTAACTCTAATAATAAATCTTAAGAACTTAGTCTTTTATACGCTAAACTTAGACTTCTTAATATTAGCCTAAAGTCTATATGCTTATAATATTACTATAACCTTCTTAATATAGACCTCGTGTTCCTTAGGAGTAAACAAATATATAAGGATATTATTTATATATACTGCGCAAAAGTTATCGAGGTATTTTATAAGGATATTATTAATAAAACACTAGAAAGTCGCTGGACTATTTGTAAGGTTAAAGGGAAGGACTTTATACTTATATATATTATACTAAGTATAAAAGGTTATATAATCTTTACTCTTAGGGGACATACAAATATAATAAAAGGCTTACTAAATATTAAGCTTTATAAAGACTTTTGCCTTATAAATACGTGTTATTATTTCATTAATTAGTGGAATTAAGTACAAGTCCTTCTTTAATAAGGTATTTAACTTCTAATAGTCGACGTATAGCCGGAGACTATTGTCGGCTTTTTTAGCGAAGAGGATAGGGGCTGTATATAATACGCTAGAGGGCTTAATAAAACCTTTATATAAGTTATTAATAATATATTACTTAGTCTCTAATAGTTATTCTTTAGTTATATAATAGAGAGGTTTAAAAGACAAGTCGTTCTCTCTAGTAAGCTCGATTTAGTAGTCTACGCCCTAGCGGTGCTCTAGTAACTCGTCGAAGGCTCGCCGGGAGAAGAGAGGGGTATACTCTTAATACTTTACTAAGAGCTTCTTACTTACTAGCTTATTATCTTGCGCGTACTTAACTTCTAGGGCCTCCTTTAAGGTTAAGTCTTTGTTTATTAATACGAGTTTAACACTTAATTAGTCTAAGGCCTCTCGCTAGCGACAAGTTAACTCTTAGTTAATCTTATATACTAATATTATAAAGGTTTTTACTTTACTCCTTTTAGATTTCTTAAGTCAAAGGTACGTCGTAAATATTATTATTATTAATATAAGGAAAATCTCCGTAATAAGCGCCTTTAGCTAGTAATTCGCCGGGGAGGCTCTACGAGCTCTCTTGTCCTTAAGTAATAATCCTAGATTATAAGATATTAAAGGGTTTAATTACTCTTTTATAACTTATAGGCGCTCTTTGACTTTTCTAGTAAAGCTCGAGGGTCGAGTTAGCGAGACGCTAGCGGTAAGTCAGACAGGGGCCTTTATCTTAAAGGAATTATCAAGCGCCGCAAGCTTAACTTGTCTCTGGCGGTAGTTATTTATGTTTATAAGGGCATCCCTTCGTTCCGCGTTAAGCTAGTGAGACTTAATAATTAGCTTATTAAAATAGTTAATATTAACGAAGACTTATTAATTAAAGTACGGCTAGATAAGTATATTTAATAACTATTCTAGCCGATTACAGTTCTTTATATACAACTACTTTAAGTCGTAATACTCGAGGAACTTCTGACTAATCAAGACGTTAGTATTACTTAGGTCAGTCACTAAGAAGGGGAAGTTAATTCGCCGGCGATCAATTGTTAAGGTAAGTAAGACGGCCGTGTCAATTGACTTGCCTTTCTTGCTATTATAGCTAATTAAGACGATTAATTAAGGGAGGAATATAAAAGAAATATCGAATTACTTAACGAGTTAGTATACGAAAGAGGTTTTAATAATACTAAAAATATTAACTCTATTATTAATATATATAAGTGTCTTAATAAAAAATCTATTCCTTCTTAGTTTAATACTAATTAAGAATTATTATCCTTTAATAAAAGCACGGAAATTAAATACTAAGTCCTTTTATAAATTGTGGCTTATGTCAAGGTGTAAGTCTTTGCTACGGCCTAAGAGTTTTTTAATAACTCGTTAGTCTTTAAATTCTCGCCGACGACTAACTAGGAAATCGACTTATCGAGAGCCTAGTCTCTACGGCGCTTAGGGTAGTCACTAGCCTAATAGCCGGTCTTGTTATAATAAAAACAAGTGTCGGAAGAGACGTCTTTAAGTATAAGAGGAAGTATAGGGGACTTAAGTCGGCGCAGGACAGGCAAAGGAGAGGGCGTACGCTAGCGGACATCCGACGACTGTCTTAGAGTCGGTGGTCTCCACGTGTAAGAAGCGGGGGTAGGGGAGGTCGGGCGCAAGTTGTCCTTCTTTAGAATGCCGCGCGAGTCGCTAGTGCTAGTGTTATTAAAAGAGACTCGAGGGGCTTCGCGGGCGGTAATAATAGCACGTCTATTAACTCGTTTAGTAGCGATATTTTATAACTCATGATTTAAGACGGCTAAGAACTCGTCAAGAGCCGTATAATCTCCGGCGAATTTATACTTTTTAGTTCGGATATTATACTTAAGCTTATTTAAGACTTTCTCGCACACGTCGTTAAATTAGTAGTTAAGTGAGATTTTTTTAGTAGCCGCGTATGTCGTAAACTTAGTGCGGAACTTATTATAAGTTATATTACTTATTTATAATTAGTTATACTTAAGCTTAATTACTTATACTCGGTTATAGTTAAAGAAACGCTAATTTAAGGCCTTTAAGACGTCGGCGGCTCCGTTAAAGTCTCTAGCAAAGTCGGGGTCTATTTATTAAAGGATAATAGTCTTAGCCTCTCTTTTTATATACTTAAAGTAAGTATAAACTTACGATTTACTAATAAGGAAGTTACTTAAATACTTTTAAATAAAGAGCTTTATATTTATTTTCTAAACGTCGTATTTAATTTCGCCTATATAATCGCTAAAGGGGGTACGAGGGTACTTGACTTTATTAAGCTCGACGGCAGGGATAGCGGGGTTTAGCTTAAGGAGGTAATAGTCGGCGGTAAGCTGGAGGTCCGCCGTAAGAGCACGTACAGATTAGTTAAAAGGGGAAGAAACGCTAGTCTCTTAATGAGGGTTATTAATAGTATATTAAGTAAGGGCTTATGTAATAGTAGCGGCGACAATAGAGTTAATAAAGTCTTTAATTAACTGATTTACCTTAGCTTGTTAAGCGGGGGTAAGGCCTTTTATATTAGTAGGCTCTAGCGATGTGTCGAAGAAACGCTAGGGCTTATCCTTTAAGTCTAAGTCAAATCCGTTAAAGCTTTCCGGCTCCTCCGAAAGAGTCTTAACTAAAGGGATAGGGGTGTCAGTAAAGCCTAGCCGTACAAGGGCGCTCCTTTCTTTAGAGCTTCGCTAACGCGGGGGAGAGGTTAGTAGTAGTAGTAAGGTAAGGTAAGGAGGTGTTTAAGGTTATTAATTAGATATACGTTCGAAATAAAGGCGCGCGTTAAGTTATAGTAAAGTAAGTTAACCGCAGGAAAATATCTAGCTTTCTCTAGGACAGTCTATTACGAGGGCAAAAAGGTACTTATCTGTCGAATAGGCTAAGGTGTTAAGGCTCGTTATTAATTTATTATAAGGGCAAGTCGATAAGGCGTAAGACTAAGTAAGATATAACGCTTTATAGCGAAGGAGTATTAGTCTTTTCTTATGTTACGGCTGGCTAAAGGTTAATACGGCGAGTTGACTTAAGCTTTATATTTGGACTTAAGGCTACACTTAGAATCGAGAAGAAAAGACAAGGAGAAAAGGAGAACTCTTTATAAGAGGGAGCTCGAGTATAAATACATAAAGGAGCCTCTTAATAGGGCCTAGCGTAGTCGGGGGCTATTCATCCACATGTCGCAGGCTCGCCACTAAGTCTTCCCTATCAGGCTTAGCGCCGTCGCATAGCCAGCGATGCTACGAGCCCGTGTCGGTTAGAATGCGAGGCGCATCGTAGGTCGTAACACTTATTATAAATATAGTCGTGAAGTTTGCGGTGTTATTACTATTATCGTCGTCAGAACTCTTTAAAGAATTGTTAATATCTATTAAAGTATTTGAATCCGCATCTTAGTAACTTTCTAAATAGTGTCCGGATATAGTCCGGTTTTAGTCCGAATTAAGGTTAATCCCCTTAATATAAGCTAAGTAACTCTTAAAAGTCTTGTCTGTGGCTTTCACTCCTTCAGCCTTATGCGCCGCGAAGTATCTTGCCTTAAACGCTACTTACTCTTCGTTAAAGTAACGACTATTATAACAATTTATTTTCTTATAAATAATATAACTTATGTAGCCTAGTATAAGCTAGAATTTGTCTTTGCGTTTGTTTCTACTTGAAAATTTCATCTTATAATTAAAGTAATAAGTCGCCTTATTTATGATATAAGATCAGTAGTAATTTGTATATAATTTATAATACTTGCTTACCCTCGATCCCGAGTCATGAGTCACCTTAACGCCGACGGCGGAGCGAAGACTACTTATTAATATAAGGAAGGTAAGAGGTGCCTAAAATAAGGCTATTTTAAAGAGGGGGTTCCCTAATACTCCCTATACGAGTTTATCGCGGAGCGTCTTATTATTTTATATATTGTCGTCCTTTAGGCTAAGTTAAATACTCTATAATTCCTTAGCGAAGTTCTTTAATTAAGTTAGTACTAGTTTTCCTGTCTAGTAAGGCTCCTTTTAAAATAACAAGAAAGTTAAACTAAACCACCGGCTAAGGAACTTATTAGCTCTCTCTTTTGTCTTAAAGTGTTCTCGAGTCGTCTTAATAAGCTCATTAAATAAGTACCCTTTATTCTAGAGGTACTAGTAATAGTACGAACTAGTTCCGTCTTATAATATCGACGGAAAGGCTCGGTTCTAGACCTTAGTCTTAACGGATACTCTTTAATATAAGTCGGCGAAGATATAGAGCTTCTTATTTAAGTAGTCCTTGTCTCTGTTATATTAGAGCTCTTTAGTATATATCTTAGTAAGGTTTATTAACGATTTTACTTAGTTTAGGGTTAATAAATTTATAATATATTATAATAGCCGAATCGGCTCTGTATATAGTCCGGTAGTCTTAAGAACCTTAAATAGTAATAATAACCCGTCCCGTGGGTATATTATTAGCGTTAATATAAGATTTAATAACGCGTAGTCATTTAATCTTTATAAGTAGAGATTACTTAGGGGATCCCTCCTAAGAGTAAATAAGAACTCCTTCTTTAGGACTATAAGTGGGGAGGTTATATTATATAGATCCTCGACTTTATCTCCTTTAATAAAGGAGATTTTAAGTAATCTTAATAGTTAAATCGTCTTTATAAGCTTTACTCTTAACTTTTCTAAAGGAGTGTCTTCTTTTATAAAATAAATAACTACCTCTAGTTAGTATTATAAAGACATTAGGGTTTAATTTTATTAAAGTATTATTAAGAACAGCGGTAGTAGTCGAGAGAGTGATTCCCGGATGTGATTCGGTACTAATTCGGGGTAGTTCCGAATTTATATCTTTATTTAGTCCTCTAGTCACAAATGTTCTTTAACTTGTACTGCCTCTACTAAAGCCTTTATTGTCCTCGTCCCCCTTTGTCGTCGTATAAACACACTAAAGGCTCGTAAGTCGTCCCTGAGGTATATATATTCTATAACTTTAATTAATTTAAACTCCTTTGCCGTCTAACCCTTAAAATACTCCCAAAAGTCCTAGAAAAGGAACTCTCCCTTAATACGGCCGTTATAAAAGGACTCACAGAACTTCCGCGAGTATGCCGTCGTATCTTTTATAAAAGTTAAACTAAGATTTAGCGTTTCTTTTAGTATAGTCGTATTATTAAATATTTCCGGAGTTAACTCTAACTCCGGCGTACGGTCTAAAGTATCCACTATTATATTAAATACAAATTATAAGTGATTCAGTGAGTTCCCGGATAAGTTTCTTAAAGGTCTAAAGTTTTAAATTTAAGGATATTAAATTAACAGTCTTTATAAAGTAACTGTCGTATTATAATAGCTCTTCTCTAATATATAATTGTCCTAATCGAGTCTTAAGAGAGAAGTTGCCTTCTCTCTACGATCTAGAAAAAGTAAAATACCTTTTAAGGAAAATATAATAAAGTAATCCTTAAGTTAAAGCCTAAAATCCGCTCTATAGCCTAAGACCTTTTCTGTCTATAGTAAGGTTAACGATATAAGCTTACTACTAATCAGTGTTAGTATAGTACTAGTTTATATACTACGCCGTATATGTAAATATATTCTAATACGAGTATAGCGACAAAGTAATAAATATATAGTTCAAAATCTGTGTCAATTCTAAGAGAGTACGAGGAGAGCCAGACTATATACTACGAAACCCCACCGAATCTCCACCGAAACTAGTCCGGCTAAGCTCTAACCCCTAACTTTGACCCGCACCTACTTTTCTAGACCGAAGTATACTTATGTAGGGACCTGTGGACCAACAACAGCCGAAGTAATCTCCACTGCTTACGCGGCTCGGAAATTACTCTCGTATTCGATTACGTAGTCGAATCTTCTAGAGAAGTCGATTACGTAATTATCGAAGCTTCTAGAGAAGCTATTATTGTGTATATAACTACTAAAGAGCCCTTATAGCTCTTCTCTCAAGCAAGCAAGCAATCTACTTTGTCTCTAATCACGTGTTCACCTACTGCGCTTCCTCTCTTCTGATTGGCCCACCTATTTTCACACTCTGCGTCTTAAACTACCGGAAAGCAACTGTATTTAGCAAAGACTCGTTTGAGCCCGTTTGAGCTTACATTTACCTAATTTGGCTACTTAAGCGAATACACACGTGATGAGCTAGAGTAGTTATATAGACCTAGAAATCCCCTTTACAATAGAATCATCATTCACACCATCATTCTCTGTTTTACAGCATAACTGGCGATGCTACGAGCTATGTCGGTTAGAATACGAGGCGCATCGGAGGTCGTAATAAGTATAGTACTAGTATCTTCCTCTAACTTCCTCGAGACATATTAAACGAGACATAAGTTATAAACCCACCTTTCCCTAAATAGTTAATTTAATAGACATAGCCTTTGCGACCTTTCTGTACCTTAAGAGAATGCCCTTATAATATATTTAAACTAAACTTAATTAACTTTAAAGTCTAATATTAAAAACCTAACGATGTCCTTAATATAAGTCGTAGAAGATCAGCGTATACTTAATAAGAAATTTAAACTCGAGATATTATTTAAGCACGATATAAAGTCTCGGGAGCGGGCAGGTAAGTCGTTAAAAGACTTGTTTAAGTTCTTTAATAAGATAAACTACACGTCGTTCTTAATAGACGAGGAGCTTTCTCTATTATACCCACCTAGCCCTGTAACGCCGGCGTGCTCTTTCACAACGTTAGAACCAGCCGGCGACGATAACTCGGTATTACTCGACACCTTTGTGTTTAACTCTCCTAACTAAAGCAGCCTATACGACGCTAAATATCTCAAAGACAAAAAAAGTATAGAGAGATTTAATAAAGATTTTTTTATAATATAAGTAAAATAGTAATATTATATATCTGCCTAACCGATTCTTGAATATTGCGCTGTCCCGTGAAAGCCTGTTTAACTAGAACCCGCAACGAGTGGACTGCTTGAATATCATATGCCACCCGTTTATTAATCGAGGATATTAATTTTGTCCCTTATTTTTTCCCGCTTTTTAAACGACTCCCATAACCTTAGAAATCCCATTTGTAAAAACAAGTGCCCCTTTTAGACTTCCTTCCTACTAATAAGTCGTATAATTACACTGATTACGATGCCCGTGTGCTAATATGTAGTATCCTCGGCTGTCTCGAGGCAGAAAGTTTTACACCAGCGAAAAACGTATCTATTAATTCGATTCTATATCCGTCATTTGCTTAGATCTTTGAGATAGATCTAATACCTTTCTCGCTCAGAAGTTAGTTTCGACTTAGCGTCTCACACAAGTCTAGTGTTCTAAGGTAAGCGACCGGACTCGTTCTTAAAACAAATACCACTGGCACTTCCACATTAGCCTTACAAAATGTATATGTTAACTGGGGTAACCTTTTACATTTCATAGTTGATTACTTGCTATAGTATCCGTCCAATTTTGAGTATCTGACTTTGGTTTACTGCTGTTGCCAAGGTTGCTGTAAACCTCGAACTCCCCGGGACTCATTGGGAAACGCAGGCGGGGGTTCGATGGCTCTTGAGCGTGAAGTTGCGTCAGTACTAGTATTATCATAGAGGTTCGTACAGCACGAAATCTGATTCGAGACCTCTGTTCTTGAATGACTAGCAGGCCTGGATGTAGGGAGTTCTAGTAGTTTATAGTGAAATAAAGTTAGAAATTGAGAGTTCGCAGGGGGGGGTCAAAAGATTCGAAAAAGTGTGTTGTGACAGCGAGCCAGCGACATAAACTCTTTAATGAACCGCTGTGTTGCGTCTTGATATACCTGCTAAACCGACTTGCTATAATCTGCGGCGAGGGGTGCTAGTGTACGGTCAATATAGGTTGTTTCCATGATGCTTAGCATGCCGTAAACTCGGTCTCTCGGATTCGTGACTTCATGGGTGAGGAAGCTCCTCAACATATGGTCCAGACGACGTAAAATTATGTTCTCGTCCTCTGAGATTCCAGGGTCGTTGGGTTGGTTGATTGCTATCAGAGGACCAAAGACATCACGGGGATCATGTCTTGGTAAAACGCGACCAAGCAGTTCCGAAAACAACACAAGATTGAACGTGGACCGAAAGTCATCCCACGTACAGCTCTAGCCCAGAGGCTGCCACGATGTAAAAGATACAGTATATCACGCGCCGAAGATACAGCAATTGTTAAGTGCTCGGCAGGCTCCAAAAGGCTTTGTGAAAGTTGTTGCAAAGATCTCTACTTCTTCGTACAGACTACTCGAAGAAGTAGAGATCCGTTACATTGGAATACTACCAAGTTGACATACTGAACGCCGTTTTCAATCCTCCTAGCATCCCTGAATCATATCCACCAGCAAGTACCGAATGTCAAATATAACACAGCGAGTGGTACATTCTACGACATCAACAGAAATAAGATAGATACAAATGATCCGAGGCCAAGTTGTTTAGAATCCCATTATATCTTATGAACCCTCTGTAAGTTAAACGTGCTTGGGGTTGCTTTCTCGCTTCGTGGGCTTTCAGTGACTTGACTCGTCTTGGCCCATGCCCTCAGAAGTACATGTGCCTTTTCGATTGCGATGCGTCCGAAATAGAAGTCCCAGATTGAATGTAGAGCAACACTAAAAATCAGCGAGACTAACATACTAGCTGGGACAGTAAATGGCGCAAGATTCGGTAGAGCGTCTTGTTTGTGAAGATACAAATGAACGACAGCACCAATGAGGAGACCAGACCACATTATTTGGTCTTGATATCGATGGTGTTGATGGTAATTGTAGTAGAGCATGTAGAGCATCGCACATGCCATCGAAGTACAGACAAAGAGAGGTGGAGTGGGGTCGAGGAACACGTCTTTGAACGTAGTGCAATCAGAAGTGTTGTTCTGGGACATGTTAGCATTGCTTGATCCGTGAGAAAGTTGGGTTTTCTACCTGTTGAGAGAGTGGACAAAGTTGATATCGAACCAAAGGCCAGAGCACGGAAGATGTACTCAGCTGAGGCCGTAGGGTCGATTCACGGGTCGATGTCCACTTGTAGCTGCCCATGATAACTATCAAAGGGATCTGAGCCAAAGGCAGCAAACACTCATGCAAGACCTGTTGTTTCCATTTTGGAGTGTTCACTGGGAATCGATCTGGGTCCGGATAACGAAGGACTATCGGACCATCATCTAGCGATCTATCCATGATTAGATCCGAAATCTTGTGCCGCAGATGTGTAGTTTCGCTGGGTGGGATGTAGAAGTGTATGGCGTTGGTCGAGTCATAAACGGAGTAGGGGTCCAAGAATATGTTGCGTTCGTCCTTCGAAGTTTTGAGGACTTGCTGCACTATGAGCCCACCTAGACTGTGTGCGATGAACACGATAGGTCTGCCTCTGGTTGCCTCTGAACCTCTCTCCATGGACATGTGTCGCAGTAACAGCTGTGCATGCTCGTGGATCGTGCTTGAGTCTACCACCTCCCTCCTCCCCTTTCTCGGGCCGCTTTCATTATACTTGTACGAGAATATTCTGGTTTCTACAGAGTCCAACGCATGTGCTAGCTTCGCCAGGTCGCTCCAAGTTTTCGATGCCTCTTCCTGCAGCGGGTACTCTACACTCCACGTTGACGAAGAGCCTCCCTCTTGGCCATGGACGAGAACGATATCACAGATCCTCCTCGCGAAATCGCAAAGCTGGATTACGCTTGCCACGGCACCCAACGCTGATATAGGATCCATCGCGGGATGTGTGATTCATGAATTGAAGGTGGCCGAAGGAAGCTGCCGTTTGATGAGGAATGCTTTCGACTTGAGGGGAGAGGTATCGTTGACTTTTCAGGAGCACCTAGACAAGTCCGGTCAGAACTGGGAGAACTCTCCACACCTTCCGAGGCATACTTACCTATGTGTAGTTCTTGATGATTGCTTTGAAGTTGGGATATCATAGGAAGAATACAGCTTCAGACGAACCTTTACCCTGCGAGTGCCGGCAGCAGATGAGGCTGAGGCTTTATGAGGTGGTCGTGTGACCTTGGCAGAGGTCCCGTCGGGCTGTGGTGGTCTAGCTTGTCGAAGACAGCAGAATCTCTTCCTCTCAACACCGCACCTCGACCTTCAACTCACCCGCCTTCGACTCCTACTAGCCGTACTCCACCCTCATCTTTAACCTCGACAACGTCAAACCCCTCAGTCACGCCGCATATCCACGAACATTCGTGTCTATACCCAATCCGCTCTTTACTGATCCCAAGCTATTCGACCAGCACCACTCAACCCTTCCCCTGCGAGTTCTGTCCATTCGAGGACTCCAGATAGTATCTTTGTATTCGACCCATTGTTTTGGCAAGCAGACCTTCCTCAGAGGAAACTCCAAGCTCGAATACCGTTCGTATGCACCCGGCAGACGTTTGCCCTGCTGAAAATGCGACTCGCTGACGTTGTTGCAGTTGGCAGATAGCATGCAGTAACTCCTCGAGTATTGTTGTTTTCAAACGTCAAGATATCCTGGTAAAGCTCTATCGACATTTCCCCACACGAAACGGGAACCAAGCGGGCGCCATGCCTAGTGTTGACCCACCCACTCTGCCAGGATCCCCCAGATCCAGGGCTCCAACGATTACCATCGACACCTCTGCCGAGGCTGCCATCACGGAGACAACCATTGAAAGCCATGTTGAAACCCGAGAATCGTCTTCAGAATCGTCGTCCTTCGAAAGCCGACCAACATCACCTCACAATGTCTCTTCCCCCGTGTCCAGGGGAGGTTATGGAGGATTTCTCGCCGTTCCTGGGTCGAGAGCCAGAGCCAGACAGAATTCCATTGAGAACGGTGATGCTTTCAAGCATGAATCTCATCCTACTGTCACGGAGGGCACATTGAATGAAGATGCTCTACGGCCAGATCCTGGCTCCGAGAAGGACTTTGAGGTCAACGACAACACCTTTGCATTCAGCCCAGGACAGCTCAACAAGCTACTAGACCCAATGTCTTTTTCTGCCTTCTATGCATTGGGAGGACTGTCGGGACTCGAAAAAGGATTGAGATCCGATCGACGCGCTGGATTGAGCGTTGATGAACCAGGCTTGGAAGGATCAGCTTCGTTCGAGGCACCCGTTCATGAGTTGAATGGGAAGGACAAACCCCCTAGCAACGCATCCAACAAGCAGAACAAAAAGTTGCAGGAATCCTCGTTCACCTCTCGAAAGAAGGTGCCTGGAGAAAACAAAGCTCCCAGCAAGCAGCCAAAGTCTACCTGGAAGTTGATGTGGACCGCTTTCAACGACAAAGTTTTGATTTCTCTCACTGTCGCTGCGACTGTCTCTCTTGCCCTTGGGGTGAGTACACTTGATGTTCTGATAAGTTCTCGCTTGCTGACTTATGCACAGCTTTATGAGACGTTCTGTTCGTTGGATTCTAGTAAGCCTGAATGGATCGAGGGAGCTGCTATTTTTCTGGCCATCTTCATCGTTGTTGGAGTTGAGACGTTGAATGGTCACATGAAAGAAAAGGCTTTCACCAGGCTAAATACCAATGTATGCAAGAAATTACATTTCCAGGATTTATCACTAATAATTTCCTCAGAAAGATGATTCAACCCAGGCAGGAGAAGTGCCAATAGTCGATGGCATCCACGTCGAGGGCATAAGCGGGCACAATCGCAAATGCCACAAATCCTACAACGGTGGCGAGTCGAACCATCAGACAAAAATCGGAGATAAAGATGCAATTCGTCGACCTTCCTCTCCTCCTTCGCCATGCAATGGTGGCTCTCTCGCACGGGCTCCGCGTTCCACGGCTCCATCCTCTCGTCTCACGACCAGGTGCAAAGAGAAGTTCAAGAAGATCTGCTGCAGGATCACATCCGCAACGGACCCAGCAAAATCGAAGAAAATTTCGCGATGGCATTCCTGGAGAAACATGTTCGTTACTGGAGAGCTCAAATGTTGGGACCGTTTCATACACCCTGGCCACGTGTTCGTTGCAGACTTTGGAACCTGCCTTGTTACCTCTGAAGGTATTCATTCCCAACACCGAGAAGACATGCAGCGAGTAAGAGGTGATCCCCACATTTTTTCCCGCACAGGATCTGGAAGAGCAGCTCCGGTCACTGGTGACGGAAATGGTGACTGTGGCTGCCTAGTGGGTATCGCTGGTAACAGAGTTGAGAGAAAACCACCGCTCAACCTGGTCGACTGCAATACACATTCTGATCTTCGCGGAGCTGGACACGTTACCGCTCGCTCTCCGCTGGCAGTACGCATGGTCACTGGAGACAACACCGAAACTCCGCGCGTTATTGCTGCCAAGTGCGGTATCTTGAGACCGGGTGGTGTGGTTATGGATGGTCCTACTTTTCGAAAGTTGAGTAAAACCCAGATGGACCAGGTGACGTCACGACTCCAAGTGCTTGCACTATCTAGTCCAGAAGACAAGCGCATCTTGGTCAGAAAGCTCCAACGGCTGGGGGGAACTGATGTAGTGACTATTGATGATTCCCTGAAGGAGACCGAGACCGGCTTTTCGTTGGGTATTGCTGGTACTGAAGTTGCCAATGACGCCTCCTCTACCATTCTCACGGACGACAACTTTGGTTCTATCGTCAAAGCTTTGATGTGGGGAAGAGCAGTTGACAATGCTGTAAAAAAATTCCTTCGCTTCCCGCTTGCAATCAACATAACTGCCGTTATGCTAGGCTTCATCGATGCTGTGCCTAGCAGGCTAAGGACCACCATCCTGAATACTGTGCAGCTGTTATGGATTAACAAGATCATGGATACTATGGCCGCACTAGCGCTTGCGATGGAGTCCCTGTTCGCGACTGACAGCGAGACCAAATCCAAGTCCTACGAACTTGTTGATTCTGCAAAGCGGAACTGCAATCCAGTATCCACTCGTCACAAAGTACTACGACAACCAAAGACACCAGCCATGTCGCAAAGGGTATTCGTGGCATTGGGCGGATTGGCGTTATTTGGGCCCTTGGTTGCTGCCACCTTCACTGAATCATCCTCAAGCAATTGGAGTGTTACCATAATATCAACCACTGTTGTTGTTACCACTAGCAAGGCAATAGCTACCGCAACAAGCATCGCGGGGGGCTCACAAGGCCCAGACACACAGCCAGGCAAGGGGAGGGAAATCCCTCCGAGAGAGGAATGGCTCAAATCACTGGCTCCATTGCACAACATTTTGTGGGCAATTGCGATCACAGTAGTGGCCTTTGCAATCTTTCACAAGTTTTGCGAATCACGTAGCCGAAGAATCGACAAGGCGAGGAAGTTATGCTTCTTCTGGATGGTAGTGTTTCAGGCTCTCTTTTTCTCAGTAAGAGATGATCCTGATTCACCACCAGGATTTCTTTTTGGGTAAGCACACGCCAATCAGCATCATCCAACTCTAGCTGACCGAGCAACAGACTATCCATCGCGTCAGGTTTGTTTACCTACAAATCAGCCGTTCGAGGTGCTGCACGATTCGATTTTGGTCTCTTTTACGCCCTTACGGGGATCGTGATTGGCGTGGTCATATCATTCATTACCCTGCCATTCATCAGGACTAAATCCGGAAATCCAAGCTGGGAGACGATACTCTTCCCATCTATTGCTGTGGCATTTTTGGCATTGGAAATTGGGTCCCAGTGCTTCCTAGCAAATATGAATTTTGGCGATGAGTACGAGGTCGACGACGAGGCCGAGAATGGCAATGGGCTGCCAATTTATCGGGACCGTTATGGCAGGCCTATACTCAGAGCGCAGAATACTCGGCTTGAGGGGTCCCATCAATGGCAAGCCAGCCAAATCAGTAGGGCTGGCAGCACTCGACAGAGCGGCGAGCAACACGGGCTAGAGCAAGCTGGGACTTATCCTCAAACCCAAGGCATCCCACAGTCGGTGGATTTACCGCATCCGGACTCTTTTCTCCCCGCCAACGACGACAGTCGTTCTGTGGCAGATGATTTTGTCCCGCCTCACAATCCTTGGGCAAGCCATGACGAATCGCCTCACGTTAACGGCTCCTAGCATACCATGCATGACACCATTTCCAAAATATTTTATTTGGGATAGACGAATATTCTTCGCCATTGTATATCAGCAATTTTAGCATTGATTCGACGTTGGCTCTCGATTGGGAGGGAGGTAGAGTTGGAGTAACAATCTGAAGTCCCAGAACGCTGATTCTGAACTTGGACATTAGATGGCGGAGTTTATGTAGAATACGAGGGAAAGAATACCCTGCTTGAATACCAACATAGTGCCATGTTTTGCGCTGTCTTCACTGGTGGTGTACAACAGGCACAAATATGCTGCCGGCAATACCAAAGATAGCGTAGCACCTTTCAAGTTGAACGGGCTTGCTCTGCTTGTGACCGTCAAGTTTCTTCGAGGATGATCGTCGCCTGTCCAGTGGAGTAGCGGGAACTAGCCAGCCATGACTCTCTCCGTGGTCACTATCGAGTCAAGAGAAAGAAGCACAAGATAGGATAGGCATTAGTATATCAATTCAAAACTGAGAGTTGGAAATAATATTGCATATTAGCGGAATGATCGGGCTGTCTGAAATTAGCTTTAATCTCTCTTACTTGCGCCATGATTAGATTCTTCCACGCACTTATCTTGATAAACGTTGCTGAGGAATTTCTGTTTTAGTTTTACACATACAGTACGCAAATTTAGGCATATGCCTTCGTGACGAACGACGCCGAGAAATTCCTTATTCTCAGAATTAATTTTGAGCATACGCAAATTTGAATCCTGTAACAACTGATCAGCGATCCAGATGGCTGTACGGAACAGGCCATCCAGAGTTGAGCCTCGCGTTAGCCACCATTATGGCGTGCCTTAAGTCGCTCGTGGTTGAATAGAATTTTTTTTTTTTGGAGATTATAGGAATCCCCCCTATTAAATAATTAAAATATAATTTAGGTAATTAATTTTTATTATTAAACGTATTTTAATAATCTTTTGAGTATAATAAAGTAACGCTTAATAATAATAATAACAATAATAATAATAAAAATGTTTAACGCAAGACGTGAATTCATTTAGGTAAATAAGTATGTGACGGTTGGGAGCGCCCAGAGCCTCATTTCCGGTATGCCAGCTAACCGAACCTTACCGAGATTAATTAGCCTTATAGCGTTTCCCCTTTTTATATATAAAGCTCTTCTTTCCTTACCTTTTTTCTTTTGTAGTTATAGATTTTAAGAAGACTCTTGTTATTTTTATATATCTAATGTTAATATATAAGGCCGCCGTTATATGTGATTATTGTTTTTCTAAAGCAAGCGTTATATTATTTACAACTCTTTTTTAACCTGTTTAAGAAGATAGTAAACATCCTCCCCCCTTTAATTTCCTTATAAGCAATTACTACGAAACTAACTTAATATAGGGAAGGCTTATATTAAGTAATAAGTCCTTAATAAATAGTACTTAAGTTTACCGTATCCCTCGTAAAACCAACTAAAGTTTCGCCCTCCTTCTCCTTTTCTTCGTTATAAAACCGAAGAAACTAATAACCCCTTTTCGCTAAACCTCTTCCTTTAACTCGCCGAATTAAGCCGAAAGTTGTCCCTCCTTTAATAGAGCAATTTCTTACTAAAGACGCTAATATATCGTTTGCCTTTTCCTTCGTCCCCTCGTATAACTCCCCTAATATTAATACCCTTAAAGTTGATACTTTTATTAATACACTTAGTATTAACCCTAGCTAATACACGCTAGGGAGTAATGTAGAGCTTATAAGGACATATATAAGAGAAACTTTATAAGAGAACCGACTTCGCATCTTAGAAACCTTACTCACGGAGTCTTGTATAAAGAACTAGCGGTTAAAGCTATTTCTTTAATAACAGCGACTTACTATCGACGAGCCGCTGCCACGTAGATCCGCCCTTAGATCTGTGACTTTTTAAGATAAGGGCATATCCCTTTATCCCTTAGTTAAGGAAACTCCTGCCTCCGAGCTAGACAAAGGTAAAGGTAAGGCATAAAATATACTTGTACTTAAACCTAGTAGTCTACCCGATAATAATAACGATAATAATAAAGACGATTTCCGGCCTTGCCGCACTCCTCGGCCTTAGATCCCTTAACGTTCTCGCTCTCTCTTCTTCTTTCGTTTCTTTATTATATTCGTGGCAACTCGTATTAAGAAAATCCTTAACTTATAAGAGAAACTTACCGATAGCTACGATTACTAACCTAAGCTTTAAGAAGTATAAGTTTATAATACTCTTAAGAAGTACCGTACTTACTTTATAAACGACGAGCATTAGAAAGATTAGATTCTTACATAAACCGATAGTATACCTTGTACTTTCTTAGAGCTAGTATTCCTTAAGCTAGAGTTTAACGAAAATAAAACCCTTGTCGACGCTCTTCATTTAGTTAACTGGGTAGTTAGGTTTCTGACTAACCCTTATAAGTAATAGATTATATAAAATAAGTACTTTAAGTTAATAATAAGATTAAGAGAGTTGTTTTGGGACTTTTACCGGAAATTCCGTACGTTAATATAATAAGTAGGCATAAACGACTAAGGTAACCTTAAAATAAACCTTAAATACAAGATCGCTTTACGCTTACGTACTAGATTATTTAATAAATACCGGCACTCGAGTACTCTAGAATAGTATATTAAGGCTATTTAAACTAAAGACTAAGGTTATGTCACGGTACATGGTTAGCGGCACCTGCTACGCGAGCCCACTGATCGGCCAGGTGTGCTTCCTACACACCCACAACTAACTAAACTTACCTACTTGACATATATATAGTCAGCGTTTTGACTGACTAGACTAGACTAGAATAACACGTATTATTCTAGTCTAGTCAAACGATTTTCACTATTATTCTAGTCTAATTAACTAATTAGTTAAATAACTTGATTAGTAATTGAATAGTTATAAATAACAGTTATATAATCAACTCTCGGTTAAATTTTAAGCTCAAATTCGGGATCTATACCTATTTAAGTAAAGCTCCCGCGATTTTGCTTATCAAGCGAGAGTACGATAAGGAACCTTCGAGAATTAGTATTATACTTCTAGACTTTTCTAAAGTATTAATAATTATTTATTAACGTATTACAAATACTAATAAGTGTATTTATAATGCTTTGAAATATAAAGAATCTTTTAGATTAAACGATTTGTCACTTAGTATTTTTGTTGATTTGATTATTATAAAAAGAGCTGATATCTCGTTTTTAATCGGATTTCTTCTCTTTAAATAATACTTTAAATACTTATAACAACCTAACTTGTTTATTATATTATATTAATCAGCCTTTATATACTTATTATATACTTCAAAATGTCTCAATCAACTTTAATTACTAAGAATATTAAGCAAAACGCCGAAGACTTTAAATTAGACCCTCTTGAATTACAAGCTCCTATTTTTAGACTTAAATATCTTAAAAAAGAGCTAGAAAAGCGAAAAAGTAACCCCGAATTACTCGAAAATTATTAAACTGTTACAGTTACATGCTTAATGCCTAGTTGCAAGTAAGTTACTCTATTAAACCTTAAATTATATATATATTAATAATAAATATAGTATGAAATGGACTAATCAAGCTGTTAATAGATCAACAAGCAATTATCTTAGTCACTTTCGATATAGCCATAAAAGTGTTAACTTAAATTCTATTCAAGCTAGCATTAGTCAAGGTACATATACTCTTATTCTAATAACTTTAATCAAACGATTATTTACTAATAATTTAATTATTAGAAGAAATTACCGATTCGAGTCAACAAAGCTTAGAGCAAAGCTTTTCTAGTCAATAAAGCTCAGTTAGTATCAGGCCGCAAGCCTTTACTATAACTCACTTTAAGCGACTACTTTTAAACTTTATTATTTCAAATAATATATCGTTTTACGTTATAACTACAGATAGCTTTAAGAAGCTATTATTTTATTTAAATAAGTAAGTTTACCTTTTCTTTAAGGAATATATTATTATACTAATAATAATAAAGAGAAACACCTCTAATATACTCAAGAATTCTTACTAAAGAGCTAAGCTTAAGCTTTTCGACTAATAAAGCTTTAATAATAGAGCAATTAACAGAGCAAAAAGCTAATCAAGGAGGATTTTCTTTAACTCTTGACGCTTGGACTGTTATTAATCAAGACACATATCTTGGAATTACTATGTAAGTATTAAGTTAATAAAGTTTTTAGGTTTATTATTACATAAATACTAACTTATTTTATAGTCATTATATTAACTCTCGATTTGAGCTAAAGTCTCACTTATTAGCTATGCGAGAGCTCTCTGATATTCACTCTAGTATTTATATAAATTCGGTATTATTAGAAACTCTAAGAGAGTTTAATATTGAATATAATATTATCAGGTATGTATTAATAATTAATTATTAGTAATTATAATAACTAATGTATTACTTTAGTATTACACGAGATAACGCCTTTTCGAATAACACTTTAATCGAAGCTCTTATAAAACACTACGAAAAAGAAGGCTTACGATTTCAAGGAGATATACCTTGTATTGCTCACGTATTAAATCTCGTGATTCAAGATATTATAAAAGGTATTATAAAAGAGGATTATGATTACTCTTATATTAACGATATATATACAGAAGAAAACGATTCGGAAGAATAAAATACAAGTAAGTTAATTTAAATATAACTTATTATTAATAATATATTAATATTTTACAGATTACTCTATATGGCGAAAAGTGCGGAAGATTATAATTGGGTTGAAATATAATCAAGAAAATCGACGTGCTTTAAATAATCAAATTAAAGCCTTTGAAATTTTAAATACTCGATTTCCTCAACTTAGTAAGTAATCACTTAATAATTTTCGAAGATATTACTAATTAATAATTTATTTTTAGATCAAAAAACACGATAGTCTTCCTCGTATTATATATTAAAAAACTTCCTTTATATATGGGAAACTATTAAAGCTGTTATTAACAGCTCAAACTAAAGGCTTTTAGAAATAAGAGCTTAATTCTTATAGATATCGAATTACAATGGCTTAAGAACTTACTTTTAGTTCTAAATATCTTTGTTAAAGCTATTATAAAGCTTCAGGCCGAGAAATACCCGATAATATATTATATTATCCCTGAGGTTTATATAATATATAATAAGTTAGAAAATTTCAAAAGAATATTTAATGTAAGTTATTAATTCTTTAATTATTATTTTATTATAAAAGTACTAATTAAGTTACTAGGATCCTCTATTTATAACTACTATTGATAGAAGTATTGCAAAACTTCGAAAATACTATCCAAAAACCGGCGTTTTAGACAAAAGATCAAAAACTTTATATTTAGCTTTGATTTTAGACCCTAGAATTAAAAAGGAAGGATTACTTAATATCGGGCTTAGTACCGGTATGATTTCGGATATTAAAGCTAGGCTTAAACGAGACTATTCAATGTAAGTTAACTTATTATTAGTTATACCTTTTATTTTTATTAAACATTTACTAATAATATTATTTAGATATAAAGCGGATTATATTCGGCTTAATCCTATTCAAGAAGTTTGTCAGATTTTGACTTCGGTAACTCGTGCCGATTCTACGCGAGAATAGCCGGAGTAATCTCCACTGCTTACGCGGACCGGAAATTACTCTCGTATTCGATTACGTAGTCCGTAAGAGCCACGTAATCGATTACGTAGTCGTCGAAGCTTCTAAAGAAGCTAATATTATGTATATAACTACTGAAGAGCCCTTATGGCTCTTCTCAAGCAAGCAAGCAATCTACTTTGTCTTTAATCACGTGTCCTCACCTACTGCGCTTCCTCTCTTCTGATTGGCTCACCTATTTTCACAAAGTTGAAGAAATAGATATTTATAACGACGACGACGACGACGAGCTAGGAATATACGCTAAAAACGACGAATTAGAAGAATTTGAAGACGACGAAATTACGGCTTATTTTGAAGAAAAAAGGATCTCTCGTGAAGTAAGTTAACTTCTTTATTAATATTAATATAATTAGTACTAATTAATTAATTTCTAGAGAAATCCTTTAGAATATTAGAGAGCTAATAGAGACAAATATAAGATATTATCTTTAATAGCTCAAAAATATCTTCAGATTCCCGCTAGCTCTGCTAGTAGCGAACGATTCTTTTCTTAAGGAGCTCTTATTATATCTAAAACGAGAAATAGATTATTAAAAGAGACTTTTGAGAAGATAATTTGCCTTAAAAGCTGGGGAGTTATACCTATTGAAGAAGATATAGAATTAGTAAGGGCTAAACTATTAAAAAAAGAAGGGGAAAAGTTAGTAGATAACGAGGATAATCTATTTAGTATATAATTAGCTTATACTTAGGCTTTTAGTTAGATATATAATACATAGTTATTCTTTATATATTTCTTTTATACTACAGATTACTAAATTATGTGATAAATTATTCAAGTTATTTAACTAATAATTAAATAAATAATCTAGTCTATTCAAGTCAAATTCAAAATCGTTATTTTAGTTGTCGTGCAGAAGAAGAGCAGAGGTTTAGGGGGCTTGAAAGATTCTACGATTAGATAAGGGTTTTAGAAAATATATTTAAAGATTAATTAAATTGAGCGTTATCCTCTTAAAGAGAGGAGCTGAAGACTGGGTTTATATACCTAGAATGCTTACACAAGTATACACTAGACTAAAGAATTGCGCTGGTGCGCGACACACCCTTATAGTAAGTTATAGTTATAAGGACGTTAAGCTTATTATTAAAATACGCACTAAGGAGATTAAGAGATGCCCTATACGTACTTTAAGCAATAAATAAGGCTCTAGGAAAAACTAACTAAGACTATTATATAGTCGTTAAGTGAGTTGTAATAAAAGAAAGTATAATACGTAGTCAAGCGCGTAATCGGGAGCTCGTTCGTTAATAAACGCGCACCCCTTAAAAAGTAAATAATAACATAAGTCGCCGCGTTAAGATCTTAAATATTAAATAAGAGTACGTAAATAAGGCGTACTATAAATATAAGAGTATTTATACGTTTATTTTAAATTATAAATATAAAGATATAAGATAAAGTTTCCGGAAAGAGAGTACAATCTATAGATTATAAGGCTAAGATCTTATTATAAGACAAATAGCCCGGTCTATAGTAAGACAAGTGCGGTTAAAGTGTTAATTAGTTAATTAGACGTCGCTAGTAATTACGTCTAAGTTAAGAAGTGGCGCTTAATACTTTAATTAGCTGAGCCACGTTAAGTTAATATAAAGGTTTCTACTTACTTAATAAGTAGTGTTAATTAGTAAACCGTGCACGCGATTAGTAATCGCGAGCCTTCCACTTATAATTATAAATACTGCCCTCCTTTCTTACTAATAATAACCCTTTTCTAATATTATTAACGCTAATATATACTTTTATATTTGCCCCTCTATTCCTTTCCTCTTCTTTTATATTATTAAATTCATTATCGAGTATTTTAAGATACCTAATAAATTCACTCTTTCTAAGACTACTAAGAGTCTATAAGAACGTTCTAAGGCCCTTACTAATCGAATAAATCGCTAGATTACCCGCGAGGAAGGTGGCTTTAATATAAAGCGCAAAGTTATATAAGAATAACGTCGCTAAAGACTTTAAGTTATAAGTATTTATTTCCTTATTTTCGATTATTTATTTTTATACTCTTATCTCTTACCCCCTTACTTTCGAGTATTAAATTAACTCTTTAGGTAATAAATAATTACTATAAAAGTATTTGCCTTATTATTTCTTATTTAAGAAGACGATAATAATAAGCTTAAGGATGTCTTTAACAATATTAATAATAATAAAAATAAACTTGCCGGCGGTGTCTCCTTTACTCCTTTTACACCTTCTTGTTTTATTATTTCCTTAGGCGATCCCCTTTATTTTATAGTCGTATTTAACTCTAATAATAATATCTTGCCTGTCCTTTGCCGCTCTTATTATACTTTTATTCGCCTCTCCCTACTAAAATCTTTACTTCTTATTCGTACTACTTATACGCTATTTAAAATAACTATTTAAGTTTCTTTTAGTACTTCGAAGACTTCTAAAAAAATATTAAATAAAGTTCTTAATCTCTAACCTCGTAAACGCGCTAGTGTTTTTACTTCTCTTTATTAGTCTCACAAGAGTTCTAAGAGATCTTTACTAGTAAGAAGAACTCGTAGTATATATTTCTTTTTATTTATTTAAATCTCACTTTTATTTATTAAGTATTAAAGTATATACTAATAATATTATAAGCCGCGAATTTACTAATCCTTATTTATTATATATTTAAGCTGCTACTTATAATAAAGGAGATTAAGGCTACTACTATATAAATATTATTTCGGCTAATAATCGCTACTTTACTTGTATTAGTGGCTATATATACTCTCCCGCCACTGACAATCTTCTAAAGTACGGCAAGAGACTAGTCCGCGCTATTAATACTAACGATTAAAAGGTATATAAATTTTTTAATAAATTATTAGCGATTATTAAGTTAATTGTTTTAAGTCTATTAAAAAGTATCGCGTTACTATTAAGACTCTCCTCGAGAATTTAGGCAAGTCTTCGAGCTCTAAAGAGGAGACTAATAAAATCGTTCCCTTTTTTTCGTGCCGTCCTCCTCTTAAGTATAATAAAAAGGATAACTTAAATAATAAGGCTAAAACTAGAACTAATAGAGTTACAGGAAAGTATAAAAAGTTTATAAGTATTACGGATATATTTAAAAACATAGCTAGTATACTTCAGTTTAGAGAGCTTTAGGTTTAAGTGGGATTTAGTTAGGCTTACGGGGATCTTTTTGTTTTTATATAAAGTTTTAGTTAGGTTTTTTTTTGTAAATTTATAAGATCTTTAGCTAGGTTTAGCCGGATTAGTTATAAGATTTGAGTAAAATTAGGTAGATTTTTAGTGTTCTAGCTATAGAAACACTTAATTTATTAAGTAAAAAAGTTTTTATAAATAAAAATAATATAGAATTCCTCGATATATTTTTAATAAATGTGTTTAAAGCTCTTTAACTTAAGATCTATAATTACTAAAGTTTAAGAGAGCTCTAAAAAGCTCGAATTTCTAACGAGACAAATTCTTTATAAGACTATTAATAAGTATATTAATAATTAGAAGATATACTACTTTAAAGGATCCGCGAGTATACTCTTGCTTTAATTATATATTATAAATATTAATATAGCGCAACTTTGTCGCGATCCTTTTATTATTTATAACGAGCCTAATAGTTTATTAGTTATTATATAGAATCTCTTACGTCTCACTTAAATTAAGAGCTAGATTTTTAAAGAAGCGTTAAAGAGCTATAGTTTCTTTACTTATATACTTTAGTATAAGTAGTTCTACTTTAATTATTAAAGTAGTAATTATTATTTGTCTTAATACTTTTTAGATTATTAGTCCGACAAATAAAAAGATCACGTAACCTTAAGATAATCGTCGTGTCTTTATATTATTAGCGAAAGAGGCGTCGGAGGTAATAATAATTACTTTACTATAGTGTCTACTATAAATAATACTTAGAAAGCGCGTACTAAACAAGTAGCGAATAAGCTAATATATTATAATAAAGTGTTTAGGCCTAAGGTTTATTATGAATTATAAGAGTAAGGCAATTATATATATAATATTTAGTCTTATAATAATTATTACATATAAGACATAGCCTACTCTCTCTTAATATACTTTAATATGTTTCTTAGAAGCTTGTCTTATGTACTTAATAAGATTAATTTACGGCAGCAGTGTCGTTAGACAATTACTATTTACTTACTTAAATTTGCGAGTAATCTTCTTAAGGTACTAATTGTAAACTAAAGAGATTATTTTACGCTTTTAATTATATAACACTTTAATCCCTAGGAATTATTTAATATCTCTAAGATCATATATATTATATGCCTAATTTAGACGCTTAATAAGATCTTGTCTAAGCCTCTAATTATCTCGGTAATAAAGTACTTAGATATTGTCTACGTAAAAGAGGACTAGGATTTTGTGTTTAAAATCTGTGAATATATAAGGCTCCTCTAAATAAGGAGAGAGCCCTAGATTAGTTAGAGTCTTACTTATATACTTGTACTAAAAGTTATGTTACGGCTGGCCAAAGGTTGATACTGCGAGTTGACTCTAGCTTTGTATTAGGGACTAAGGCTACGCTTAGAATCGAGAAGAAAAGACAAGGAGGAAAGGAGAGCTCTCCGTAAGGGAGGGCTCGAGTATATATATATAAAGGACCCTCCTAATAGGGCTTAGCGTAGTCGAGTGCTATTCACGTCAATATGTCGCAGGCTCGCCACTTAGTCTTCCTTATTAGGCCTAGCGCCGTCGTATAACTAGCGATATTACGAGCCTGTGTCGGTTAAAATACAAGGCGTATTATAGGTCATAATATTACCCCCCCCCCTCCTAAAAAACTACGTCCGCGTAATTATAGCTATAACTGTATTATCTTTTAAGTCGTTATAGTCGTTAATATTAGCGTTATAAGCCTTTAACTACTTTAGGAGAGCTCTTAGCGGGCCCTTAGCGTTAAGATACTTTAAGTAAAATTATTTAATTATATACAGAGCTATTATAACATTCGAGTATAAGTACTACTCTAAGTCTTCGTTAGCGCCTAGCCACTTAATATAATAAAATAGCTTGTTTTATATAACCTTATAGCCAAGGATGCCTTTAATTTCCTACTCCTCTTACTTAAGTAATAGCTAAATAAGTGCCGGCGTAGCTTTAACTTATCCCAGTAAGGGGTTGTCGACATACTTATAAAGTAAGTGTAAGTAAAAGACAAAATGAATTAACTAGTCCTCTAAGAGCTCGACTTTTTAACTCTCTTTTTCTTAAGCGATTACCTTAATAGGGCCGTACTACTTATTAAATAGCTTCTTTAAGAGTCGGTCGACGTTCTAGTTCCGAGTGTTAACTAATACTAAGTCGCTAACGTCCTAATCGACGGCGCGTCGCCCACGGTTCGCCAGTCGTTTTATTTTCTCTTATTAGTCCTTTAAGGACGACTATACGACTTTTGTAACCTCCTTTATTTATAAAGCTACTTATAAAGCCTCCTCGTAATTAAGTTTCTCTATTACGCGGTAGCCGGTGGCTTTAGGTTAATTAAGTCCTAGGAAGTCTTTAGCTTAACGCTATTAAGTAGCTAAAAAGGAGACAGGCGGCCTAAGGACTTGTATAGTAACGTCAGTTAAATGATATTTATAATTAATAAGAGGTCGCTTTAATTGTCTTAGTAATAATAATAAAAGGGATAAAGCCGCTACTTAATATATTAGTTTATTACTTTTATTTAGCCGTCGACGTTCAGGTTATACGCCGTCGTTAACTTTACTTTAATCCCGAGGATATAATAATACTTTTTTTAAAAGGAGAAGACAAACTGAAGTCCTTAGTCCGAGACAATAGAGTCTAGTATACTAAAGTATTAAGTCTAATAAATAAAAAAGAGGATAACTATGCCTTTCGCCGTAATTATATTATTATAAAGTATTAAGATTAACTTTTTAAATAAGTAGTTAATAATAACTATAGCGAAGTTATAACTATACTTATTTAATAGTAACTTCGTAAAGTCTATCGTAAGGTATTAATATAGCCGAGTAGAGATTAGTAAGGGGTATAAGAAACTAAGAGTCTTATCCTTACGAGCCTTTTATCAGGAGTAACTACAGTTTATTATATATTAAATTAATAAGGCTATTTTAATAGTATTTGCGACTTAGTAATGCCTTTATCTTTCTGATCCCCGCGTGTACTACTAAAGGTTAAGAATATATATAGTAAATAAGTGTCGTGCAAAGCTCCGGCGGTTTTAAGGGCACTTTTAGGCGTCCTTAGAAAAGTAATTTGTCGTTTATTAACTTATAATTTAATAACTGTTTCTTAGCTTTTTATTAGAGAGGCTTTAGTAAAGGCGAAGACTTATTAACTAAGAGCACTTAATTAATAACGTCGTATTCCGCGATATTATATATTGTGACGCTTGCCCTAGAAAGACGGCAATCACGTGTAACTGACGCCTCACATATCAACACAGGACATATGACAATACTAAGCATCAACTTAGAATCTACAACTACAAAGGAAAGAAGGTAAGGAAAGAAGAAGTCTATATATAAGAGGTCGGTATGCCTAACACTATAGTAATCTCGGTACGTCCCGATCAGGCAATACTAAGTAAAGCCGGTGGAAATAAGGCTCTAGGCAGCGACAGTCGTCACACTACCCCCCCCCTCCGGAAAAAGCTCGTCCTCGAGCGTTAATCTATCTCCTTGTCACTATCGAGGTCGTCGTAGTCGTCAACATTATCTTCCCATGCTTTGATCTATTCAAGTAAGTTAACAAGGGGTCCTACTTGCTCGGGGTAACTAAGGTGGAAATCCCTGACTTTGTGCGGAGCGTACTTGAGGTCAGAAGCGTCGTACTAGTCTAAATTAACGTCTTAATTAAGCCAAGTAACACGGTAAGATAAAGTCTTGCCCTTCTTGTGGCAAGTAAGTACTTCTTCTAGTTCCTACTCGTCGTTACCTGTAATATTAATCAGCGGGGGGGCATCCTATACTTAGCCTAGTAAAGGGTCGTTAGGGTCCCGGCGAAGCTTACTAGCCGGAAAGACGTTGTAGACCTTTATACTCGCTAACAACTCCAGGCGGTATAAGTGTCTTACCTTCTCGAGTACTCTAAATAGTCTATTAGTTAGTATATTTAACTTCTTAAATAAACGGAGTGTCTTGAAGTAACGCATGTCGAGCCAGACTAGGCTGTCTTTATTAAAGTCGATATCGCGGCGAGAGGCGTTATAAGACCTAGCCATCTTAGCTTAGGCTACAATAAGGTTCGACCAAGCTATGTCCCATGCTTTCTTATAACGTTAAGTATAATTAATAGTTTATTAAGTATTTAACTTGTTAGCGAGGGTAATTAAGTCTAATAAGTCAATTTTCCAGTCCTAATCCGTGCGTAGTACATATCTATAGACTACCTCAAATAGAGAGAGTCCCCCTAGGGAATCGTGTAAGAGGGACATCTAGGCGTAGTCTATAATAAGAAGGTACTCTGACCAGTCGTCTTAATAATACGCAACAAAAGGTCGGAGTCGTTTCTATAGGTATTAATTATACACTTCGGTCTAACTATCTATCTATAAGTAGTCAGCAGTAAACAGTTGTCTCTTAGTTCCGAGGATCTTGCCAAGGGCGGTCCAAAACTTAGAGACAAACTAGGGGCCTCTATTAGAAGTGATAGTCAAGGGAGCGCTAAAGTAACAATATATATAGTATATATATATAATAGCTAACTTCCGAGTATCTATCGTCTTCTAGTAAGGGATACTAATCGCTTGTTTACTAAATCTATTAATAAAGACAAGGACGTTATCGAATCTATACTTATCTTTAGTAAAAGAGTAGTAGTCCACGGTGATATGTTCTTATAGTCTAAATAAAACGGGGAGAGGATAAAAGAGTCCGGGCTTTTTATCCTAAGGGACTTGAATTCGTCGGCAAGTATAATAATTACGATAGTATTACTAGACTATCGACGTGATTCTGTGCCACTAATACTAAGAGGAGAGCATTTAGATCGTCTTCTTAGTACCGGGGTGCGCTATAGTGACTCGATTATAGACCTCTTGTATAAGAAGGGTTCAGAGGTGATCGACATCGGGGACTAAGAGACGGCCGTCGTTAAGTAAGAGGTCACCCTCTAGGCTGAGTTTACTTAGAGAGTCTAATATAGCTTGTTTACGTAGAGCCTATAAGGAAAGAGTAGTGCGGTTAGCCTCTAGGATTTGCTATACGACGGAGAATGTTAGTGTGAGGGTAGCGAGCTTAACGTCGGCTATTAACGCGTCGGCGTCGTCAGGCGGCCGCAACTCTATAGACAATAAGCTAAGGTCAACTTAGTCTTAACGTAAGAGTTGTTAAAGGCGTTGAGTCTTCTTCACAGAGTTCTATTAATCTAACTCGTCTAACTTACGAGAAAGTGCGTCTACTAGGGGGTTATAGATTCTAGGGCGGTACGTGATTATGAAATTATAGTCCGCTAGGAGCTCTACCTATCGTGCTTGCCTAGCATTTAACTACTTAGAGGTCATAAAGTATTCTAAGGCCTTATAGTCTGTTATAACACGGACTTAGTGGGGGGCTCCTGCCAACTTAGCACGCTAGTGCCTAAAGGATCTAATGATGGCTAACATCTCTTTGTCGTACACTACGTAGTTGAGCTCGGCAAGTAGTATAGTCTTTAAAAAGAAAGCAACGAGGAACTAGTCGTCGCCGTGTTATTAAGAAAGGACTCCGGCTATAACACTATCACTAACATCTGTCTCTAGGAGGCAAGGTAAATCTTGTTAGTAGTGTCTTAAGAGAGGTGTAGACGTGAGAGTATGTTTAAGGAAGTCGAAGGCATCTTTATACTTTACGGTAAAGCGGAAAGGAACGTTATTCTTAGTTAGTTAAATAAGAGGTTTTACTATAATACCGTAATCGCGAATGAATCTCTAATAGAAGTTACAAAAACTAAGAAAGGACTACACACCTTTAATAAAGTTAAGGTAAGTCTATTCACGAACGACAAAGACCTTCTCAGGATTAACTTCTAGGCCAGAAGTTAATATAATAAATCCTAGGTACTTGGTTTATGTTACTCTAAACTCACACTTCTTTAGGTCGGCCTATAGCCTAACGTCGTTAAGGCGTTAAAGCACTTTTTTGACGTAAAGCTAGTGTTATAAGGGATCCTTAGAGTATATAAGAATGTCGTCTAAGTACGCTGTACAGAAATCATTAAGGTAATCAAAGAGAATATCGTTTATGTAGCGCTAGTAAGTAGTAGGGCTATTAGTTAGGCCAAAGGGAAGAACTTTATACTTATATACGCCGTACCTCGTGCGGAAAGTAGTGTACTCCTCTAATACTAAGTCTATTCGGATTTAGTAAAAGGCTTGACGAATGTCTAACTTAGTGAAGATGCGAGTATTAATTATACGAGCTAGGGTCTTATTAATTAAAGGTAAAGGGTATTAGTCCTTCCAAGTGAGGGAATTTAATACCCGAAAGTCGATATATAACCGCAGGGAGCCATTCGGCTTCTTAATAAAGAGAATAGGGGCAGTAAATAGTACTTGAGACGGCTTAATAAATCCTTTGTCTAAGTTATCTGTAATATATTCCTTAATAGCCTTAAGTTCTTTAGTTGACATTTTATATAATAGCGAATACTTAAGTACTTTCTCACCCTCTCCTTCTAACTTAATTTTATAATCGTACGAGCGATAGGGGGGGAGAATATCACTTTTTACTTTAGAGAATACGTGAGTCCAATCAGCGTATTCTAGGGGAATCATTGGCTTAGCGTCTAGCTCTTAAATAGAGAGTACAAACTATATAACTAACTGGCGACGGTGAGTGAGTTCGACAGTTAGGGCTAATATAGTAGCGGCTTTCTCTCGCTCTTAGTTTCTTTGATTAATTAGAGCATTAATCTCTTAAAGAGTTACTACGAATATCTTATCTTTAAACTTCCGTTTTATTAATATATAAAACACTATAGCGCTAATCGAGAAGATCTCAACAATTAAACGTTAACGAGCTTTCCCACGTCACTTTATAATTAGTAACTCATCTCGTAGTTAAGGAGAAGAAGTTAAGGAAGGAGGAGCTTTTATAGTCGAGTCGTATATAAGAGAGAGCTGCGTTTATATCTTCTAAAGTGAATTAACGTAGTCCTTAGTATATATTCTACGCGTGGAAGAAGCGAATTAAGGGGAGTTAGTCTAGTCTCGAGGGTATAAGAGCTCGGCGGTTCTGCTCTCTAGCTTAGTAACTTCTATTTAGGCTAGTTTAGTTAGGATATATATATTGTCTAGTCGTAGGGACCGTTATATATATTAACTAAGTTAGTTATTTAATATACTTCTTAGCTAAAGTGGAGGACCGTTAGTAGTAGAGTGCGCGCGCTCTCTAGGCTTTATTATATATTGTACTTATTAATACGAGAGCTCTGTGGTACACAAAGTATTAATAACAGAAGTAAGTTTAACAGTAGTGTTAACATCGGGGATTAGTTAGGGGCGATACTATACACCTAAAAGGCGCAGATCTAAGTATTTCTGACTTTCAGAGATTAATATAAAATTCATTATTAGCGCAGCTTCTCTAATTAACACAACGGCGCGGCTACTTCTAGAGGCTACTATATGTTTCGAAACGAAGTATTTATTAAAAGGTATAATAAGAAAAGAAAGTAAGGAATACGTAGGGGGTTTTATACTTAAAACAGGAAGGAAAGAAGAAGTAGACGAAGTACTAAGTGTTAAAGAGATAAGGGGGTGAATTTCCTCTACTAGCGCCGTAGGCTCGATTCTGGGGGGGTATAAATTCTCGACTCTACACTTCTAGCACGACTACGGCGGATTTCCTTAATCTTTCTTTCTACGACTTATAGTAGTTCCGTGGTTAGAAATTAGCTATAAGTATAAGCTCGACAATTGTGTATCCGTAGAATTAGTATCTTTAGTATCCGACATAATTCGACTATATTACGCGGGATACTAGGTTTGATTTTCTATTAATGTAATCGCTAGTTTTCTAGACTTAGCAATAGTCGAGGAATTGACAGTAATAAGTTCCAAGGTTATTAAGAAAGTAAGGGAGTAACTAACGTGTATGTCGAAATTTGACTTAGCGCGCCGGCTAGAATTAGCCATAAAATCGGAGCGTAACCTAAGATTTAAGGAAGGGGTAGTTACTCGACTTCTTCCTATAAACTTTCTAGTGAACTTTATTAACTGTAGTTAGCTTAGGAAAGAAGCTAGGTCTAAAGTATTTATACTTAGCGCGGGAGGTAAGTACAAGTCGACTATCGAAGTCGACTCCACAAATTAAGTATTATAGTAGCTCCAAAATTCACGTAACTTAGCGTCTTTACGCTCGGCGTCGCGCTAGTAGCGTTAGTAAATCTTATATACACGTAAGTCTCAGACCTTAATTAGTTTACTATAGCTTACTATTAGGGGGTAGTCTAATAACTAAATAAGCCGTCGTTTAGTAGTATTTAAGAGTACTTCGTGATACTCTAGCTATAACCTTCTAATAATTACTCCATAGTTTCCCAAGTAAGTAATTAAGAAAGAAGTGAATAACTATAGACGTTTGTCGACTATTAAATTCAACGTGGTGTAATAGCTAATAGTCCAGCCAATTCGACTATTAAATCCTTTAACAAGGACAAGTGAAGGCAGTAAGTGAATCGAAGGTTTTAAAAAGAAGGAAAGAGACTTTAAAAGAGAGTGATTAATGAAATAATAACTATTAGCTCTAGAATTAAGAAGTGCGGGTAGCTTATACGTAAGTCTATTCTTAGAGAGAGCGATACAAGTAGTAAGTGCTAGTCCGCCAAGAAGCTTTGTAAGGTCAAAATGTCGTATATCTCGTACTATGTCTAAGAAGGAGCCTTTTCTTAGGCTAAGTCTTTTACTCGTAGGGTAAGTTCCTTCACTAGTAAGTTGTCGTTGTCGTCTATAGCTTAGTTATTAAACATAAGACTGCTATCGTTGGCGCTTACCTTTATCTCGTTGACACGGGAGGTATAACTACGACTAAGGGGCCGTTAGGCGAAATGCCGTGAGGTATTTGTTAGTATTTAGGCACGAGGTATGTCGGCTCGTATAAAGATTTATTAACTTAGGGGCTAACTAGTCTCTCGTCTCTGGGACGAAGAAGTAGTGAAAGCTTAAAGTGACTTTCCTGTAGTCCTTAAGGAGATATTGACTTAAGACCGGGGGTAAGAATTTATACCTGTCACTAAGGGACTAAAGTGACTAACGTAAATAATATTCTCTACGATTTATCCTTAGTCCTTAGCTTAGACTACTTCTATATACTCTTCTAAAGTTCTAGCTCTCTAATACTTATAAAACAGTTACTTACGTAGGCGGGATGGGAGCTTGTCCTATAAGTCTATTTTAAGGATTAACTTGTTAGTTACGCCGCTTTAATTAATAAGAATTCTAAACTGTTAGTAAAAGTCTTAAAAGGTTTATCTTACGGCTTTTATCTTTAACGTAAAGTAGAGGTTACGCGCTATCTATTACTTATAAGGGTTAGTCAAGAATTTAACTACTTAGTTAACTAAGTCAAGCGCATTTATTAAGTTTCTGTCTTTATTAAGCGTCGGGGACAAAAAGGAGAGTTCTAGGAACGTGCGAGTTGTTCCTTCTATTTGTGCAAATAACTAGTCCTTTTAGTAGTCGTCGTCGACGAAGTATTCGTCGTACTAGCGCAGGGCGTTTTAGACTTAGACTTCCTATAAACGTGGACTATAATCGACGCCGTTCGAAAGCTTATTATTTAAGTTAAGAATCTTCTCGATTTGTGAGGCTATAGACATCTAAGACATCCCAGGAAAAGAGGGGGAACGACGACTTAGGATGCGAAGAAGTCGGTAGCTATTATTACTATTGTCGTCTAGTAGTCTACTAGGATTAAGAGCACTTTATGCCTTACCTTTGCCTTTGTCTAGCTCGGGGGCAAGAGTTTTTTTAATTGAGGGATAAAGGGGTGTATCCCCTTCTTAGAAAGTTATAAATCTTAGGGCGGGTCTACGTAATAAAGGCTCGTTAGTCGTAAGTCGCTATTATTAAAGAGACAACTTTAACCGCTAGTTTTCTATGCGACTCTCTGCGAGTTACTCTTCTAAAATGCGAAGTCGGCTTTCTTATAGCGTCTCTCTTATGTGTGTCCTTGTAGGCTTTATACTACTCCCTGGCGTATTAGTAGAAGTATTAACTATAAGATTGTTAGTATTAGGAGAGTCAAGTAAGGGGACGGAAGAAGAGGCAGACGATATATCGGCGTCGTCTATAGCGGGTCGCTTTATTAAGGGAGGGACGACTTTCGGCTTAGCTTGTCGAGTTAGAGGGAGAGGTCTAGCGAAGAGGGGGTTTCGACTTCGTCGTGTAAAGGCAGAAGTCGGGGAGGAGAATGAAGGTAATAGTAGCGAAGTAGATGTTGACTTCGCTATTAGTAGGGGTTTTGATACTGCTATTCGTCAAGTTACAAGGCTTAGTATAGGCCTTTCCTATATTTGAGCTTCTAGGTTGTAACTACTCACAGGAGAATTAAGGGGCGAGGGATATTTACTATCTTCTTAGACGTAGAGAAAAGAGTTGTAGATAATGTAACGCTTGCCTTAGAAAGACGGCAATTACGTGTAACTAACGCCTCACATATTAACACAGGACATATAACGATACTAAGCATCAACTTAGAATCTACAATTACAGAGGAAAGAAGGTAAAGAAAGAAGAAGTCTATATATAAGAGGTCGGTATACCTAGCACTATAGTAATCTCGGTACGTCCCGATCGGGCAATACTAAGTGGAGCCGGTGGAAATGAGGCTCTGGGCAGCGACAGTCGTCACATATATTACTATAGAGTTCAGGTCTAGCTCCTCCGTAGTAAGCGTCTCCGGGTTAATTAGCACTTTTATATTAGGCTCGGGTTCTAGCTCTAGGTCGTCACGTGGCTTAGCGTCGTGATTGAGGATTATGGCCTCTATAGGTGCTAGGGGTATTGTCTTTACGACTTTAATATAGGCGTTTATAGGATTAACGGCGGAGAGCTAGAGGTCGCTAGCGACTCGCGGGTTAATTTTGTCGGTCGGAATTAGTTACTAATTACAAATAGCCTGCTTACGTGCCTCTGTAGCCGTAAGGTCTTAATCCTATCGAGACAAAGTATTAACTAACGTATTAATTGTCCCGGTATAATATATAATCGTGAAATAAAAGTCCGCAAAGAACTTAGCCTATTAAGCCTACTTAATCGTAAAGTCCTTTGTAGTTATAAAGTACTCTAGGGCTTAATAATTAGTGTAAATAAAGACATTTTTTTAGGCACTTAAGAGCTTTAGGCGATATTACTTAAATAACCGGAAAATCGCTAATATCTTTTTATCGTGGATTAAGTAATTAAGTTTAAGGTTTATTATAGTCTTAGAAAAGTATCTTATAAAGTAAAAAGTGTTGTCCTCTTAAAGTTAAGATAAAATCTTAGCGACGACTTTATTTAAAGAGTTAGTCTTTAGCCGTGTTTATTTAATAGGGTCGTAGTAATAAAGAACCGGCGCAAATTAGAGGGCTCCCTAGAAAGTTTCTTAAGCGTCCTTATAGGCGCTGTCGAATTTAAAGGGAACGTCTTTTCTAGTAAGTATTATAAGGGGCCGTATAATGCGACTATAGTCCTTAATAAACTAGTAGTAAAAGTTATAAAAGCTAAAATAACTTTATATACTTTATATATTATTAGTATATTATTAGTCCTTAATTATATTAATCTTCTTTAAGTCTACTTCTACGTCATCGACTCTAATAATAAATCCTAAGAACTTTATCTTTTATACGTTAAACTTAGACTTTTTAATGTTAGTTTAAAGTCTATATATTTATAATATTACTATAACTCTCTTAACGTGGACCTTATACTCCTCGTAAGTAAATAAATATATTAGGATATCGTTTATATAAGCCGCGCAAAAGTCGTCGAGGTACTTTATAAAGATATTATTAATAAAATACTAGAAAGTCGCTGGACTATTAGTAAGGCTAAAGGGAAGGACCTTATACTTATACGTGTCGTATTAGGTATAAAAGGTCGTATAGTCTTCGCTCTTAGGGGATATATAAATGCAGTAAAAAGCTTATTAAATATTAAACTTTATAAAGACCTTCGCCTTATAAATACGTGTTATTATCTCATTAATTAAAGAGATTAAGTACGGGTCCTTTTTTAATAAGGTATTTAGCTTCCGGTAGTTGACGTATAACTAAAGACTGCTATCGGCTTTTTTAGCGAAGAGAATAAGGGCCGTATATAATACGCCTAAGGGCTTAATAAAGCCTTTATATAAGTTATTAATAATATACCGCTTAGTCTCTGATAACTATCCTTTAGTTATACGCTAGAGAGGTTTAAAGGACAAGTCGTTCTCTTTAGTAAGCTTAATCTAGTAGTTTACGCCTTAGCGATACGCTAGTAGCTCGTTAGAGGCTCGCCGGGAAAAGAAAAGAGTATACTCTTAATACTTTATAAGAAGCTTCTTACTTATTAGTTTATTGTCTTGTGTGTATTTAGCCTCTAGGGCTTCCTTTAAGGATAAGTCTTTATTTATTAACGCGAGTTTAATACTTAACTAGTCTAAGGCCTCTCGTTAGCGATAAGTTAGCTCTTAGTTGATCTTATATATTAACGTCACGAAGGTTTTTACCTTATTCCCTTTAGATTTCTTAGGTCGGAGGTACATCGTAGACATCGCCGCTATTAATATAAGGAAGATTTCTGTAGTAAGCGCCTTTAGCTAATAATTCGCCGAAAGGGCTCCACGGACTCTCTTATCTTTGGGTAGTAATTCCGGATCACGGAATACTAAAGGGTTTAATTAATCCTCTATAACACGTAAGTGCTTTTTAACTTTTCTAATAAAGCTCGAGGGTCGAGTCGGCGAGACGCCGGCAGTAAGTCGTATAAAAACCTTTATCTTAAAAGAATTATCGAGTGCCGCTAGCTTAGCTTGCCTCTGACGGTAGTTATCTGTATCTATAAGGGCATCCCTTCGTTTTATATTAAGCTAGTAAGTCTTGACGATTAACTTGTCGGAACGGTTAATGTCGACGAAGACTCGCTAGTCAAAGTACAGCTAAACGGGTGTGAAAATAGGTGAGCCAATCAGAAGAGAGGAAGCGCAGTAGGTGAACACGTGATTAGAGACAAAGTAAATTACTTGCTTGCTTGAGAGAAGAGCTATAAGGGCTCTTCGGTAGTTATATATATAATAATAGCTTCTTTAGAAGCTTCGACGACTACGTAATCGATTACGTGGCTCTTACGGACTACGTAATCGAATACGAGAGTAATTTCCGGGCCGCGTAAGCAGTGGAGATTACTTCGGCTGTTCTCCAGCGTAGAATCGGCACGAGTTACTGAAGTCAAAATCTAACAACGGGTATATCTAATAGCCATTCTAGCCGATTGTGGTTCTTCGTATACGACTGCTTTAAGTCGTAATACTTAAGGAACTTCCGACTAATTAAGACGTCGGTGTTTCTTAAGTTAGTTATTAAAAAGGGGAAGTTAATCCGCCGGCGGTTAATTGTTAAAGTAAGTAAGACGGCTGTGTCAATTAACTTACCTTTTCTGCTATTGTAGCTAGTTAAGATAATTAGTTAAGGGAGGGATATAAAGGAAATATTAAATTACTTAACGAGTTAATATATAAAAGATGTTTTAATAATACTAAAAATATTAATTCTGTTATTAATATATATAAGTGTCTTAATAAAGAATCTATTCTTTCTTAGTTTAATATTAATTAAGAATTGTCGCCTTTTAATAAGAGCGCGGAAATTAAATATTAAGTCCTTTTATAAGTTATAACTTATACTAAGGTGTGAGTCTTTGCCACGGCCTAAGAGTTTTTTAATAACTCGTTAGTCTCTAGATTCTCGCCGACGACTAACTCGGAAATTAACTTATTAAGAGCCTAGTCTTTACGGCGCTTAAGATAGTCGCTAGCTTAATAGCCGGTCTTACTATAGTAAAGACAAGTGTTAAAAGAGACGTCCTTAGGTGCTAGAAGAGGTACAAGGGACTTAGGTCGGCGCAAGACAGGCGAAAGAAAAGGTGTACGCTAATAGACGTCTAACGACCGTCTTAGAGTCGGGGTCGGGGGTCTTCTTACCGTAGTAGCCGGCACAGGGGAAGTCGCGCGCTAGCCTTTCTTCTTTAAGATACCGCGCGAGTCGTTAGTATTAAAGGCTACGCTAGAACTAAGCTTTGCGGGTCGAGACAGCTTCTTTTAAAGTAATATTACGGTTCTCCCGGTCCGTAATAGCTAGGAACTCGTCGAGAGTAATATAGTCCCCGTTTATCTTATACTTCTTAATATAGATTATATATTTAAGAGTCGGGGATACCTTTTCATACACGTCCTCGAACCAGTAAGTGCGAGCGATCTTGCCCGTAATAGCGTATAACGTGAATTTAACCCGGAAATCGTTATACGTTATATTTCTTATAGTAAGTTAGTTATAGAGTCTCTTAGTAGCTTAAACCCGGTTATAGTCGAAGAATCGCTAGTTTAGCGCCTTTAATATGTCAGCTATTGTGTTAAAGGTTCCGGCATAATTAGGATTTATATGTTAAAAGATAATAGTCTTAACTTCACTAGTAGTATACTAGAAGTAAGCCTTAACTTAAGACATCTTACTCTTAAAGTTACTAAAGTACTCTTTTAAGAATAACTTTATCTTTATTTTTTAAGTATTATATTTAATATCTCCCTTATAATCGCTAAAAGGAAGTCGGGGGTACTTAACTTTAAAAGGCTCTATTACTAGAATTAATATGTCTAGCTTCGGCAAGTAATAGTCGGCGGTTAGTTAAAGGTCAGCTATCCCCTTAGGTGCCACCAGGAACGCCCTCTTGAAGGCCCTGTAAGACTCCCTGTACTAAGCCCCTAAGAAGCGAGAAATAGTGTGTTGTTTAGGCTAGAACACGCTATTTGATCACTGATGGTCCCGCTATACTATTTTGGGCGTAGCGGCACGTGCTTATAGGGAGGGCGCTTATGGCACTCAAGGGGATAAGAGCACGAGTTAATTAGTTAAAAGAAGGGGAGGGAGTGCGAGTTTCTTAACAGGGGTTATTAATAATATATTAAGTAAGGGCCTAAGTGACAGCGGCGGCGACAGTAGAGCTGACGGAGTCCTTAATCAGTTGACTTACTCTAGCTTATTAAGCGGGGGTAAGGCCTTATATATTAGTAGGCTCTAGCGATGCGTTAAAGAAACGCTAGGGTTTGTCTTTTAGTTCTAAGTCGAACCCGTCAAAGCTCTCTAGTTCCTCTAATAAAGTCTCTACTAAAGGGATAAGGGTGTTATTAATAAAGCCTAGCCGTACAGGGGCACTTCTTTCTCTGGAGCTTCGCCGACGAGGGGGAGAAGTCGGTAGAAGTAATAGGGTAAAGTTAAGGGGTGTTTGAGGTTATTAATTAATTTATTAATTAAATATACGTTCGAAATAAGGGCGCGCGTTAAGCTATAGTAAGGTAAGTTAACTACGAGAGAATATTTAGCTTTCTCTAAGATAGTCTATTACGAGGGTAAAGAGGTGCCTATTTATTAAATAAGCTAAGGTATTAAGGCTCGTTATTAACTTATTATAAGGGCAAGTCGATAAAGCGTAAGACTAAGTGAGATATAACACTTTATAATAAAGGGGTATTAGTCTTTTCTTATATTACGGCTAGCTAAAGGTTAATACTACGAGTTAACTCTAACTTTGTATTAGGGACTAAGGCTACGCTCAGAATCGAAAAGAAAAGACAAGGAGGAAAAGAGAGTTTTCTATAAGGGAGGGCTCGAGTATATATATATAAAGAACCCTCTTAATAGGGCTTAACGTAGTCGAGTACTATTCACGTCAATATATCGCAGGCTCGCCACTTAGTCTTCCCTATTAGGCCTAGCGCCGTCGCATAGCCAGCGATGCTACGAGCCCGTGTCGGTTAGAATACGAGGCGCATCGTAGGTCGTAACAAGTAAAGGGAATTACGCATTTTATAAAGTACGCGATTAACTCGTAATACTTAGCTAAGCTATTAGAAGCCAAGTAGAAATTAGTAGTATATTATTTTACTGTCTATATTTCTTAAGGCATTAATAAAGGCATTAATTACGTTAAAGTACTTGACTTTTAAATTAAAATAAGCTACAAGTACTATAGTGATTCTAAAAGATTTTATAGAGAGTATATTAGCGTATATTAATATAATTATTACCTTACTTTAGAGATTACCCTGAACTATTATTCGTAAGCGACATCTTAAGATATATCCGTCTTTATTTAGCTTATATTTAAAGACTTATATAAGCGGGACGAGTATATTTATAATACTCGAATCGTACTTTTGTAAGTGTTAATATTTATATTTATTTATATTCCCTATTTCTAACTTATAGTCTTTTAGAAACCACCTTCTTATTAAGTAGTTCTTAAGATCGCTCTACTTCTTTAGTTTTAATAAAAGATCTTAGACCTTAATTTTAAGAAGTAAGAGCTTCTCTTTTAATAGTAAGCGATTTACTTGTATCGTTATTACGATTACTAAATATATTATCTTAGTTAATTCCTTAAAATCGTCTTATTCTTCTTAAGACATATATTAATTAAGTATAAGCTTATAAAGAAGCTAGTTAATTTCGGATTAAAGATTACTATATTTAATTAAGGTGTATTCGTTAGAGTTTATATTCTTAAGGTTTATATTACCCTCGAGATTAAGGTTGCCCTTTTAAAAGCGCGTTTCTTTAAGAATAATAATAAGCGTTATAAATACTTTATTACTTTTATTACCTTTACGTAATCTCCCTCTTTTTCTCGTGCTCTTTACTTGTTTTTCTCGAGCACTTAAGGCTTTATATTAAGCCGTAGCGGCCTTAACCTTTATTTAAGAGCGTGTTATTACTCTCGTCTGTCCTTGTACGTTTAATTAAGCTTTTAACGCTTTAATCCGAGAGCGTGTCACTACTTTTAATAACAAATCCGAGGTTTTAAGAGCTTATGCTTAAAGAGATAATTACTTTAGACTTTTATTTATAACTTTTTAAGTTACTTAATTAGAGTTTTTAATTAGTTCCTTTAATACTTTTTTTAATATGATTTTACTCGCGAGTAATCTGCTTCTAAAGTAAATAATAGTATTTGAATCTCGATTCTAGAAGCTCGAGACAGACCTTTAGCTTAGTCTTATAATACGTTCGACGCCCGATTTATAAGTTATATATTCTTACTTAGACGCGATCCCTCTAAGTCTTATTCTATACTTAGTATAAGCCTTAAGTCGTACGCACTTAACCTTTACTCCCTGCCCTCTATTAGTATTTCAACCGGCGTATTGTCTAGTGTAAGAGTGGCTTTAAGAGTTAGAAGTCCCGTTATAATACTTAGTTCTCTAGTATCCTTTACCCTTAAGTTTTGACTCTTTAAAGAAGTAATTAATCCTTTAATAGGCTTAGAAAGTGATATTAAAGCGCTTTTAATTATAACTATTATTTCCTTAATAGTCTTATTACTTGTAATATTCTTTAGGATTCTAGTCTAGTTTATAATTAATTTATCTTCTTTAATAAGATTGTAAATCGACTAAGCCTCCTTAATTATAATTATTACTTCTTTTTAATTTAATATATAAAACACGTCTTTATTAAAGCGTACGTTACGCGTGACGATAATTCGGTCGAGACGTAACACTTAGATTTAGTAAATATTAAAAGTATAAAAACTTATTAAGTATTTAATATACGCACGTGTATTTACTTTAAACGCTCTTTTTTCTTGCCCTTTCGCTCGTTTTACTATTAATAAATATACTTTATACTTAAAGACGTAAATCTTATTTTAATTTAGTCTAAGATTTATAATAAGCTTTATAACGAGCGCCGGATTATACTATTAAAAGTAATTACGAAACCACTAATTTAGTGTTTTTAATAGTGACTACTAATTATTTACGTGCCTAAGGCTCTTATTATATAAGTAAATCCCTCTTAGTGTGTATTTAATAATTAATTCCGCGGGGAGATTTATTAAGAGCCTTATTTTAATTCCCTTATTAATTACTTCTTAGCTAGCCCTTTTGGCGCCGTTATTTAATTTATAAGTTAAGGTAAGTAAAAGCTCGAGTTTAATTCCGAGCTTCTTAGCCTAATTCTTATATCTCGTAAATCCGCGGATAATAATAATTGCCTTTTCTTAATTATGTTTTAGTCTATATATCGAAAGTCCGAACTGCCTACGAACTTAGCGTTTAAAGCTCTTAATATATTCGAAAACTATATTATACTCCTTATTTTAGAAAGTATAACTCACGAGTAGTTTATTATACTTATCTTTAAGTAAAAGAAGCCAAGAGTTATTTTTAAATTTAATTAAATAATTAAAGAGATCTTAAGTGACTTTCTAAAATAGTTTAAGTAATCGTCTCTCGATTAGGCGTTTAGAGATTACTTAAGATACGTGAGTTAAAGTATAATACTTATACTTAATTCTCCTTACTACTTTAGTAATCTTAATATTCTTGGCTAAACTTGTCAGCTTTCTTAAGGCATTTAGCCTTAAGTGTCTAGAGCGTAAATGTTAATATATTTCTATATTTGTTCTTAGCTTCTTATACTCTTATAATAGTCTATAGAGTTTACTAATACTTTATTTAAGTATTAAAAACATTACAGTACTTATAGTATTAAAAGGGATCTCACGGGAGTTTAATAAATAATTAAAAAGCCCGTTAAATTCAAAGAATATAAAGTTTTACTTACGAACTAACTATTATACAATTAAGTAGTCCCCTATCCGATCAGCTGCTGTCAGGGTTAACTTTTCGCTTCGGGCTATGGCCTGTTACGACCTACGATGCGCCTCGTATTCTAACCGACACGGGCTCGTAGTATCGCTGGTTATGCGACGGCGCTAAGCCCAATAGGGAAGACTAAGAGGCGAGCCTGCGACATATTAACGTGAATGGCACTCGACTACGCTAGGCCCTATTAGGAGGGTCCTTTATATATATATACTCGAGCCCTCCCTTATAGAGAGCTCTCTTTTCCTCTTTGTCTTTTCTTCTCGATTCTGAGCGTAACTTTAGGCCTAAATATAAAGCTAAAGTCAACTCGCCGTATTAACCTCTTATTAGCCGTAACATAAGAAAAGACTAACACCCCTTCGCTATAAAGCGTTATATCTTACTTAGTCTTGCGCCTTATTGACCTGCCCTTATAGTAAGTTAATAACGAGCCTTAATACTTTAGCCTATTCGATAGATAAGTACTTCTCTGCCTTAGTAACAGACTGTCTTAGAAAAAGCTAGATATTCTCTCGCGATTAACTTACCTTGCCGTAACTTAACACGCGCCCCTGTTTCGAACGTATGTTTGATTAATAAATCGATTGACAACCTTAAACACCCCTTAATCTTACTTTATTACTTCTACTAACTTCTCCCCCTTGTCGGCGAAGCTCTAGAGAAAGAAGTGCCCTTATACGGCTAGGCTTTACTAATAACACCCTTATCCCTTCGGTCGAGACTCTTTTAGAGGAACTAGACAGCTTTAAAGGATTCGATTCGAACCTAGAGGATAAACCCTAGAACTTCTTCGACACATCGCTAGAGCCTACTAATATAGAGGGCCTTACCCCCACTTAATAAGCTAGGGTAAATTAGCTGATTAGGGACTTCGTTAGCTCTGCAGTCGCCGCCGCTGTTATATAAGCCCTCACTTAATATATTATTAATAACCCCCGCTAGGAGACTCGCACTCCTTCCCCTCCTTACGATTAATTAACACGTACTCTTACGGCGGACCTTTAGCTAACCGCCGATTATTACCTTCTTAAGCTGAACCCTATTACCCCTGTCGTCGAGCTTAATAAGGTCAAGTACCCCTGTACCCCCTTTAGCGACTATAAGGGCGAAATTAAATACGACGCCTAAAAGATAAATATAAAGCTTTTTATTTAAAAGTACTTAAGTAACTTCCTTACTAACGAATTATAAGTTTATATTTACTTTGAGTATATAAAGGGAAAGGCTAAGACTATTATCCTTTAATAAATAAATCTTAACTTCGCTAGAGACTTTAATAGAGCCGCCGATGTTTTAAAGGCCTTAAACTAGCGTTTCTTTAATTATAACTAAGTATAAGTAGTTAAACTTAAGTATAATTAACTATAGATAAGTAATATAATATATAACGAGTTCCGTATAAAGTTTATAATATATACAGCTACTAGAAAAATCTTACTTACTCGCTAGTTCGACGACGTTTACGAGAAAGTCTTAAATAAGCTTAAGTACGATATCTGAATTAAGAAGTATAAATTCGCTAGAGATTATACGGCCCTTAACGAGTTCTTAATTGTCTTAGATCGCGAGTTATAAAATATTATTATTAGACGAGCTAATAGACGAACTACTACCGCTGCCCGCGAGGGCCCTTGAGTCTCCTTTAATAACACTAACGACTTACGCGGTATCTTAAAGAAGGAAAGCTAGCGTGTGACCTCCTTTACGCCGGCTACTACGGCATAGAGACCCCCGACCCTAACTTTAAGACAGTCGTTAAATACCCGCTAACGTACGCCCTCTCCTTCACTTATCCTGCGTCGACCTAAGTCCCCTGTACCTCCTCTTATACTTAGGGACGTCTCTTCTAACACCTGTCTCTACTGTAGTAAGACCGGCTATTGGGCTAGCGACTGTCTTAAGCGCCGTAGAGACTAGGCTCTCGATAAGTTAATTTCCTAGTTAGTCGTCGGCGAGGACTTAAAGACCGACGAACTCTTAAAAAACTCTTAAGCCGTAGCAAAGACTTACACCTTAGTATAAACTATAACTTATAAAAGGACTTAGTATTTAATTTCCGTACTTTTATTAGAGGACGATAATTCTTAATTAATATTAAATTAAAAAGGAATAGATTCTTTATTAAGACACTTGTATATATTAATAGCGGAGTTAATATTTTTAGTGCTATTAAAACCTCTTTTATATACTAACTCGTCAAGTAATTTAATATTTCTTTTATATCTCTTCTGTAGTTAATCGTCTTAATTAGTTATAATAGTAAGAAAGGAAAGCTAATTAATATAGCCGTCTTACTTACTCTAACGATCGACCGCTAGCGAATTAACTTCCCCTTTTTAGTGACTGACTTAGGAAACACTGACGTCTTAATTAGTCGGAAGTTCCTTGAGTATTACGACTTAAAGTAGTCGTATATAAAGAACCGCAATTGACTAGAATAGCTATTAGATATACTTGTCTAGCCGTACTTTAACTAGCGAGTCTTTATTAATATTAACTGTTCTAATAAGCCAATTGTCAAGTCTCACTAGCTCGATGCGGAACGAAGGGATGCTCTTATAGACACAGATGACTATTACTAGAAGTAAGTTAGACTAGTAGCACTCGACGATTCCCTTAAGTTAAAGATTTTTATACGACTTATTATTAACGTCTCGCCGACTCGACCCTCGAGCTTTATTAGAGAGGTCAAAGAGTACTTGCGTGTTATAAAGGATAAATTAAACCCCTTGACATCCCGTGATCCGGGATTACTACTTAAAGGCAAGAGAGCCTATAGAGCCTCCCCGGCAAATCACTAACTAAAGGCGCTCACTATAGAGATTTTCCTTATATTAGTAGTGACAATATCTACGACGTACCTTTGACTTAGGAGAGTTAGGAAGAACAAGGTAGAAACCTTCGTGGCATTAGTGTATAAGATCGACTAAGAGCTGACTCGTCGCTGGCGAGAAGCCCTAGACTAGTTAAGTGTCGAGTTTATATTAATAAATGGAGACTTGACCTTAGAGGAGGCCCTAGAGGCTAAGTACGCGTAAGATAACGAGTTAATAAGTAAGAAGCTCCCGGTAGAGTATTAAGAGTATATTCCTCTTTTCTCCCGGCGAGCCTCTAACGAGTTACTAGTATATCGCTAGGGCGTAAATTATTAAATTAAGCTTACTAAGGAGAACGACTTGTCTTTTAAACCTCTCTAGCGTATGACTAAAGAATAGCTGTCGGAGACTAAGCGGTATATTATTAACAACTTATATAAAGGTTTTATTAAGCCCTCTGGCGCACTATATACGGCCCTTATTCTCTTTGTTAAGAAAGCCGATAATAGTCTCCGGCTATACGTCGACTACTAGAAGCTAAATGCCCTATTAAAGAAGGACTTATACTAATCCCTCTAATCGATGAGATAATAGTACATATTTATAAGGCGAAGGTCTTTATAAAGCTTAATATTTAATAAGCTTTCTACTATATTCGTATGTCCCCTGAGAGCGAAGACTACATGACCTTTTACACTTAATATAGTATATATAAGTATAAAGTCCTTCCTTTTAGACTTATAAATAGTCCGGCGACTTTCTAGCGATTTATTAACGATATCCTTATAAAGTACCTTAACGACTTTTGTGCGGCTTATATAAACGACATCTTTATTTACTTATTAACTCCTGAGGAATACGAGGTCTATGTTAAGAAAGTAATAGTAATATTATAGGCACACGGACTTTAAGCTAATATTAAGAAGTCTGAGTTTAGTATATAAAAGACAAAGTTCTTGGGATTTATTATTAGCGTTAATAACATAGAAGTAGACTTAGAGAAGATTAGTGTAATTAAGGACTAGCGATACGCCGACAATATACAAGGTATATAGAGTTACTTTAGCTTTTGTAACTTTTATTACTAGTTTATTAAAGATTATAGTCGTGTTATACGACTCCTCACGATATTTACTAGAAAGGACGTTCCCTTCGTCTTCGATAGCGCCTGTAAGAACGCCTAGAAGACTCTCCGGGAAGCCCTTTAGTCTACGCCGGTTCTTCGCTATTACGACCTTACTAAGTAAACGCGGCTAGAGACTAATTCCTTTAATAGAGTCGTCGCCGGGATCTTATTTTAACTTTAAGAGGACGACACTTTTCACCCTATAGGATACTTCTTTAAGACTATAACGGACCTTGAGTTTAATTACTTAATCTACAATAAAGAAATATTGGCGATTTTCTAGTTATTTAAGTAATATCGCCTAGAGCTCTTAAGTGCCTAGAAAAATGTCCTTGTTTATATAGACTACTGAGCCCTAAAATACTTTATAACTATTAAGGACCTTACGGCTAAGTAAGCTTAATAGGCTGAGTTCTTTGTAGACTTTTATTTCACGATTATATATCGTATTAAGACGACTAATACGTTAGCTAATACTTTGTCTTGACGGGACTAAGACCTTACAGTTATAGAGGCACGTAAGTGGGCTATCCGTAATTAATAGTTAATTTTAAAGGACAAAATCGACCCACAAGTCGCTAGCGACCTTTAGCTCTCTATCGTCGATCTAATAGACGCCTATATCGAAGTCGTAGAGACAATACCCTTAGCACTTATAGAGGCTATAATCCCGGATTACGACGCTGAGCCACGTGACGACTTAGAGCTAAAGCCTGAGCCTAATACAAGAGTATTAATCGACTTAGAGACGCCTACCGCGGAGGAGCTCGACTTAAACTCTATAGTAGTATATAATATCGCGGAATACGACGTTATTAACTAAGTACTCTTGGCTAATAAGTCGTCTCCTTCGTTAGAGCTTCTCTGACAAAAAGTTAGGGAGTAGTTATTAAATTACGAGCTAGCGAACGACAAGTTACTTTTTTAAGGCCGCTTAGAAGTGCCCTTAGAACCGCCGGAGCTTCGTACGACACTTATTCGTTATATATATTTTTAACTTTTAGTAGTATACGCGGGGATTAGAAAGATAAAGGCGTTACTAAGTCGTAAATATCATTAGAACGGCCTTACTATAGACATAGCTCGATACGTAGTTAACTATAGTTACTCTCGACAAAAAGCCTGTAGGGATAAGACCCCTGGCTTCTTATACCCCCTGCTAATACTTGCTTAGTCGTATTAATACCTTACGATAGACTTTACAAAGTTATTACTAGACAAGTACGGCTATAACTTCGCTATAATTATCGTTGACCGCTTATTTAAGAAACCGGTCTCGATACCTTATAATAATATAATTACGGCTAAAGGTATAACTACTCTTTTCCTTGTCTATTAGACTCGACACTTTAGTATACTAGACTCTATTGTCTTAGACCGAGGACTTTAGTTCGTCTCCTCCTTTTGGAAAGAGTACTGTTGTATTCTTAAGACTAAGGTGAAGCTTATGACGGCGTATAACTCGAACGTCGACGGCTAGACGAAAGTGACGAACTAATATATTAAGTAGTGGCTTTGTCCCTTTTGTTATTATTACTAAGACAATTAAAGCGACCTCTTATTAATTATAGATATTACTTAATTAACGTTATTACACAAGTCCTTAGGCCGCCTGTCTCCTTTCTAATTACTTAACGGCGTTAAGCTAAGGACTTCTTAGGACTTAGTTAACTTAAAGCCGCCGGCTATAGTAATAGAGAAACTTAACTATGAGGAGGCTTTATAAGTAACTTTGTAAATAAAGGAGGTTATAGAAGTCGCATAGTCGTCCTTAAAGGACTAGTAAGAGAAAATAGAACGACTGGCGAACTGTGGGCGACGCGCCGTTAATTAGGACGTTAGCGACTTAGTACTAGTCGACACTTGGAATTAGAACGTTAATTAACCTTTATAGAAGTTGTCTAATAAGTAGTACGGCCTTATTAAGGTAATCGCTAAGGAAAGAGAGAGTTAGAGAATTAAATTACTAGAGGACTAATTAATTTACCCTGTCTTCCACTTGCACTCGCTTTATAAGTACGTCAACAACCCCTTGCCGGGATAAGCTAGAGCTACGCCGGCACTTATATAATTATTGCCTAAGTAAGATAAGTGGGAAATTAAAGGCATCTTTGGCTTTAAGGTTATATAGAATAAGTTATTCTATTATATTAAGTGGCTAGGCGTCGACGAAGACCTGAAGTAGTACTTATACTTAGACGCTATAACTACTTCATATATAATTAAGAGGTTCCACTTAGAGTATCTTAATGTTAAAGGCCCGCCAAGAACTCTCCCAAAATGGCTAGAGGCTTATAACGCTAGTATTAACGACTATAACGACTTAGAAGAAGATATAGTTATAATTATAATTGTGCGAACGTAGTTTTTTAGGAGGGGGGGGGTAATGTTACGACTTACGATATGCCTCGTATTTTAACTAACACGGGCTCGTAGTATTACTAGCTATACGACGGCGCTAAGCCTAATAGAGAAGACTAGGAGGCGAGCCTGCGACATATTAACGTAAATAGTACTCGACTACGCTAGGCCTTATTAGGAGGGTCCTTTATGTATATATACTTGAGCCCTCCCTTATAGAGAGCTCTCCTTTCCTCCTTGTCTTTTCTTCTCGATTCTGAGCGTAACTTTAGGCCTAAATACAAAGCTAGAGTCAACTCGCTGTATCAACCTCTTGCCAGCCGTAACATGGCCTAAGCGCCACAGGCTGTTACTTGAGGGCGGCTTTCAGTGGCTTCAGCACGATCACGTAGGGAAAGTCAACCCTGGCAGCAGCCGATCGGATAAGATCGTTTTCTTCCTTTTAGCGCAGAGTGTAGTCTATTTTATAGTACTAAAGCCCGCTATTATAAAGACGAGCTTCGGAGATAATATTAATATAAAATCCTTTTATTATAATAACGTCGTAAAGGGTTAAATTAAATAACTCCTTATTTAAGTTCTTAAGAGACCCCTTTATAACACGAATTCCGCGTCTCACAATTAAAATCTAAGAGCTTTTACACTTTATAATATCCTCTAGTTTAGACTTAATAAATAATCTTAGCTTTAAGAGCGAATAATTATTAATAAGATTAGTTATACTATAACTATTAAAAAGAGTACTCGACGACAAAGGGTAGGCTAAGTCTTATATAAAATAGACATTATATTAGTAATCTTTTGCGAGGCTTGAAAGGATTACTACTTATACTTATATACCGCTTTTCGCCATTTTATTTAAGATATTTTTAGGGAACGTAGACTTACTTTTGCCCTTATTACCGGCGCTCTTAATAGCGTCCTTAATAGCTTAAAGTATTAGTTTATTTAATCTAATCTAGTCTCGTAGTCCCTTTTATTTATTAGTAGTAAAGCGCTGTCGGATTTACTTTACTGTGGCGTTATTTATTAGAGGATTTAATCTAATATTTTTATTAAGGTCTTTTATATAGACCTTCTTATAAATAGTAAGTTGAAGTCGAGTATAATTTAACAGGCTTTACTTGTGAGTCCGATTATTTTAATAAGGACATGACTTCTTATAGAATTTCCCTTTTAAAGGTTTGCGAGCGTCTTTATTAGCTTCTAAAGTCGCTTTATTACTAGATAATCGCTTACTAAGGGTGGCGAAGTGTCTATGACCTCAGGTTTTATGGCTTAATAAAAGAGCTTAATACTAAGGACTTGATTTATTAGCGTAGAAGAAGCGAGCTAGCTGATTAATCGTGTAAGGAGGGGGGAGACCGAGGGTCTCATACTCTTAAATTTTCTTATTTTAACGCGTTACCTACGAACGATTAAAGTTTCCTGCCGTAATTAAGAAGTTAATTATATTAATCGTTCCTTTTACGTCTAATACTTTATATAACTAAGCTTTCTGAATTAACTCTTAGTAAGACATAATCTATACACGAGAGTTACTCTTCCCCTTAGTCTTAAGGGATTCCCGATAGTCGTTTTGTGTCTAAGTTTGAATCGACATTTCCGTTTAGTAAAGTACCTCCTTAAGAGAGCGAAGGATCGCTTAAATATTTATACGCTTTTCTTGTACTACTCGAGCTATTATAATACTAAAGAATTACTTAGCTATACTCTTTTTAACTTAGTCGTAGAGTTTAAGGTAATTAAACACTTAAGACTACTAAATTACACTTTAAAAGACGTGCTTTTTAGCCTTAACTTCCACTTACTCTTAGAGTGACTTAGGGGTTATAAAGTTAGGCCTTATTAATAACGCTAAGAGCGGTTTAAACATTCTAGAGTTGCCCCTTACGCTAAGGGTTAAAGGCGTAAACGTTTAATTGTCTCCGCCCTCAGAACTTAGGCTAACGATAGTTATACTACTTGTTATAGTACTCGAGGATCTAAGAGCTCTCTTAGCGTTTCCTAGAATTATTACTTAATTATTAATTACTTAGGTCTTAAGTTGTTCTCTATAAGTATATATAAAGAGTTAGTAGTTTATATTGTTTTTAGTATTAACTTCCTCCGCGAGCTCTTTAGTAGTTAAAGGAGTATTATTAAAGATTTTAAATAGAGACGTAATATCTTTTCTATTAAGGTCGACGTATAACTAAAGTCCGAGTATGTTTATTATAAGCGTAAAGTATATAAACTATATTAACTAATCTTTTAGTTTATTATATAAGATCTTAGACAATTAAAGCCTAATAAGTTCGTTAATACTTGTGGAAGACATATCGAATGATCAATATATAATTATAGAATTAAAGGTAGAGGTTAAATAATCGTAAAACTTATTAACTAAAAGTTCTTCTATAAATGCGCCGTGTAGCTTAAATAAGACAAGTGTGGCTCTTAACTGTCGTGTAAAAGAAGAGTAGAAGTTTAAGGGGCTTAAAAGATTTTATAATTAAATAAAGGTTTTAGAAAATGTATTTAAAGATTAATTAAATTAAGTGTTATCCTCTTAAAGAGAGGAGCTGAAGACTAGGTTTATATACCTAGAATACTTACGCAAGTATACACCAGACCAAAGAACTGCGCTAGTGCGCGACAAAAGGCCTTTTAATACTTCTTAATAACTTTTAATCGTTAAAAGAGTACTAAATAATCGATTTCTAAGCTTCGAACTACTAGACTTAAAGCCTTAGGGATCTTTATAAGCCTTATAACTTATCGCCGCATTTTCTTCTAAAGGAAGATTAATACCTTAATTATAATAGTAAATACTTTAAAAGACTTCTTTAAATAGTACGCTTAATTATTTTTAGAAGTAATATATGCCTCTTAAGCACCTTTAACGCTAGCTAGACCCTAAAAGCCTACTAAACCTTTAGAAATCGGCCGACTTAGTAATTAAAGGCGTTATATAAGCCTTAATTACTAAAGAACTAAGAGATATAATTACTTTAATTCGTTAAACACTACTTTTTCTTACTAGTACGAGACAAAGGCCTAAGAATACTTTAATACGCCTTATTAGCCCTAAGATTCTATAAGGCTGCTAAAGAATTATATAAGCTTATTTTATAGATTATATGCCTTATAATATACCCGAACTCTCTTAAACGGCTTTTATTAATAGTCTAAGAAGTTTATATTAGTATTAATAAGAGCTTAAAAAAGAAGCTTTTTTTATTTTACCGAAAATAGCCCTAAAAGCTAAGCTTAAGAATGCGAGTTACTTAAGGCGTTATTAACTTAAAGCCTTACTTACGTAAAAACACTCCTTTTTAATAAACTTTATAATAATAAAAGCCTTAAGAACTAAGCTTTTACTCCTTATAAAAGCCCTAATTATATCTTCTACGACGTGCGGCGCTTACCTTAAAATAAGCCACTAAGACACTTATAAAGGGGCTAAACGACGTTAAATTATACGTTATAATTAAGTTATTTGTGTATTTATTATAACTCTTTTTAGCTGGGAAAACTTAAAAGTCGAATTAAAGCTTAAGCTTATATTTATAGCGCTTATAGCGTCGTTAACCTTAGAGAATAGCCGCCGGCTATATTTTTTAGTACTCTTAAGTATTATAAGGCATTACTAAGACGTTTAAATAGTAATTATTAATAAAGACTTAACACGGGAAAAAGCTTACGTTATACTTACAAAGGCCGTAGTTAAAAAAAACATTAAAAATATAAGGAATTAAAAATCTTTTTTTACCTTTTAATTTTCTTAGTTAACGGCTTAATAAAAAAGAATATAACGAAGGACTATAAGGCGTTATAAGGCCTCTTAAGGGATAATAGCGCTAAATAATTTAATAATTATATTACTTTTATTTTAATTTAAGTTAAAAGTATAATCGCGACTTTAATTATAATATAAGCTACTTTATAACCCACAACTAGCTTACCCTGTGGCTTATACTTAACTTACCTTACGACTTATAATTAGCTTATCTTATAACTCATACTTAACTTACTCGGCGACTCACAGCTAGCTTACCGTGCAACTCACACTTAGCTTACTCTGCGACTTATACTTAGCCTACTTTGTAAATCACACCTAGCTTACTTTATAGCTCACGCCTAGTTTATTTTATAACCCACATTCCACTTACCCTAAGACTACTTTTTTACTTATAATATACTTTATATTTATACTTATACGAGAGTTAAAGAGAAGAAAAAAACACTTGTAGTAAGTTAGCGTTATTAAAAACAAATATAACTTAAACCTTAAACCTTGAGACCTACATTTACTTTACCTTATAGTTCACAGTCAACTTGCCCTGCGACTTATACTTAGCTTACCCTGTGGCTCACACCTAGCCTACCTTGTAGTTCACAATCAACTTACCTTGCGACTTACACCTAACTTACCTTGTGGCTCACACTTAGCTTAACCTAAGGCTCACATTCCATTTATCCTGAGACTACTTCTCTACTTGTAATATATTGTATATTTGTACTTATACGAGAAATAAAAAACACTTGTAGTAAGTTAGCGTTATTAGAAACAAATATAGCCTAAACCTCAAACCCTAACCCCCTTATCCACAACACCCGGTACGTAATCTACTATGCGAAACCCGCAATTAACTACTATCTTCGCGGCCTGATTTATATAATATTTAGGGCTTTTTACTATTAGTTCCTAATTATAATATATTATGTCGTAACTCTTTTATTTAGAATATACGGAAAATGTATATATTTCGCCGCAGGAATAGTTTTCATTATAATAAGAGGAGAGCCAGTTGTAAATGACCTCGTAGATACTATTATCTAGGCTAGAGAAGAATGTATTATATACTAATTAGGATATATATTTGTAACTTAAGACTAGAGATAGTAAGGCGAGTAAAAGGATTGCGGTGGCGAGGAGGGGTATTTTGGAGTTATTTGACGCTCTTGTTAGGGTTTGGGACTTGGACCTGGATCAAGGTGCTGCAACGACTTGTTGTCTTGGAGGAAAAGGCTTAAAAGCTTGATAATATTCTAAGATATCGCCCGTAATAATAAACGAAGCAAAACTTATTATTATAATAACGGCGAGTATCACGAGGTATAAGAGTTTATACTAAAATCGCTTTTAAGTAAGCTCGTCTTTTTTATAAATATCCCTAACAACGACGAGATACTCTACGGGATATTTCGACGCCTCGTCCCACGTTTATAATTAACTAGCGTCACATATTACACTCGAAACTTCAACTATAATTGTCAACCAACAAGCTTTTTCGATCATACCGACGTCGAAGTAGTCATAGCAGCCATCATAGCATACGTTGTATGCTTCGTCTCTAGCTTTTTCTATCTAATGTGAGGAATTAGAAGATACGTGCACTGAGGCTATGATTTTGCCCGTAAGACGCCAGCCGAAATATCCTGATGGAATCGTTGCGATGATGGCGATGAGGAATACAACGCAGCATCTGATCTCAGATGAAGCAGTCATGATTATGCCTAAAGACAGAATAGTACGAGAGGTTCAATGTGCGAGAGACGTGTAACAGAGAACTTCTGGGATTGAAGACGGCGAGAAGAGACAAGCAGAGGCTGAGAATATTTGATGCCTGAACAACGCCCAATTTACTAGCTTCCACGACGCCCTGGAATGCGTTCGCCCGGCTCATACTACGATCAGCTGAAGCCTCGTGTAACAGTCCCTTGAAAGCCGATTGATCAGATCCAAGATATCCGATCTATTCACTTGAAGACAGGGTACCGATACCTAAGTGTCGAAAGCTTAAAAGAGTCCAAGGAGATTTTAAGGTTCCATTGAGATAACGAGTAACGGTCAAAGGGCTAGTGGAGAGCTTGACTTGTGAGTGGGCACTTGTTGTTCGGCGGTCGAGCAGGCTTTCAGGCTACGCTCGCTAAAGTTTAGCGATAACAAGTTTACGAGCCTACCGCCCAAAGTCCGTGTTTTTAGCGACCTTTTCAGGCTTTGCCAAAAACAAGTCATCGAATTCATTATGATACTATTTGATATCCACAAACTAATCAGTCTTCATACTCGTACTAATCGTGAGTATCTAGGTTAAGTTGAGTATGCCATAATTGATTTCTTGATTTATAAATAATTAAATCTCGATTCAATTTGCTTGAGGCTTGATTTGTTAGCGAGATGCCCTAAAAACACGGACTTTGGGCAGTAGGCTCGTTACTACTGGCTTCAGCATTCTGAAATGTGTCCTTCAACGAAATGGGAACGGCGAACACTCCTGAGAAATCCGAAAATACAAGTTCTACATCATACAAGTGTATGGATGATCTGTCTTATTATAACTTTGCATTAGTATCTATTGTGCGAGTTTTGATACAAATAGATGCGGATACTTAAGTCAACAAGTCAGTCGGCTCGTCCCGACCCCTTTCCACCCATTCCCCGATATCAACAGAAGTTTCGCACGTTATTAATTGATCGCGAAAATCGTCGTGTGATAAACTGTCCTCTTCGTATGGGGATGTGGCCAGAATCCAGCATGTAGATCTTCACGCAACAGGTTGATGACATTAACAAGAACGAGGGGAAGCTGGTGCCTATTAATAGCGATCTAATGATTGGAAGGATGAGGCACAGTAGTGCATAACCCCCCCCCCCCCCCCCCCCCCCTATCTCGACGTGCCCTTTAGAATCTCCACACTTTTTAATTCAATCATCACTACCACACCAGAATCAGACCGCAAATATGGCTTCTATTACAGAAGCTGCTACGGATGCCTTCACATTTATCGATCGGACCGTTGACTTTGGCAGCGATGCAAGCAGCCTAAATGAACCCCCTCAACTCTTCCCCAAATTCGGCGACCTGACATCAGCCAAACTCTCAAATCCCATCCTCCAACTTCTCGAGGATCTTCGAACCAAGTATCCAGAGTATGTCGTGACATATGCCGATCCAATCAGCCTCAATCTTCTTGCCTTTGCCTTTGCAGGGAATGCCACTGCGACCTTGGACATTGAATCAGATTCCATCTTCCGCATGCGTGCATGGCAGCAACCTCTGGGTCGAGGAAAAGCGGGATACCTTGCTGAGGCACGTGGGTTTGCAAAGTATCGATATCGATGGGGCAATGAGGATTTTATCTTGTATTGCGTTGTGGTGGGGTTTTCGAGTGTGCAGTAAGTTTGGCGATCTGAGGAGAGCTCCCTTCCCGCAAATTGAGGGTCTCAAAAAGACACCTTGCTGATAGAGGGATCGTAGATATATTCTGAAGGAGCCAGGTCCTGGAGAGACGCAATTATCTCATTCCACCGTTACGGACACTTTTCTCGCCCAAGTCGGACTCTGGTCCCACCATGAGCGCAAAGGGATTTATGTCTACGATCAGTATTGGTGTCTAGATGAGGCGCTGTACGATCAAGTGCAGAAGTGAGTTTATCTAGCAGAACTGCTTAAATCCCCTCCATGATTTGACGACATGCAGAGCTTCATGGGACAAAGTCATCTTGGATCCTCGTATGAAGAAAGAGTTGAAAAGCGTCAGCGGTCGCTTCTTCGATAGCAAAGATGTCTACGCCGATTTGGGGGTGCCGTGGAAGAGAGGCTTGATCTTCTATGGCCCGGCGGGAAATGGCAAGACTATCAGTATCAAGGCTCTGATGCATACGCTTGCAGACCGTAAGGATTCCATCCCCACATTATATGTAAGTCCAATCCCCGTCTTTTCCATGGTTCCTGGGGGTGCACTGGGTCCAGTTTTGGCCACATACAGACTGCACTCTCCATGACTAAAGCTCCTCACCCAAGCTCTCCAGGGTCATTTGCTGACCTAAACCCCGAATCTAGGTCAAGACAGCACCTGCTACCGGCCATATCAGAAATGTGTTCGCCCTGGCACGCGTGATGAGTCCTTGTCTACTGGTTCTTGAGGACATCGACACCATCGTCACAGCCCAGACCCGCAGTTACTTCTTCAACGAAGTCGACGGTCTCGAGAACAACGACGGAATCATGATGGTTGCGAGTACAAACCACATGGACAGACTGGATCCTGGACTCTCTAAACGTCCAAGTCGGTTCGATCGGAAGTACTTGTTTCCCTTGCCCAGTAAGGCAGAAGGATTCAGTACGTGCAGTTCTGGAGGGAGAAGCTCAAGCCGAAGTCTGAAGTCCAGTTCCCGGAAATTTTGGTGGAACCTATTGCTGGAATCACGTATGATTTCAGTTTTGCGTACATGCAGGAGGCTTTTGTCTCCTCGTTGCTGGATATTGCACATCGCCACGATGAAGAAGATGAGGATGAATCTGACAAGCTGGCTCGTGGAGGGGGTGGTGACGAAGATCTTGAAAAGTACGAGCTCGGGAGAGTGATGAAAGAACAGGTGAAGATGTTGCGAGAGGAGATAGATGGTACCACAATGCCAGAAACCGTGCATCCCACTGCTCTCGCGACGGATTCTCCAGCACCTCATTCTCATGAATACACGGAGAATGGTCAAGTTGCATCCATAATTCCAGGAGACATCAATTCGCATTGCAACTCGTGTTCTTCAGGCCTACCCTGCTCGCTGCTTAATATCTCTTCGTCAACCTACAGACCCCACGCAGAAGTACAGTACCTTCCTGTACAGCCATTCCCACTGTTTTCGAGGCCGGAGTGTCTTGCATTCAATGATCTCACCAATGGTTTTCAAGGGGTGGTGGTATATCCCCAAGATTCGAATACGTAACTTTCAGGGCTGACGCGGAGCCTACATGAGTACGGACAAATCTTCCGAACCCCGCGACTTTGGACAAAGCCACTGGGCGAGAGGCAGGATTTTGAATGGAAAAATGGTCATTTTGTTTAGCTGAGCATGGAGTTGGTTACAAAGGCCTCAGGGACATGGTGAGAGAGATGGTGAGAGACAAGGTGTGAGACATGATGTGTAGAAGAGATTATGGCTATGGTATGTGAAAATATGGAAATAAATTACAGAGGAAAGGAGGATACGCTCCTCACAGATAAGACTTAACTTGATCCTCACTCCATTCCCAGAATTTCTTGCTGATTCCAGTTCCGCCTTCTTCCTCTGACTTACTTCCTACTTCAATATCAGCTCGAAGGGGACCAAAGCGTCCCCATGGGATGACTAAACACAATGTCAGTGGGTGCTCAAGAGAGACCGAAAGATGCTTACTCCATGCTCCATTTTTCTCGGGAGTAACATCTGGTGACAGACCAGCGAACATTTCAGTATACGCGCCATGAATTGGCGTGTAGAGGAAGCGCTGGAGAATGGCATTCTGCCATCCTGCAATATGTCGTTGCAAGTCGCTCTTCAAATTCCCAGGATTCAAAGCCTGGATATGTCAGGTCTACCCAATTCCCATATCCGGTCGACGTACCACGCTGATAATGCCATCATCTTCATATCTTTTGGCAAACTCCTTGGCGTGGTAAAGGTTGCCAGCTTTGCTCACTCCGTATTTGTGCCATGCTGTTTGATCCTTCTTGTAGTCTAGATTTGTCAGATCGATTCCTCCTTTGGGCGAAAATCCCTCGGCAGCACTCGAAGATACCCAGACCACTCTCGTAGTTCCTGGTGGGTTAACTTTGGCTGTACTCTTTAATATCGGCGTCAACAGCTTGGTGAATAAGAAAGGCGCTACATTATTCGTCCCTAGCTGCAACTCGTATCCCTGCTTGGTCTTGCTCCCCTGCGGCGGGATCATTACACCTGCATTGTTCCAAAGTACGTCGAGCTTCGTCTCCTTGGATAGGAATTCGTCGGCCGAGGCTTTGATTGTGGAAAGGTCGTCGAGGTCGAGATGGAGGTATTCGATTTCGCCTTTCGAGTTGGGGAATGCGGCCTTGATGGATTCGATCGCTTTCGATGCCTTTTCGGAGGATCGGGCTGCGACGTAGACTTTGGCATTGTGGGAGTAGAGGATTTGAGCAAGTTCTTTGCCTACACCGCTGGAGGAGCCGGTCACGATGAAGACCTGATTGTATCAGGCTTGTTCCAATTGTTGGAGTACATGCCGTACCTTTCCTGTTTGATCTGGGACGTTTGTCTCAGTGAACTTGGCCGCAGGCGGGAACATCTGCGATATGGTATTGCCCATGTTTGCTGTTGTGTTCGCGGAAAGGGGGAATCGATTGTAGATGAAGGTCAATTTGGTGGAGAGGAACTTGCGGAGAGGAGAGGAGGGGATAGAAGCTTAATTTGAAGTTTGGACCAACGGATGCCGGAGCATGAGCATGAGCACAAGCCTCGGATGGTGGGTTATCGCCGATAGTTCCGTGCGTGAGATCATTGATTGACTAGGACTAGATTGAGGAGAATCCCCGATTCCCAGCCCATCCCCAGCCTCCGCCAAGGGGATTCGGCAAACAGGGGCCATGTTGGGGCTTCGGAGGGTCAATTCAAATGATTCAATTGGCGCGCGCATGGCGATTGTTCACGATGGAGACGTACAGTAGACGACGGTGTGGACTCGATTGATGGAAGCGCCGGCTTTGAATTAAGGTTTAGCTTGAGGGTGCATTCTTTTTGTCGTCGCGACTTTTGTTGCACACCGCACCTTAAGCATAAGCAAATTAAGCTTTCCCGTTCGCCCACAGGCCAAACTTAGCCGTGGTTAGCCGCCGACAATGAGGCTAAATTGAAGCAGCCGAAAAACACGGTGGACGCGTCGATTTGACCGCTTCAGCACCCAAAATGCCCCTCCGAAAGTAAACAATCAACAATCTCTACAACTTGCGATGGATGCTCCTGAGCTCGAGCAGGATGTGCAGCTGGAGAGGTCAGCGCCGAATCTTCTGGCAGATCTCGGACAATCTCTACCACCCTTCCTGAGGAGAGATGGGCGAATTCGACGCAATGTTCGTGTCTCGGACATGGACAGACTGGTGAACCTCGTATGTTACACAACCTAGAGTATATCATTTACTGACGACCTCGTAGCTTGAACCCTTCCAAGAGCTTCCCCAGCTTCTCGATCCTCATCTCAACAAATTTGTGCCGTCCCTTGCGAATGACTTCCTCGAATACCTACGTGCCCCTCCATCGAAACAGCCAACAACCCATCTCCTGACACCGCTGTCCAAGGCTATATGTAAGCTGCTGTATACATTCTGCAAGATCCGAGGAGAGAAGGTCATTGTACAATTCTTTGGTACGGAGACAAGAGATCTCGAGTTGCTGCTGTCTGCGATTGAGAAGGGCACAACGTGGGGCTGGGAGGAAAGATACATCACACTCCTCTGGCTTTCCCAGCTACTTCTCGCCCCATTTGATCTTGCAAGTATATCTTCGCAAGGGACAGAGGTTGATTTGGATATCCGAGGCTTCGCATGTCCACCAAATGTTCCCACAGTAACATTGAGAGTCATTTCCCTTGCTGTTCGCTATCTCTCATCGTCTGGGAAGGAGAGAGATGCTGCCAAAATTCTACTGGTCCGTGTAGCCATGCGACCGGACATGCAACAAGTGGGCGTTCTCCGGGCTTTGGTTAGATGGGCAATCTCTTGTCTACATCCTTCTGCTGGTCTTGAAAGCTCGCCGTATTTTTATATTGGCATCCTTTCATTCTTGGCTGGGATGCTTGTTTCGTCTGCTGGTACTCCTGATATGGTTGAGTACTTGCCTGACATATTCAACGTTACTCGGGATCAAGATGATATGCCGACAACTATTCTCGACGCAATCAAGAAGTCTGCTGTTTCACGAAAGATCATCATCAAGATCTTTCGAGCGATTGCGTTACTTGATCTTGCCAACACTCAGGATCTAGATAGAGTTCAGACTGTGATAGGTGATCTTCTCGATTTCCTGGAAGATGAAGCGACTCCTGTTAGACTTGCTGCGAGTAAGGCATTGAGCATCATTACTTTGAAGCTGGATTCCGACATGGCATCACAAGTCGTCGATGTTGTTCTTGACACTTTCAGAAGTACCTACAGAATGGTGGCTGGGAAGGCTGATCTGTCTGATGTCAAGGCATTTCAATGGCATGGTCTTGTCTTGACATTCTCTCATCTTCTTTACCGTCGATCGATACCGCCATCGAGTTTGGCTCCTGTCTTGAATGCATTGCGACTTGCGCTTTCTTTTGAGAAACGGTCTGGTATTTCGGCTTCAACGGGAACGAATGTTCGAGATGCCGCCAATTTCGGCATATGGGCATTGGCTCGAAGGTATACCACGAAGGAGTTGCAGATCGAATTGGATGGTCGTTCAGCGTTGCAAACCCTAGCAACTGATCTTGTCGTTGCTAGTTCGTTGGATCCGGCTGGCAATGTTCGAAGAGGATCATCTGCTGCATTGCAAGAGTTGATTGGAAGGAATCCGGATATGATTGCTGAGGGGATTCAAGTAGTACAGGTTGTTGATTATCATGCCATTGCACTTCGATCGAGAGCTGTTGAGGTTGGAATTGGTGCTGCTGAACTGTCCGATGAATACTATCGTGGTGTTCTAGATGGTCTTTTGGGTTGGCGTGGAATTAAGGATTCGAATGCAGCTGTACGACGGACTGCAGCTTCAGCTGTTGGAGGACTTGTTCGGGAGAAGTCGTATGATTTTCGACGAGTTCTGGGACTTCTTACTGGGAGATTGAAGGAGCTTGTACCTCGAGATGGTGATGAACGGCATGGTGTTTTGCTCTCCATTGCATCCATCATTGAATTCTCGACAGATGATGTCGTCGATATTCTGAGGTATGTTGATGGTGGTTGGGCGACTTTTCGGAATCAGTCATTGATTGCAGAGGCGACTTGCAAGATATTGATAGCTTCAAGGCTTGGCATCGAAATACAGTTACAGCAATCGATACTCGAGAAGTTTCTGCCAATGGAAGATGCATTTGGGGTCATTTCCGATGCTGCCGCAAATCTTGTCGGAATGAAGCCTGATCTTGTCGCGGGATATTTGGAGAAAGCCAAGAGCAAGAATGCATACTTGGGTACCTTGTTCAAAGTCTTCGCAACTTCTGGGCATCAAGCGGCAATCGTCAGTACTATACAAGGGATTTGGAAACGAGACAAGGATCCTGATTCTCGAGCAATGATCCTGCGTAGTTTGGGTCCTCTGATTCACTTGGAGGAAGCAGTGATAATGGTTGAAGAGGGATTGGACGATTTTACGATTACTGCTCAAGGGGATGTCGGATCGAAAGTTAGGATTGAAGCTGTGAAAGTGGCTGCTGTTATGAATAAGGAGAGATTGAGAGGGAGGGTGATGAGAACTGCATCTGAGAAGCTAGACAAGGTTCGACGTGAGGGTGGGAAGTGTTTGGGGCTTGATTTGGATCCTTCTTCGGAGGAATACTATCGGGCTTTGCTTGATATGCAGTTGTCCCGGTGGGATTCAAGTTGGTCTGAGACATTTCTCTCGGGGTATGTTACATCTGTTACAGGTGCCTTTCCCCAAGCCAGTCGATCCGCATTGGTTTCGTTTTGTGAAGCTGGGGGTACGGTAACTTCGCCATTGCTGGCTTTGCTCAGGAATGCTCGTGTTGTAGTTCCGGTACTTGAGACTATCGCGTTCCTTCTCGATATGGGGGTCCTTCAATCTGTAGATGTTCCTTTTGTGCCGAGTTCGAATTTGAGGAGGGTAGAGGCGTATGTGAGGATATATGGGAATTGCGAGAAGGAGAAGTTGAAGGGGATATCGCAGAAGTTTCCGAGGGTTAGAGATGCGGTGAGGGATGAACTCTGGGAGGATCATGCTATGTCGACGTAGATTATAGCTTTCTAATTACTTCTGTGGGTCCTCTTGCTTTGATTCTTTGCTTGCCTTGATTCTTTGCTCACTTCTTCGCTCCGGACCGCTTCACTTTGCGCATGATGATCTAGGGCTTATTGTTGTGTGCGAAAGGTGAGGACATGCTGCCCCTGCATAAGCCCGATTGCGCATGGTATGGGATGAAAGCGCCGGCCCGAGCCGAGAAACTGGTCCCCCGGATTGAAGCCGAAGGCCCGAAAGAGACGAATACCAACCTATGTTAATTGCCTCATGAACAATATAATTAGCTTGATAATAAAAGACAACTAGTCTAACACAGTAGATGTAAGACATTAGAAGTGAAAGTGTCTTATTTGAAGTGCGTTAATGTTTATTCTTTGATAGAAATTATATTGAATGCCTAATCAAGTTGTGAAAACAACTGCAAGCTTTCCTGATATCAAAATCAAGCTACGCTTGAAGTAGTTACCTCGTACCTAGTGCTTAATTGGGCGCTCGAGCCACCTCCAAAGCTGAGGTGGTTCTTATTTTATAAAAACGTCCTTGTGAACCGCACCTTACAAGACACAACAACCGTCTTTCTGCTTGCCCCTCTCAACTCAAGTAGAAGTCAGAGTCAGTCACGTTCCACTGCCGCGCCACACTTCTTCAGGACTACCATCACAATGGCCACAAAATCCACGCCCGTTGACAAAGCTGAGGTTGTTCGTCAAGACCTTGAAGTCGATCACAGCTCCGATTCCAAGTCCAACCCCAATACCGCTCTTTCTCTTTCTGCCGCCTCTCCCGATCAAGAACCCCCACCATACAACTCGATTCCAACATTCCTCCCTTCTTACTGTCACCAAACAACCAATCCTAAGACGGCTGATAACCGCGCCCTCCCTGCTAACTCCAATGGCGAAGCCGTTGGTCCCGCCCTCCCTTACGCTCAACCTGGATCTGCAGCTGCTGTCGGTCAATCGATTGGAGCTCAGCTTGATAGGCACGGCAGAATATTGCATTGTTGGGTTATTGCGATTGCGGTGGCCGCCTCGGTAGCTGGAGTCCTGTACTTCTTGCAGTCGACCTGGTTCGGCATCCTCGACCGACAAACATCAACTTAAATTCCCTACTCTACCAACTCTAGTGGTAAGTTTTTAAGCACACTTCTTATACCAAACACCCTTTTATTGCAAGGCAAAAGTCCGCTAATCAGTCATCGCTCTAAGATCAATCGCTTTGCCTCTTCCTACCATTTCCTTCATACGACCTCCTTCCCAACAAGAATTCGACAAGTCCGAGCTTGCTTGCCTTCTAAGAATACCGATTGGACACGAGTAACACCTAGGGGGTTTGGAATGGGACGAGAATAGAGATATAGTCATTTCATTTGGGTTGGATCGATTGGGAATTCGTTGATTAGTTAATTGGTCGATTTGCCTTTACTTTTCTTTGATGCATGATATGCGGCAGGAGTTTGGGAAGATACCCTGGGATCGCTGGTACAGCTGGCGTTCTGGAGTTGTCTGGATATCAATGCATTGCTTGCGGGCGTCTTTTTGACATTCGTTTCCCCCATCCTCTCTTTGCTTGAAACCCATTTATTTGAAGTGATGTGCCCACAACTATTCTTCTATCTCCAACCTCGATAACCTACGATGCAGGCCAAATTCGTGTCCAGTGAAGCCAATTATTATATTATTATATAATTCACTTTGAAGATCAAACAAAAGCTTGCTCAAGCCTAGGCTTTTCTTCAAATTTAATGTTCTGAAATGATTTCAAGAATTTAGATAGGCTCTTATTCACAGCTATAGTAAAGAGAGCCAAGACTACGAGCACCAACCTGGCTGTTTCTTTGTCACCTGACTGGGCAGACTTTCCGACATGTAAGGAGTCAACAGCTCTATTTTATACAACACTATGCACAATATCTCATATTTCTATTTAATAGATCCTTTTCTCCTCCTCTCCACCTAGCAATTCGTACTCTTTAGATATGTGTTATATCAAGAATTGATCGATTCGTGATTTCTCAAAGCTTGGAAGTTCCCTTCGCACCTCATTGTATGCTACCTCTCTTGTTGTGTGGTTATTAGGTGTTCTCCCCTCCACAGCAGTCTTTGCTTCGCCGGAGGAGAATTTGGTCTACCTCACTATGTGTGTGTAAGGGTCGTAATCAGATCAACGTTGCCTCTAGATTCTTTCGAGGACGAAGATTGATGAATTAGGTTACGGAAACGAAGGGAAGAGCGCAGATAGCGCTCCCAAAGGCAGGAGTCTACACGAGCCTGGAAGTTAGCATCGCGTATGGTACGCAGCAGGCCTGCTAGAACAGAAGTCAGAGTAACAAAATCTTGAATTGCCGTAGCCTATATATTGAAAACTGGTTGCAGTCTAGAACTAGATGTGTGAGGAAGAAGCAAGCAACGACACTGCTACCGAGAGCTTGCGGCATGAGCAGACTAAAACCACCGAGTAGATAATGTGTGGAACGCCTTTCCAGGACCTCATACTTGCCCAGTCCTCTTCCAGAGGCCTCGGGGATACACGCGAACCAGGTGAATTAAAGAATCTGAGGAAAGGGGCGCCGCACAAGACCGACCTCTAAGGACGCCCAGAATGGATCAGCCAGAGAGCCCTATCCTCTTCTCACAGCTCTAGTGCATTTCCAATATGTCAAAGCTTGCTGGCCAATCATCTTCCAGGCAGCGCCGTTTCTTGTAAATAGAACGTCCGGCGCGAGTTCCACAACAAAGACCAAACTACAAACGTTGTAGGCTGATGGCGCCTTGTGTCCATAGGCTAGTTATCAATCTTCTCCCAAGTTAATCGAGCCACGGTTGGAGTTCCATCCTAAAATACAATATTAGCGATGGAGCCATGCATTGACTACAAATGGAACAACAAGTGGAGGCTTACTGGAAGATCAAGTGTTTGTTGTGGTTGGAGAAGCAGGTGTCTCCGACCATCTTTCTCGCTGATCTTGACGTTCCTCAGAACCTCAGTTGTTCCCACCCAGGCAGGATTGAGCGCTACCTTGACATGGCAGTTCAAGGTTAGCTCCTCCCCATCGTATCGCAGATCATATGGGCCAGAGTAAGTCGAAAAACTTCTTGGGGCAGCAGGAATGCTATGGTCGGATGCATTAATGCATGACTGTTTACCGTAGCCTTCGCTTTCAATTGGTGGTTGCACCGTGCCAGACATGTACCCAGAGTTGGTGAAAATTGCCAGCCCCTAGCTAGGGTTGTCTCCATGAGGCTCTAGCAAGACCTTTGATTGGTCGCCAGATGAGAGAAACAATTTGAAGAAAATCAGCTTCCAGACGCCGACGAGAAGGCTTTTGTTATTGTGAAGTTGAGATTCCGACATGTTTCCGTTGTGATTTCCAAACAAAGATGACTGGGATATTTCGAGGTGACCGACTTGAGCTTCTTCAAAAGTTTTGAGGGGGGTTAGGAACATCTGGGCATGGACTGGAGCGGTGGGTGGTGGCTCTCGATGGACTCCGGCACGTTCGTGTGTGAACATTGATCTTCTGACGTGAGTGTGAGGTGGTCGAGAGGAGATGTTCGTGGCGGTTGCGCCTTTCGATGCTAACGAGGTGTCTTGGGAGGGACAATCGTCGGGTTCATCAACGCGCCAGCGCCTGACTTGGAACGGGGTGGCGTTGCTCCCTAATTCGCAGTCCTTCAAAGCTTATGAGCTCAGCAGGGGGTGAGGCATTCAAGGAAGACTCACGGTGTGCTCTTTGGTTCTTCCTGTTTTGAACCTTCCTCCCCTGCTTGTTGGCCTCGGCCTCGGCGTCGACGTGGTTGTAGTGATTTCCGACCCTGTTCGATTCATCCTCGCCCAGGGCTAAAGAAAGCGGAGTAACGGATTATTCTACGATCTTGAGTTACTGAAGATCTAGTTCTGTGTCGCTGTGGTCGAGATGATTATAGCTAACTTCCTGTTTATGGTTTCTGTTTTGAATTTGACACAATCAAGAAACTCAAGTATCCACCTCCACGCTCCTTGCCTTTTGCAATTCTTATGATATGAAATTTTTGGACCCGGACCAATAGTATCTATCTGCATCGCCTTCGTACCGCTTGTAGTGGCTTTTCTGCAATATTGCCATCATAGGGTCTTCAAGAGGGGAATCCTTGGATAAAATTTTCGTTATACGACTTCAGACCTTGTGGCCATCTTGGGGAATGGATTTGATAGGCCAGAAAAGTTTGACAATAGTATCTGGATGAAGCATTTGATTGATGATACGGGTGCTCGCAGCAAGGCTGTATCGACCACTTTGATGCTCAAAGTTTATTGATACAGTGGGTGGCCACAAGTCTGAGCGGCGCTAAATTAAGCGAAATCCATCATTATTTTCTACTTGTTTATATTACTTATAACTCTATTAAATCAAGTCAGAATCACTTGTAAATAGAGTCAAAATACTCGCAAGAAGGTATAGTATCTTTCTATATACTTAGTATTTCGTGTACCACCCATTTGCAGCCTTAACTGCGTCTACCCTCTTCTGCATCCCCTCGGCTAGCTTATTTAGAAGCTCCTCTTCTAAAGTCTCCCACGCCTCTTGTGCACACTCAATTAAGAAGTCCATTGTAGCGTTACTATTACCCATTACCTTGAGTTCGGGATGTGCTCTATCGATTTCGGCCTTAAGCATCTTCCAAAGGTTTTCGATAGGGTTCAAGTCCGGCGAATAAGGGGGCCAATCCATTACATCTATCCCGTTCTCTATAAACCAATCCCGAACCTTGTGAGCCTTGTAAATAGGGGCATTATCTTACATAAAGATAGAATCGTGTTGGAAGATCGTAGGAAGGTATTCGTTTAGTACTTCGATATACACTTTAGCTATAACGCCCCCCCTCTTCGCATTTTGGTCCCCTTCTATCACTACTAAATCGGTTCGACACCCGAAGCCAAAACATGCCCAAAACATTTGTGTTCGACCTTTAGGAGGTTTCGTTTGTATTGCCTAAAGTTCGAGTGCCTAGCCTTTATATAACGTTAGCAATTGATCTTGTAAGTAAAGACGAAAAGGAGGGGAAAGTTACCCCGCGTTCGATATACCCACTTAATAGCGCCCCCTTTACCACGCTCGATAGAGCACTCGTCTGACCACCGAAGACGTTTCCAAAAGTCAATTGACTTTTCATCGTACTTTTCTGCCCATATACGCCTTTGTCGAGCATGATCTTCGGTCAAAAAAGGCCGTACCTTACACCTCCACTTCTGTATGCCCGATTTGAGGAGGTATCGATAAACAGTCTTCTTCGAGGCGTGAGGAACGGTCGATTTGAAAAGCTGTTGGGCAGTAATCTTCGGATTTACTACAATAGCACGTCGTATAGCGCGGTGATCGCTAGGAGTAAGTACTGAGGGTGCACCTTTCCGAGGCGCAGAGTGGCAGGAAACTTGATTCGGGGCGCGATTGACGATACTTCGGCAGGTCGTATCTCCGAGGTCTTCTATACGCGCAATAACTGGAAACGGTATGCCATGATCACGAGCAGATACTACTCGAGATCTTTGATTAGGAGAAACTTCCCCTAAAGGTTTGCGTGGAGCTCCAGGAGCCTTCATTTTGTGTAGTTAGTAAGTCGCGCTCGCGTAAAAACGAGCTTTTAAGGTTTCCCGCTCAGACTTGTGGCCACACACTGTAGTTGTGGAGGACCATGGAGGATACATATTCATACCGGAAGTGGGGTATCTGGATAGTATTCAAGTACACAATGTGGGCGACAATCCACTATCTCTGCCACGAACAGTTATCTCATGTCTGATTTCCGTCTTTTCCCAAACTAAACAATACACTGAATACTCTATCGATACATGATTGGGCTACACATTAGCTCGCGCCAGAATCTCCTCTACTTGAAGCCGGACTTGTATCGGCAAAGAGAGCCGAGTAGTCAACACCAGAATGGATACCCCTTTTCAGCTCCGAAAAGTTAAAGACAGAGGCAATTTCCTCCCAGCCCTGGTCCTTATGTTGCTTTTGCCTCCGTAAAACTAGTTTCCCTTTTCCCTTCGATGAATCATATAATACCAGCTCGACGTCGTAGAATCTCGATGTTTCGGGTAAAGGCGGTATGTGCTTCAGACGTGTATTTTTGTCCACTGGGGAGTCGAATGGTGTGGACTGGATCTCATCTGCGAAGCTATAGAAGAAGTCGTCTTCTTCCACCGTCATGACCTTCAGTGCCACATTAGCCATGATAAAACTATCCCACATACCCTCTCGCGTCGGCATTGCTAGGAGGATGGCAATAGCTTGACGCCGTATCCAAGGTACACGGCACTTGAGGGCCGTGTAATACATGAATGGCAATATGCCAATATCGGCAATGAAATCACCAGCCAGATCGCTGGCTGAACCTAATGGCTCCCCCATCTCAGTTCGAGCATGACTGTAACCCTTTAGTAGATGCAAAGTCTGCGTGATAATCGAGGTGAAGTGCGAAGTGTAATCGTCGAACTGTGTTTGCCGACCTCTAGACAAAGCGGTTTCCACCATTATAGATGCCATAGTGAGGAAAATACGGAGGAGGTATACTCCCAAGATCGTACTTTTGCTGCTGGCTTGGAGGCTTAAGGTTACACGACTTCGACTGTAGGCTACTTTCCACGAGGCTATGGCGCTTTTGAGACATACTTGCTGGCTCTGTACGGTAGGCGGGTAGGTTATGCCGCGGAAATCGAAGGAACGGCACTCTTCGGTGAAGGAGAGGATATTGTTGAGTAAAAAACTAAAGCTTTTTCGAGCTTCCGACATATTTCGAAATGAAAATGGTATCTGCGCCTGGGATAAATAAATAGGGTGGTCGAGCTTGAGATGAGAGGTGGCAGATTTGCAACCGAACAAAGCTGATTGTATGCTCAAACATGGAAGAGACTCTGAAAGACATTCGTTTATCGATGGGGAGTTTGAGATCTGGGCGGCTTCATGCTGAGGTTTCTCTTTACTTGCGTCGTACAGTCGAAGCTCACTCATCAATTTCCAGCCACTCTCGGCGTGAGTTTGCGCATTTCCATACTCCCCTCTGAGAAGATCCAGCGTGACGAACAACACACAGGCGATGAGCATCACCCGAAGTGAAGCACTATGTTCATCCATATTCCGGGCTCGAAGATGATTGATAGCTTTCGAATACTGCTGGAGAGTAAAAACTTCAGGCCGGCCAATCTCCTCATGATCGGGAGACCTGAGACTCTTATCATCGATCCTGTGAGCCGATCCTAATGCTATCACAGCATGAAGGACTGCCGGCTCTGATACGCAAGCTTGAAGTGCAAGCTTTTGCCAGAAATAAGAATAGAAAACACCAGGAATTTTGGTAATTGTCTTGAAGCGAAAGTAATCGAAACAAATCCTCTCTTCGCCGTTCAATCGTGGCAGTATGAGTAGAGCAGATACATTGCATATCCCAGAAGGGATGCTATTCACGGGCTTAGGACATATGCCGTTGACTGTCAGAATGTTGTCTTTGCTCTCAGGAATGCTGATCGTGTTCCAAATCCCGTAGCCATCGCACTTCCGACCAGTTGAGCAGCAGCTCCTGCACGTTGGGCGATTTTCATCGCACTTAACTCGACGTACTCTGTCATTATATCAGTCTCACCGCTGCATTTGATTTGATGAAGAGAGATGAGGACACTTACTTGCAAGTGCGGCACCCATTCGTAGACTTTATGTGGCTCGCTCGGACCTTCTTGGACATGAGAGCATTCATCTTACTCTGAGCTTCGGTTTTGATCGCTTTCCAATGTTACCAGCAAAGAAACGGTTGCCATAAGCAGATAAAGCTGCGGTCGGTGCAGCCGCACCGATGCTTATAGTTGTCTCCCGTGCTAGGTCTCAGAAAGGGAAGCAAGATTCGCTCGGTAACCATCAGGGATTGGTCTCTATGAGAGCGACGGGTTGCGACCCTTCTACGTACATGTGAGCATGGGTTATGGATGACTCCTTCGTGTTCACAGTCACTTGATTGGATGGACATGCACCAGCGGATTTGATCCCCAAATCTTCTTCGACGTATTGGAAGGGTCCAGAAATAATTACGAAACTTAGAATAGTGTCACAATGCACATCCTCACTCTTCACACATCGACATGGTGAGGACTTCAGCACCACCTCAATTGCTTCACACGTCGGAATCTGTATGTGCAAGAACAAATACGTAACAGTGCTCTACTGCTTCCCATCCCCGAGGTTGTGATAATTTCACAAACCACCAAAAGTGAGGCGGGCAGGGCACTCGAAACGTGGTGTTTCTCCATCGGTACCGTGCACGCTAACTAAAGCAACGCTTGCTCTAGACGCCGCTAGAATTTTCGGCAGCCACATGCTTCGATACTTCAGACTGCGCTCAACTCTTCAGGAGAAGTAGGGCTGCCGAGCAGAGATTGTCGTTATGTCTAACATACGAAGGCGAAATTCAAGCTTATGCATAATGAGGATCATGTGGAACAGTGAAACGACTAACACTGTAAACTTTAACACCGCACTCATTTAGTGGACCTTTCCCTTTCGGGTTAAACATAACGTTATGGCCGGCAAGCGGATACAAGCGCGGGCAGGGCTGATCAACGGTACAGCGGAAAATGTCATCAAGCGAAGCTAAGATGAAGTCATGGGGAATGTCATGACGTTGAGCCAAAGATCTGCGACGGGGGATGGTAAATAGTAGCACACGAGAACATATTGATTGATCTTATCGGTAAAGTATCATTCAAAGGACGGCATTAATTTATGGATTTACTCCTATCGCCGGGAAAGAGTATCGCTCGAGGCAAGTCAAGGGATGAAATTGATGTGGGGAAGTAATAATGTCGTTCTGCATCGAACATAAATAGGCGGTAAGCCCAATGTGATATGCAATCACTGCTTTTCTTTTGAGCTACACCACACCACTGTCTTCAACTCCTCCTACCTGAATTTCCAAAGAACACCAACAACTCCCTTCATTATGGCCTCAAGTTCTCCCTCGATGAGCCTTAGAGAGCGGATAAAGGCCACCACCCGAGCCTTCTTGTCAGCGTTCGAGGAGGGTGCGACTCACAACGACCCCTCTATCATCAACCGCGACGTTACAGCAGACTGCACCAGGCACTTGCTTCCCGCTTCGGTGCCCCAGGCCTTTAGCCTACCGGTAGACTTCTCTTTCGGCACGACGGAGTTTCAGGAGGCTTTTGCGAAGGATATCAAGGTGTTGGAATTCAGAAACAACATCATGGCGAACTTAGTCATCGATACTGAGGCACGCCGGGCCGCTTTCACGTCTATTGCAGAAGTGCACGCCAAAAACGGGGAGTCATACTCTTGTGAGCAAGCTTGGGTTTTGTACTTCAACGAGGATGGGTCCAAAGTTAAGAAGGTGATTGAGTTCTGCGACAAAGATGTAATCGTAAAGATGGCAAACACAGCTGCCTAGTTCTGGTCTGTCATGTACGGGGGTACGAGGGAAGTTCTAGAGTGGTCTCTGTTTGATAAGCCGTTCCTGAAAACGAGCGTAGAGCCTTATCAAGGCCTGCCGTAGCCTCATAGGTCGGCTGTGCGAAGCACATTGACAACTACAAAAAGTTTCGAGAGCAGTATGATGCAAAGATACCATCTAAGCAAATGAATGCGTGATTTCTTCCTCGTCGTTTCTTTGAGGTGTTTCGCTTGTGCGTTCAAACAACCCCCTTCCCCATCTACGTTGGAGCTGCCACGAACTCATCAACTCTTCCCCCACTTTCACAGCTCATGTTTGGCAATCTCCGTCCCATGGAGTCCCCGTAGCCTCGATTTACATCATGCTTGGTGACAGAACCACAGCATGCCAACAGCAGGCACGAGCTGAGCATTGCTTGCTACCAATCCCTCCCACAACCGAGCAGCTTCCTACGTGACCTGACATGCCTTATGCTGAGACACAACATCATCTGAGCACTACTACAGCTCGTCGTCCGGAAGTTCTTATTCCTATTCGCGTAGTCATGTTCATAGCGGAGTCGTGCTGAGTGCCCCCCGAATCCCGCGCCTGAGTCTGCCTTGAGCCGGCTGCTTGTGGATTGATTGACTGTGAAGCAAGGTCATGCATGGACCGACTGACCGCGGGAGGTCCAGCGATCCAGCTAGTACGAAGGTGTATACAAGCTAGGTAGTTTCCTAGGTAGTCATACATGGGTGGAAGTTTTGCGCTCAAATATAATGATAGTATTTTTATTACAATACTCGGACTGCTCTTGGTACAAAATTTATGTATTAATCTGGCCTGACAATCAAGACTTCAAACTTGAATACACGAATTTCTCGAACTCAGTCAGCAGCTCGATAGCCTTCTCATCTCCGCTAGGAACAAGCTGAGAAAGGTACACGCCGGCGATACCATTATTGAGGTCGATCCACTATAGTGAAGTAGTAAGCAAAAGTTCACATTCAACAGCTAACGGTCTTACCCAGTAGCAATTCGGATAACCCGACCAGGTAAGCGAATTCATTCCACGCCGCTTTGGTACTGCAGCGATGTTTATTAGACCTCCAATCCCAAAGCTAACAGGAACGTCAATCGGGATCGTATTCCAAATAGAATTGCGGTACACCGTCGAGTACTCATCTGGTTTGTCGAGGCCCGTGACATTCTCCAGATGGGGTTGGAACATCTCCTTAACGGTCTCGGGCCGGAGTAACTTCCCTGTCAGGACGCCCTGATAGATTCGGAGCAGATCGTTCACAGTTGCAAATAGACCGCCACCTCCAAAGTCCGCCACAGTCGTGTCCGGCCAAAGAGAGCTCGCCTGCATTTCCAAGCCTTGGCTCCCTCTCGCCCAGGTTCTGGCCTTTCGAGCTCGCAGATCTTCTCGCAGTTCGGGATGAAAGGTGACATCCTTCACAGAGACGACGTCGAAGATATAGCGTTGCATGTACTCGCCAAGCTTCATGGAGGTGATTCGTTCGACCTTTACAAATTCGCAATGAGAATCAGCTAAAGGGTCTTATTTTGTATGTTTCTAAAACTTACAACAACTCCGGCCCAATCAATGCCAGGGGAGTACATCCATCGCTCTCCAGGTTCGAAGACGAGAAATTGGTGGGGGAACTTTTCTGCCTATAACGTGGTGTAAGGTACAGAATTGACGACTGGAGGGACTCAACTCACGACAGACCCAGGGTTAAGAGGTTGTTTTCCCTGCAGCTCTTGATAGTGAGTCAAGAGCGGATCCATGAATACATAGGTAATGCCGCTGGAGTGAGTCAAAAGGTGCCTACCATCCTATGTTAGTGAACAGCACCAGTATCAATGAAACAGGAAGGACTATTACTTGCCTAAGGGTAACAGTCTTCGTCGCAGGCTTGAAGATAGCTTCATCCTTTTCGTTAAATCCCGTTAAGATCTGTGGATCCTTGAACTCTGGTAGCACCTTTGCTATATCATCGTTCAAATTTAGCTGTCCTCTCTCGACGCACTGCATTACAGCAATGGTAGTGATGAATTTGGTGGCAGAAGCGAGCCAATGCACATCGCCGGTGCCGGCAGTGTTGTCGATTTGCTCTCCGAAAGACTTAGCATAGTGGAAGGAGCCTGGGTTGCATAAGATTAGCAATGGGCGGGTGTGGGAGGAATAAAAGAATTTTGCAGGTGACATACCATCGCTACTGATGGCGCCAAGTGTTACTGGTGGGAGGGGCTGATTGTCTTGCTGAAATCGGTGGCGAAGAGAATTGACAGTGCTATCGAAAGAGGCCATTGTTGCAAAATGGTTTTGAAGATCTGGGTTATTTTGTCCTGTACCATTAATAAGCTTGTGGGTTTTGTCCCATGTTATGTATGTTGTGGAGGGGGCGCCATCTAGATTAGAGATCCTCTGCTGAAGATCGTGACTCATACACTGAAGCGTTTCAAGACTTTCAATTTCCACAGTAGGCAAGACGTAAAGAGGGTGGACAACCATAATGTGCATAGCCAAACCTAAGGACAGCCACTGTTGCTCCCCTGTTGCTACGCACCAAGCCAATTTCTCAGTAGGCGTTCTTTAAACTTCGACTATGCATTCATTTGGCCCCCCTTTACGATCCTAAAAGCCCCACGTTCTAAGAGCGATGTTCTGTGGGGCTTGGAACAAACCTTGCAAATAGTCGGCCGCTTATTCGCCAAGACGGGAAAGCAAGTGTATCAGCGAGATTTTGTATCCGATTTTAACCCATAATCCCTTTTCCGGTATTTTCTGTGGGGCAGAGAAAAACGGCCCCGAGCTCCATAATCCCTCAACCGGCCTGCAACGTTATGTTTAACCCGAATGGGAAAGGTGCATCATATAAGTGGGATGTTAAAGTTCAAATTCCTTTTAGAAACACAATGTCATCTCAACTAATCTCTGTTCCGCATGGCCCGGATCGCTAGCGAATTCTCAACATGCTCGCTCAGCGGGGATAGTAAAGAATCTGCTATCACCAACTGTCCCGTACTCACACTGTTCAGGTCAGCGTAAGCGGGAGCGGCTGCACTCACACTGTCCAGTTGCTGGGATCCCACCATTCACACCATCAACGATCAATAAAGTGAAACAAAGTCTTCCCGGCTCCGGTGGTGAGAGCTCAGGAGGTACCGGCGTAGGTTTCGAATCTCGAACGGACGCGTGTAGTGCGTTCTACAAGGAAGGAAATGTGAGTCAAGAAGCTATTGGATTGCCATTGCCATATCCTTGTACCATCCTCTCGAAGCTAAACGTACGGCAATGACGATCCAGCGTACTGTAGAGGCGAATCTGGTGGTCATGCAATGTCTTGGAACAAATGACAGCACTTCGATCAGGACATAGGTCATGTATAAATCAGCATGACTAGTATGTTTTGTATCTGTTGGTGGAAGATATTGAGGTTGGGGGTCTACAGCCATACTTCGAGACTTGGCAGATGGAGCTATTCGCACAGGATTTTATTGATAAGGCTCAATTGTGTGCCCATATTCACATCGTACTAGCCCCTCTAGAATCGGCTATCACAATCAACCCTGAGATCGGGGAAAATACCGAGCTTAATTTTATAATACTGGAACTATTTTAATTAATAACGAAAATCTCTTTGCAGCCCACACACAATCTATATTTCAAATCTTGTTTCCCTCAAAGAATTGACTTGGCACATCGGAAAATCTGTCCTAGAAAAAGTCTTGCTCTCGTTGAAAACCACAAAAACCCATATCTCCTATGATACGCAAGGTTATGGGGCTTTAATTCAAATCAACTAGACGTCCGCATTCCTTTCTCGCGGAGCTATGTGACGAACTTCTCCGTCTCTTCATATTGTTCTTGCAAAACTTGCAACACAAACTCTGCGCATTGCACTGCTGTCAAGGCGACATCCCCAGCCTGAAGTCTATTCTTACAGTATTCCTGTTCAAAATAGGGGTCTAGTTTCTTATCAGGGAAACTAGGGCATCGTTGGAGAGAAGCGCCACTTACGAAAACTAGCTTGGGCAAACAGCAGCGATTCGGATGCCCAAGATTTCCTTCAAGCCACTCAAGCACTTTACCAAACTAGTAATAGAGGCCTTGCTCGCAAAGTATAAGGGCGTATGGATAGAGTGTAAATAAGCGCCCATGCTCGCAATGAATAGATGTTTCCTTGAATATCAGGGCGTTGTTGCCAGTAGTCAGTGGCGATCTGCGGGAACCTAGTCGAGCCAACTGTATTTGCTGCGAAAGTCCCCCATGCTCTCATTTGGATATTACCCACCGAAGGTCGTCGAAAATGCGCTTCTGAGCCTACTCGAGAAAATTACAGGTATAGTCCTCAAAGCCAGGACCCGGTAGAAAAGTGCTGCAGTTCTCCAAATCCAAATCGAACAAATCAGAGACAGCTCCCTGTTGACGTTAGGGTAGGCTCTGACAGCTAGGATAAGTATCGAACTTGCAAAAGTGGCAGTACTAGCCAAATTGTTTATCCCTGGCAAGCTGCTAGTCTCTATACCTTCTGCACGTTGTATAAGCCCAGATGGGTTGTTCGTTTTGTTGGTGGTATCTTGGACGAGTTGGGAAGCTGACTTGCTGTATTGGACAGCTTATTGCGCAAGCTTTGCAAGATCCTTAGGAAATGGAAAGAAATTTTATGGTCTGTAGACAGATCTAGACGAAGGAAGTGGGCGATGCCGAGATCAATCAGTGAAAGGTCAGTGTTTACCGTCGGACTGTCTGGTTCCAGGAGGACATGGACAAAGACCTTTATGAGTGAGAATAGAGGGGCATGGAATGCTATGCTGTGATATTTCGTGTCATTATGCGATTTGAAAGCGCTTTGAAGAGTTTAATATACAAAGTGGACGTTGAGGTATCCAAACGAACGAACTGGGTACCTAATATCATTAGTCTAGAGGTTTTGAGGACCATCTCTGCCGATGATCCAACTTGGACTTGTATCTGAGGATGATCTGCTAGGTTCAATATTCTCAGAGACCAGGGGTACAAGACAAGTGCATGGGAGTCTAAAACCGCAACGTAATATGTCATGCGAATATATATGGCCTGTTGCATATCTCTGTCGATTCCTTGTCGACATGGCTCTAGCGGGGAATCAAGGTCGACCAACTCTTTCAATGATTCTAGACTTTCATCTAGCTCCAATATGGTCTGGACGATGGGCTCTTGAGGCTTTTGCATTGTCTCCAAGTGCGAGAACTTTTTCGAAATGAGGGAAGACATTTGAGCCAGTCTGATGAGAGCTATTGAATATACGTGATATGACGATGTCGGGGGGGGGCATTTGAGTCTGGCGTTCGATAGCTGATATGACCATCGTCGATCATCTTCGATGGTCGTGTTAGCATAGATATCAAGAAGAGAGGATATGGCAAATTTGAAGATCGACGCACTGAGGGTCGGGAGGCCTGGGCAGAATAATTCTTTTCAAGACAGTACGCAGCCTGGAAAATTCGATTCCAAACTCCAAGTCAATCACAGAGAGGATGTTTCTGCTAAGGTGAGAATGTCGCAATCGTTCGTGTTCCTAAATTTGTAGAATATTAAACTTGGTGCAGAAGTGTGCAACCTTGCTACTCGACACAATATAGACCTTACACGAACCAACAAATTCTTGCAAGCCATGCTACACCAATAAAGTAAGCTTACTCTTGTAATAGGTAGTTCGATATTAGAATCTCGACACGAGCAATTTCCATTTCCGTCTTTGGACCTGAGTCGTTGCTGCTATAGCCTGAGCTGTAGGTGAGCTAGGATAAGCAGGATGTGAGCCATAGTGAAATAAACAAGGGCTTGTTTGGGCTCCTCGGCTACGGTTGCCGCCGGCTAAAATTAGAAAAAGTAAGTTAAGGATAATTTTTGGGGCTAGTTTTAGATTCTTGTTCGAATGGGTCGCTTTAAATAATAAGTGGAGCCTTACTTACCGAACTTCGCAAATTTAACTTTATCGTATGCAAGTATATACCGATTTATTAAGCGCTCGTTTAACTCCTTTTTATCATAAGAAGTCGTATTGAAAAACATATAATATTACTTCGTAATAGTAGAAGCTCGAAGTTGACAAACGTCTCTGACCCGCAGCGGCAATAGAAAACTCTCGTTACCAATTTTCAACCTGGCTTCGGTTTGGTCCGACGGTCCTTGCATGCCGAGCGCGGTGTTGCGGGACGAGAACCGAGCCTCTCTCAGGAACGGCACAGGTACCGATCAATCGTAAAGTGGGGATGAATTGTTTTACGAACGATGTTCTGGGTATATTGCTTTACGTTTGGTACCGAGCATTGTTTGGATTGGGAGTTAAGTAGACACCCCCGCGTTCCCCGTACCCCGCAATGCTGAATATAAGGTTCGGCGTATATCTCGGGACAACAAAGTCCCTGAATGACGGAGAAAAAGGAGAAATTTGGAATACTAACCTCTTCAAGGAAATCAGAGGGGCACAGTACCGTCATATGATAGGTGCTCTTGGCAGCTGTATCCGTCCGTTCTGGGCTCAATGCATAGCGAGTTCGAAGGACTAAGTCAGGAGATATAATTCGAACTATATCCCCCAAGATATTCTTCACAATGAAGTAAGTTCTCGTGCTGATATATTCTTACACAGTCGCAATGTTGTTTTCTCGCATGATTCTTGCTTCTAAATTAGCGGCTGGGGTACTGGCAGCCACCTGGATTGTGCCTGGTGCGGTCTGGAAAGACACTAGTGGCAACACGATCGATGCTCATGGAGGAATGATCCAGCAACGTGGAACAAACTTCTACTGGATTGGTCAAGCTGCAAGTGACAGTAAGTTTTTGACCTCCTATTTTTGAGTGCTTCCTCTGAAGAAATTGCCAGGTGTTACGCCATACTTGTACAGGTCCACGGATCTCCTGAACTGGACACCACTTGGCGCTCAAGCTTCTATTCAATGGTTGTGGAGACCTAAAATTGCCAAACCGAATGGATCCTTCTGGGCAAGCATACCCAATCCCTGCCGGATTTGAATAGTTGTTGACCTTGTCAATGCCCACAGATCTATGGCCAAGTCGATCGCTTGGTTCAGGCTCTCGTATCTACGCAGATGGAAGGTGGATACAAGACCAAAGGCGCCGCCGTGGCGCTTCCACCCAATAGCTACACATATTCAGACACAGGAATGTTCCAAGATCCTGACAGCAAGACCTGGTACCTCATGACGAGCGCTGACCACAACACCGTCCAAATCAACCAGATTAACTCCGATGGTACGATTGGTGACAGGACGAACCGCCTCGGTAAGCATCATCCCTCCTCTGTCCAGAAACCATCGCCCCCAGCTGATATCAATTCACAGCTGCCGGTGCATACGAAGCCCCCGGAATGTTCAAAGTCGGCAACACCTACTTCCTAATCGTCTCCGGCAAGACAGGCTGGCGTTCCAACCCCAACAAGATGTTTTGGTGTACCGGCATCGGTGGCAGTTTTACTGGTCCTTTTGATATTGCTCCCCAGGCCGAGAATACCTATAACTCGCAGAACACTTTCGAGCTTACCATCAAGGGGACGCAGGCAACTACTTACATATACATGGGAGACTCGTGGGATTCGACGGGCGGGCCGAGTTCAACATATATATGGCTTCCGATGGCTGTTGACGCTAAGTGAGTCTCGCAAGATAAACCCGCGCTCCGTCTCTCTGATGCTGCGTTTCTGATGCTGGTTGCAGTGCACATACCGTCAACTTGCAGTACCACTCGATGTGGAAGGTGGATGTCACGACGGGATATGTGTCGTGGCCATCAACCAAGAAGCGATACGAAGCAGAGACTGCTGCGATCTCTGGACGTGCGGGTGAGTCATTTCGATTGATGTTTCGAAATAGGTCCTTGCTAACCCGGCTCTCAGCCATCAGGGACTGCAGTGACTGCATCAGCAAGCGTTCCGTACATCAGAGTAATTACATTACCTCCATACTCTTATACCAAAAACTCGCTTACCCGCTCCAGTCAATACACAAAGCCAAGTCACTTTCCACAACATCACTGGCACAGGCGAGCCGCAGTGGGTGTCGCTGCACTACACCGTCAACAACGCAACAGGTACGTTCGTCCCGGCTCACTGGCTCAATAACGGACACTGTGTAAGCAATAGCTGATACCTTCCTTCTCATCACGCAGCCGGGGAAGCACACATATTGGTCAACGACCAAGCCGTGCCAACCAACATCTCGAGCATGAACTCTCGTGCGGGACATCACAAGAGTGTGCCTGTGGAGCTCACGTTGAAGCCTGGAGATATCAACAAAATCACATTTGGTGTTACAGGATGTGAAGGTATGCTCCTCTGTTCCCCTTACAATCGAGTTTTGTGAGCGGATGCTGATACATACGTGCCTCAGACTTTGAAGCGCATCTTGACGGCGTTGAGATATTCGAAGATGCCTAGTCAATCTACAGGTGCAGGACTTCTGCCTGAATGCGTTTCAACTGACCAAATAAGTAGTAGCACTAAGTGACAAGTGAGAAGGTCTATATTTTATGTCTCAAGAATCTATACAAAATGGTCCACCTAGCGCTTTGCCTATGCTGGGGAAATCAAAAGTGCAAATACATGAAGAGAATGAAGTCAGATCTAACAAACGCGCATTTTAGAGCTCACAAGCTTCGTCATCATCCTCCGGCGAGCTAGTAGATGCGTTAGGCTTCGACGTCAGCGATGCTGATATCGTGTTAGAAATCGTAGTAGCTTTTATTGACTAAGGTTTGATGACAGTTGCGAGTGTAGCAGCAACTGAAACCTGTGTGCTTGACTCCACCATTGACTGTGAAGAGACTGCATTCGATGGAGATGTTGTCGAAGTTTGCTTGCTGGACAGTGTGGTGAACTCGGGCACAGACGCAGTTGACGGCGAAGCTTCAGCCGACTCAAAGATGTCGTTCTGAGCACCAGTTTCCCAACCACAATCAGTATTATACCCCGGCAAGATCGGAAACTGTGTTTCGATGTTGTTGCCGTCCCGTTCTACTCTATTGTCAACAAAAGTTCCTTGTTTCGTATAAGGGGAAACTTACGACTCCATACAATCATCTGCTTTGCCCGGTCACACACTTGCTCGTACCATTAGCACACATGACAGGCGGTTTCGCCTTCGCAAGCGAGATGGACGATGTAGCCCCCATGACATTGTATTTGAACCCTTGCATGTACATGTTTGATGTGCCGCAGAGATGAGGAACCCAGAGCCAAGCACCTGTACATCCAGCAGGCGGGCATGCAGGGAGAGCAGTCGCAACGTCGTAAGTGGCGAGCCGTTTCCACGGCGTGCTGAGCGATCCAAATTAGAAGCTATCACACATGGGAGGAACAAGGGACCCACTTCTCAAGCGTAGTGAACACGACGAGATTCTCCAAAGTGACATCCTTGATATCCGATTCATAGCTAATCCCCAACGCCGTCCCAGCCGTCGCACTCAAATTACTAGCATGTAAAGCTCCATCACTTAGACACTCATTGCCATCCTCAGCACGGTAGTCCTCTGGGTGCTCCTGCCCATCCGGCCAGTCGGTGACAAACTTCCCATCTTAACTCAGGGTTGTGAATGCTCTATTGTGTGCCAGCTCAACAGTGAAGCTTCCTCCAGCAGGGAGTTCAAGGAATTCTCCTGGTGGAGGAGGGAATAGATCGCAGCTGCGGTCGTGCTGGAACCACCAGGAAGACTTTGGGAGGTCGTAGAGGGGTTCGACAACTAAGTTTGTGTTTTGGTTTTCGGTGGTGGTGTTTCCGCCGCGACAATACATTCCAGAAGCCCATGCCGCGGTGTGTGCAGATGCAAGTGTTACAAAAAGAAAAATGAAGACTGACATCATGATACTTTTCTGAAAAGAGTGACAATAGCTTGATCAAAGCGCAACACGCGAACTAGCACGTTGAAGTAAGTAGAACTAAATGAATGTAAAATGCTGAGATTTATCTCAACAGCACGAGAAATATCTCAACTTAAGTTGCAACGCCATTCGTGTATATGTATATAAACATTGAAAGAAGAGTACAAAACTCTAGCGTCGGCCGACGACAACGTAGGCTAACAACTAACAATCACCCTACCGGTTTCAAGGAAGGCCTAGGGTATCCTTCGCTATCTCTTTGATTGGTAAATGGACGAGTACGAGGAAATCTGGAGAAACGGAATGACGAGGGGAGATTTGTGGGGGCTTGTGGAGCGAAACTTTGTTTCATCTGGATGTGTAATCGCCACTCTGGTGTTACACTCGGAAAAGCGAGAACGCCAGAGCCAAATGACGAGGCCTCGGGAGTGAAAAGGGGCTCAAGCCTTCCGAAATGGGGTGGATAAGCGAGTGGCATTAAATCGACTACGGGAGTCGAAGCCAGAGGGGGTGTTGGTGAGCTAGAGAGCTTGCTAGAACCTAGAATCTGCTACGAGATAAACGGACAGTGCAGCCCAACCGGTGTTCCGAGAAGATGTCAGACACAGTAAGCGATTCTTCGGCACCCAGACAAACTCTCTAACAGAAGAGAGATACCAACCCCCCAAATCTGAGCCCGGAAAGCAATGAGCACGCTGAAAAAGACCCCATGGGGGTCTTCATGATGAGTCCAGACGGCATCATGCGCTCCTTCGGTCCCCCACCCAAGCGCATCGTAGTCGACGCAATCGGCCTCAGTCCCGCTCAATCGAGCAAACTATGGACATGCAGCCCTGGTATCAAGAAACCGAGGATAAGTTCCGTGGAGTTGATGGAAGGAAGGTTGTTGATCATGAAGTGTTGTTCAATCCGCCGGATGAACAGGCTACAGAAGTGGTCGAAGGAGGAGTTTGAGGAGAAGCAAAGACAGACGGTAGAGGCGAATCGGAAGATGATGGAGGGGATTGAGGGGAAGAAGGAGGAGGGTGTCGATGTTGAAGCGAAGTATGCGTGTGGAAGGTCGCAGGGGGATCATGATTTAAGTCCTGAGGATAATGAGTGAAGGCACTTCAGTCCTCGAATTACTAAACTTCTCGGACTACTCCTTTATATGATTTTGATCATCACATTCATCGCATCTTCAAACCACTCACACACCACATCAGACGCAACTCCAACCCTCCGAAAAATCGGCTCCGGATCCTCAACCACCATCACTAGCACGAGCGCCCACCCCGTAACATTCAGCGAGAACAGCGGCTGCTGCATCTCTATCATGGCAATTCTTGCGAATAAACTTAATAAGAACAACGGGGCAACCGAAATCTCATCATCTACATCAGATGCAAGTTCAAAATCCATGTGAAACTTGATGTCCCTCGACATGTTGGAGAATTTGTGCATTTTCAGCTTCCCGCGCATGCATATGAAGCCATCTTTCAGCTGACCTTTGGGATCGGAACCGTTGGGAACTAAGTTGACGGCTTCTATGTGAGCGGTTGTGGACGCAGTCTTGTCGATTTGCGAGCGGTGAAGCGTGATTAGGTCGTACGTGACGGCTTCGTCAATTGCAGCCCACGACCAGGAAGGGGCTCGATACTCAGGCGGTCTGCGGATGGTTGAATGAGGAGGAGCGATTGCCCTTGGGTCTCGTCGCCAGAGGAGACTGCGAAGTAAATCATCTCGCCACGCTCCAGCAACATATTCGCCGCCATGAGCGGCTTGCATCTCGCTTGCCAGCCCCGAAAGCGCTGGGAACCTGTCAGTGATTCTGCTAAAAGCCCTTGTGGAGTAATCTTCGATGATCCGGTGCCAAGTGTTGTATCGAGCTTCGGTGACGACAAATTTATGCAGGATCGAAGTGTTCTCCGCGGGCATGGGCCTCTGCAGCATGTTATCCAGACACCGGAGCCGGACAGCTTGATTGACGGCAGGACTTTTGTACACAACGGCATTTCTAATGTTCTCTCGAGCTACAGCCTTTTCCACCCGCTGTTGACGTCTCCTCGACAGGGGAATATCGTCTGAAAGGGGGTCTTCTTGCTTTCGAAGCGTCCTGCATTCCCACCATATCTGATCAGCGGAGAAATGGAGAACCCGAGGTGAGAGCTCTCGTTCTTGAAATGTCCAGCCTCGCTTGTTGAGAGGATTGCTTTGGTAGAACTTCTCCCATGTAGGCGGCGTTTGGAGAATCCTAACCTGCACACGACGTGCCCACGAGTCTTGTGCAATAAGCTCACAAGTAACCTCTGTCTCTTTGCGAAATAAATGCATTCCTTCATGGCAGTTTTTGGCACTGGAGGCCGCAATAGTGCACCATGCGTAGCTGTAAACTAGACCCATTTGCGCAGACTCAAATTCCCAATCGTCTATCGAGTTCTGAATGATGCACAAAGAGTCAATCCAGATATACCGTATACCGAGGCTCTTTGCAACTAGAATCGCATCCCTGAAAGATTTTGGAAGATTAGAGAAGTCGATTTTATGTTTATGAGATTCTAGATTCTCCTGTTTGGTCATTCCTGCTTCTGGCATCTCAGGCCCCCAGCAATGAGTGAACGCAACGTACTTCATAGGGGAGCCAGTTTGTTGCCGAGTCTCGACTAGTCTGTTTCTCTCTACGTCAATGAGACGTGTAGGGGAGAATTGGCGCCACCGGTGAGGTTTGCACAGGTAGTGTTGATCGTGACACTGCTGAATCCAAGTGCGTGCTAGGCTCGCTCGCTTTTTGTCTTTACTTCCGCCCCGGTATCTGGTCATCGAAGGTGCTATTCAGAGTAAGTGTTGTGGTCTGAGGAGATAGTCTTAACTTCGTACCGTCGTCAGATTCAGCCCACGAGCCATTTCCCCCCTCAATCCCTGCAAATGATTGTGGGAGAGTCGTTTCTGAAAGAACTTCGGCTGTAGACCAATTAAAATCTTTATTCAGAATTCGTTGCTGCGATGTAGAGATGAAGCCTGGAAGAAGGGAGTTTGATTGGACGGCAAGGCTAGAAAGGTTGACGTCGGCGAGAAGCTTTAGGCGATCCAGTTTCTCCATCTGAACTGGGAAAGTAAACACCAAAGCATCTTTGATGAATCCCTGGATCACACTAGAAGAGCCTTCGAAGCTGATCCGAGCAACCCCCCCCTCGAATAAATCTTTGCTTATCTCAACCTCCATCATACTGCAGAGCTGACAGCCGTTGAAAGCTGGGAACCGATACCATCGTTCCAAATTATCTCGGTTTGTTTTCCTTGAGGAGTCGTCTGAAAAAATATCGCACAGAATGGCTTCACAGATGGAGCAAAGCGGCATTGTTGGGGACTTGTTGAGTTTGACAGAGGGTGCAAGTGGAATGTTGTTCAGCCTCACAGAGCAGTTCTAGGCAACGGCGCTAATGTGTCTCAGTTGGTAGAAATATGGGCTGTGCAGTGTAGATCTCAGTACCTGCGTACTTATGATCACGCTGCCCCTATTTTCCCCTATTACTCTGTACGCTCTCTCAGATAGAATTCTACATGCTTTTCTATCATCAGTGGTGACAAAAATTAAGCGAGACCCATTTTCACTGGCATGAGGCTGTGAACAAGTCACTCTCGTGAGGGCCCACATTCTGCCGGCTTTGGCTCATAGGAGAGCCGCTCCCGCAGAGAAGATGGCGGGAAGAGTATTGGTGACCTAGAAGGGCATAGGGTTTTCAGAATATGAGGTGTATTGCAAAAGCCAACTGCTCATAGGCATAGTTCCATTGCATTATGTATACTGCAAGATTTGAACCATTCCAGACGTGTTATCTTTGCCGTAACATCATTCAAGCATACTGCAATCGGCGAGCATTCCAGTCAGGCTGAAGGTAACTCCAGTCCTGACCGAATGTGAAGTCCGTTTGGTATGCACTATACTGGATCAATTTAACTGTATCCAGCTTCGCACCGGCATCTGTCATAGCCCATAGACTCAGAGCGACGGTATTTAATCCTCTATTGTTAATGATCCTAGGTGGGACTGGGAATTTGGTCTGTGGACCAATATGGGGTACATACTTCCCATACTGATAACTGTTAATCCAAATCATAACTCGAGCCACAGTACCAGCAGGCGCTGTCAACTCGATTCCAAGAGGGACGTCGAGGTCCGAGTCGATGTTGAGATGGACCGTTGTTGTGTAAAAGCGTATTCCAGACGAAGCAAGACCGACGGCTGGACTTGAGAGGTTGAAGGTGGAGTCTGGTGTGAGAAGAAGGTAAGTGCCTCTCGCCATAGAGACCACCTTCGTTCATAGGCCTACGAACGGGATTAAGGTTCGCTGAGCCTCCAGCATTTCCTTGAGCCTTCCACTTACTGAAACCAGTTAAGCCACTACCTGGCAACAGCGAAGCACCCAAGATACCTCGCGGGTTCTCGACTCCCTTGGCGGTAGGTGTTTGATCGTGACCATGGTAGTCCACAATAACCGCGATGAGATTGTTCGTAGGTAGCAGTTGCCGGTGCCCAGAATTTCCATGCAGTCTTCTGCTCGAGGAGATAAATCAACACCCCTTCAAACTTGAGAACTGTCCTGCCCGAGCCTTGGGTATATGTAATGGTTGTGCTGCTATCCGCAGAAACGACCGAGACTTCTGACGTACCAAAGACACTGTGCGTAGCTTCGGGGGTAGTTTTAAGTGCAAATTGTCTGACCTGACCCTCCTGGAGATAAAGCACAAGAATGTCGACGTCAAAAATGCCCGATGTCAAAACGTTCGCCGAGGAATAGAGAAGAGTGTGGTTCCCAAATTTGTAATCTGTAACTAGTATCTTGCTCTGGCGCCCATTGAGATTAATATTTGGAATAGTGACGACTCCTTCAGAAGTGTTGAGACTGGCAGAGAAAGTCACCGAGCCTCGAGAGTTGGAAGTAGCTTGCTGTACGGTGTAAAACCCGGCATTAGTTATCGGGATTTCGAATCTCCCAGGTCCAAATGCCTGATGAGGATGTCTGGGTTATTATTAGCGTTGGTTGTTTGCGCTTGGTTGGGTACTTACAGCATATCCGGTTCCATTACCAACCATATACGTTTTGAGTAAGTCCGTGGATACTCGAGTAAAGAGGCTGATCAGTTTCGTCAGATAGAATTTGTCCTGGATTTGCCTAGTCTCACGTAACGGAGCCGAATAGTCATAAGAGCTATACACAACCGGAGCAGCAGCTATGAACTTGCTAGCCCAGGGGCAAGCAATAGCGATATGTTACTCACAATGACCCAATTTGTCCCTCCCCAGGCCATGTAAAGGCTCAGAAGTGTAGTCCGCTGCCCAATGTTGTTTTTGTAATAAACATCTGCGAGGGCTGGATTATGCTCGGCAACGCAATCGTCGGGGAAGCTTCCTCCCCATGGGGTAAAGTAGCCAGCTTCAAACTCCGGAAAATAGTTTGGCTGAGTGTAGGAGTAGTTGGAGAACCACTGGTAGTAGGTCCGTACGAGATTGAATCCAGAATTAACATTTGTACAGGAGAAACCTCCAGGATACGAGTCAAGACCGTATACGTTGACAGCATCTTCAACATTTTGAAGATCCGTGCTCCAAGACATGGTCCGCATGCCCTTCTCGTTATGTGTGAACGGCATCGTGATTCCAGCATCTCGAAAGGCGGACTTGATCTGCTCCATATATATGACCAGGGTATTCGTCGCTGAGTGAGTCGTTTCTTGAAGTTCGTTCTCAATCTGGTTCAATATAACCGGCCTCCCTTTGTGATTTCGTTCTTCGCAATGATCTCTCCAATTTGTGTTATCCACGGTAACCAGGCCTCATGATATGTCGCGTCACTCGTCTGCAAGTTTCCCAAGCTTCCGTCTGATCCCCAAAGGGCAAAACCACCACCATTTGTTTCTGCATTGCAATATGGTCCTGCTCGAGCAATCACCCAAAGCCCAGCTTCCTTCGCATAGTCGAAAAGCCGCTGGACATTCTTCCCAGAAGTCTCGAAGTCGTAGACGCCTTTCGAAGAGGAGTGGTATGACCAGAAGAAGTACGCGCTATGCACCGTCAGTCAGATCTTAAGAGCAAGGACATGAGCTGACCTGATTGTATTGAATCCATTTGCTTTGAACTTGTGGAAGATGTCCTGAGAATTGTCATCAATATGCTCGCTCACTTGGGAACTTACTTGCAACTCACCAGCCACATCTCAGGAACTGGCATTCGCTGATACTGGAATTCGCCGGAACTGATCCTAGTAAGTGTCTGTACAGAGCAGAAAGTCTGGCAGACATACAATATGAATACTCTACTGCTATTGACAGTAAAACTGTATGGATACCAAGTCACTGCATCTGTCAGGCCATCATCTGTTCCAATACCGTGGCAGAAAAGTGCCGTAAGCACAACGAAGAGCTGTAGTAAACGCATTGTGACGAATGGAAGCTAGTGGGGCAATATGAAGCTGTATTATGCCTGTAAGTGAGCTGCACATTAGTCTTATAGCAGTTCGGTTCTTTGTAGCAAAAGGTTACATTGTCGTGTGAAGCTCTCATGACCAGTTCTCGCCGTCCATCTACCTGATGCTTTCCCCCGCATGGGACAAACCTGGTCGCATTCTTCCAGCAATCAGAGGAGCCAGGGACTGCGTACTAGGATGGGGATGGTTGGAGCGCATATCGGAAGAACTCAAGGCATGCGGCTAGTTGAGAGGAGGCGTCACAACCTTCGGGGATGGAAGGGGAACAGGAAGGTTGTTTGTTAGGAGTGTTACCCCAGTTTTTCGTCAATATTGCTGGCTCGTCGGCGGCTGATGCGCCGAGATGACAGTCACGTGCCAGGCACCGAATCTCCCTTCCGGCCTCCATTGAGCGAGTTCTCCTCCTTTTCCGTACAAACGGTGCAAACTGTAGCTAGGCCTTCAAGCTCAGGGCAGGTCGTACGCAACAACAAGCCGTTAGCGTGCCATCGTTCTTCTGATCCTATCGTTCGTTCGCATCACCCTCAGCTTATTATCATTCTGCTTGGACATCAATGCTGAGAAATACACACCTTTTTCTCACGTATCCGAGGACCTGGCAAGCCTGACACGGTATGCCACAGTCGTACAAATTTTGTCCCCTAGTAGAGCAGATGGACCACTTCTTCCACTGGAAAGGAAACTCCCAAGCCCGAGTTCATCGACTGCATTCGAGAGATGGATGCAGGTCTTGCTGGAGCTAGTAGTTATACCATATTCTTCATGGGAAATGATCATTGGATGGCACCGGGCCAATTCATGCTCAAGTGAGAGACCAGATATGTGTTTTATAAGGGCCAGGCGTCGTTCATGCTTTGCGAAAACACCCGTGATGATGCCTACAGACTTATCAGATAGCTCTATGCCCACGGTCTTATATTTAGTAGTGCATTAGCATAGAATCTCCCACAACAAAAAACATTCAAATTCCGTTGAAAGTACACTCAATCGAGATCAACAGTATTTCTCAAGGGTTTTCTTGTCAGGAGATTTTTGGATCTGTGCATCGTCAGTCCTGTTTTCTCTAGATGAGTTTTGCCCCACCCTTACGCCTCTTGCTCTGAAAACGTCAAGGGGCTCGGAGGAATTAGAGTTTGAAACACAGCATCCGCGTGTTTCTTCTCGCTTGACAGCGAAGTGCCTCCCGGATATCCCAGCTGTGGTCAGCAAAGTCGTCAGGGCGGGGCGACAAGGTCCATATTTTCTCCACAGTCATTTAATCTTTATCTATCTCACAAAGCTTGATCAGTCTGAGCAGCCGTTCCAAGCGACATTCATATATAATGATCTCCCGTAGCAGATCTGGACATTGGCAAAAGCTTGACCGTCTTCCATTCTTTCATTCTAAACACAATCATTTTAACGTTCATAATGAAGCTCACGCGGGTCGCGCTTCCATTTATCTTCACTTCCGTGGCAGTTACTGCTCCGACCAAGACTCTCGTCACACGCTCGACTGAAATATGCGATTCTTGGGGTAGCTTTGTTACTGGGACATACACCATTTATCAAAACCTCTGGGGTGCAAGCAGTGCCGATTCTGGGTCGCAATGTACCACCATCGACTCTGAGATTGATGGATCGGTGTCGTGGTCTACGAACTGGTCATGGACTGGCGGATCTAGCTCGGTGAAGTCATACAACAATGTTGCGCTCACTTCCACGGGCGTCCAGCTATCTACCATCTCTTCAATCCCAACAACTTGGAAATGGAGGTAAACACTTGCTGCTCCACTCTGATGGATCGCACTTACTGATATTTCACAGCTACACCGGAACCGACATCGTAGCTGATGTCTCCTATGACTTCTTCACCAGCTCATCAGCCACTGGCAAGAACGAATTCGAAATCATGGTTTGGCTGGCTGCTCTCGGAGGCGCTGGGCCCATCTCGTCGACAGGATCCTCAGTAGGCACTACCACAATTGCTGGGACAACATTCGACTTGTACACCGGACCAAATGGGGATACTACGGTGTACTCATTTGTTGCCACAGAGCAGGCGACGGACTTCTCTGGCGACCTTTTGGATTTCTTCACATACTTGGAGACGAATGAGGGATTCTCATCGAGCCAGTACATCACGACTCTTGAGGCTGGAACTGAGCCTTTCACTGGTATGCTCATTTGATGCGTTCTATTGAGAGATGGTGATTAATCGTAATTTGTAGGAACTGATGCCGTCTTCACGGTCTCCGCATACAGCGTTTCCATCCAAACGGGAAGTGACTCTAGCAAATCTGTTGCATCTGTTTCAAGCAATACTCCCGTCACCAGCCCCTCCAGCACCCCTATTACAGCGACCTCGACGAGCGAAGCCGCTGTCGTTGCTACACCGCCAAGTTCAGCAGAAGCAGAAAGCTACACTCCAAGAAGCTCCCCAGTCGCCTTCACATCCGCAACACCTACCATTTCAAGCACATTCGTTACTTCTGTCACACCAATCGCCTCTTACTACGCACCCCTGCGAGCTCTCCATTTGCTTCACCCACCGCCATCATTCCCAGCATTGCGTCACCCGACCCTTCCAGCGCGTCAGATGATGAGGACGCTTGTTCTTGATTGTAACGCTGGAGAGAAGCTGTACTAACTTTTACTGTAGTGAGCAACACTCTTCCATAGCAATCGGTCGGTACATACTGGCGGAAATATACACACCGAGAGAACTACCCCGCCTTCTTGTATATACCTTTTTCTACACGGCAATGCAGACATGGTTCCATTCAAACCTCTAACCTGACGTATTGATGATGTATAGCTTGCAGTGGAAGAGACTTCGCTATTCTGCCTGCTGAGATTGTGGGTTTGATCGGTGGGAAGCTCTCACGGGCTGTGTTGAATCTTGAAAATACTCAACAATCGCTACTCCATCGAATGTGCATACGTAAGTTCTATTAAAGTCGAGATGCAGGCTGGGGCATATCGCCATGTAAGACACCAAGCCAGTCGAGACACACTCATCAATGACTTTGTACAAGTTTCAAACTAAATTGGCTATCCAAAAAATCATAAATACAAACTCCAAGGCATCCATCCATCCATCCATCTATGCCCTCGCAATCGAATACTTCCAACCCTGCAAGTCATTCTCCAAACTCTTATCCAAACTCGCGCGATACTCCGGCATACCACCAGCCCTACATGACCATTAGTACAAATCCCCGCACCAAATCAAGTTCAATAAAGGAACACTCACCAATTCAAATGCTCAACCTTCCTCCCCGGAATATTCGCCCCCTGATACCAACTCTAGCGGAAACAGCGTAATATCCCACTTCTCCTGCATGCGCTTCGCCCAATCGGCCTCAACCTCAGCCAAGCTGTCCAAGCGCGTAATGCCCTTCTCCGTGCACTGCTTGATGCACTTCTCGACCCACTCGGCCTGGAACTGCGTGCAGCTGGGTCCATTGCTGAAGGCGGTCGGCGCCTGCGGGCCGTACAGGAAGAACATGTTTGGGAACATGGGGATCGCGATGCCCATGCTGGTCCGCGTGCCGTCCTTCCAGTGGTCGGCGATGGTTTCGCCTGTTGTGCCGCGGATGTTGAGCTGTGCGAGAGAACCGGTGCAGGAGTCGAAGCCGGTGGCGAGGACGAGGACGTCGAGTTCTTCGAAGCCGTCTTTGTGCCGGAGGCCGTTCTCGGTGACTTCGACGATGGGGGATTTGTTTACGTCGACGATCTTGACGTTTTCTTGGCTCATGACTTCGTAGTAGTTCTGCTCCAGGGACGGACGCTTCGTGCCCCATGGATGGGGTGGGTTGGTGGGCGCGAGGATCTCGGCTTTCTTGGGGTTGGGGACGCGCTCGCGGACTTTCCTTTGCCAGAATTTGTAGGCTTCATCGTTGGCTTTTTGGTCGAAGAGCATGTCTTTGTAGGTGTTGAGCCAGAGGCGGAAGCCACCTTGTTGCCAGAGCTGCTCGTACTTGGCTTCGCGTTACTCTAGGGTCTCGTGAAAGGTCTCTACTTGGTAGAAGTCGTAGGTGAAACCGGCGAATGTGCCGCGCGTGGCTTCGAACATCTTGTCGTAGTGGCCGGAGTCCTTCTTCTTCTGCTCCTCCTTAGGGTCGAGTGCGTGCTGACGCATTGGCAGGCAGAAGTTGGGTGTGCGGAGGAAAACCGTGAGGTTCTTGACTTTTGGGCCGACTTCCTGCGCTACTTTGATGCCTGATGCGCCAGTGCCGATGATGCTAACCCTCTTGCCCTTCATGTTGACATGGTGCTGTGGCCAGACTGCGGTATGGTAAACCTCACCGCGGAAGTCGCCAAGATTCTTGACTGGGGGCGTGTATTTCTTGGAGGCGAAGCCAATGCATGGAATGAACCATCTGCAGGAGACTTCAGTCCCATTATAATGAAGAGCAATATATAATATAAACCAGCCACATTCAAAATTTTGATGTGCCCATCTCAAAACGAATTTCAGAAGTGATCTTGCTAATTTGAGCTCCATGATAACAGATGCCCCGATACTTGCATTTCAATAACTGTAAATACACCATTGCTGCGTTGTACTCAATCTGAGAAGACAATCGAACTTGGACTGGATACCTGAATAAACGGTTGACAGCTTCTACCAGGAGAGGAAATGGCCCGATGGTGATAGTCTGAATCCCCGGGTGAGAAGCTTTTGCTTTCGGGACCGAAATGCCTCCATACTTCCAGACTGGTGCGGTAGACTTACACTAGCTCTGAATACCTGCTCGCAAATAAACGTGCTCTTCGCTCTACGTGCCTAGAAAAACGTTTGTGGCCCGTGAAATATAGGCCTACTACTGAGTAATGTACCCACTATCCCCAGACTTGGTACTCCGCGTGCTATTCCCAAGAGAATGGGTGAGCTAAAATCGAGGATCCGAGCCACCGGTACAAATCCTCGCCGATAGGTGGGGCTTGATCTCTAGTCAGCATACTTGGGAAATCATGCAACCTTTTCTTATGTGCTGAAAGATATATGAAAGAGAGTGAGGGCTATCATCTGAGAGAAGAGTTATCCTTGTGACAGTGAATCAGCTCAAAACCAGCGTTTTACTTAGCCCAGCCTAGCCAGCCTAGAGGTCAGGCTAGGCTAGGCTAAGCAAGACCCCCAGGCTAGGGCTAGGCTAGGCTGATTAAAAAAAATAACAGGCTAGGCTGAGGCTAGGCTGGGCGAAGTAATACGCTGCTCAAAACAAATCGCGAAAACAAAATTCTTCTTCTCTTCTTGATATCCGACAATGTCGAGAACAAACGAACATTCTTCTATGGAGCCCGAGTTAGGCAGAGAGCAAAGCTTTCATCTAAACGATGAGGCCTCAGCGAATCCTGATGTTATGCACTTAGAAATGATCGACGAGGCGGACCGCATGACCGATGACCAAAACAAACATGCAGTCAAAGGGGATGATTCCGATGGGAAAATCGATTGGACAGTGCGTTCATTCATCGCGGCTATGACTCTCTGCATATTCTATTCCGGTAAGAGCTTCAATGCCCAGATCATTCTTAAGCTAACTCTGAAACAGCTTCTCAGCTACCTTTGTATTTCAGTGCAGGTGCACTAAGTATCATTGCCAGCGACCTCAAAGCGGCAGATCGGTCATCATGGCTTCCGGTCTCCTATACTCTCGCCAGTGAAGCTCCTCTTCCTTTAGCGGCTATCTTCAGGACATCTTCGGTCGTCGTACAATAGCGCTTGGTGCTTCTATGATGGCCATTGTAGGTTCAATATTGGTGAGTACCGAGTACTGCTCATTCTTTCGCCCATAGAGTTGTTAGAATGATTATGTCAGGTGCTGCAGCAGGAGTAGCTGAGCTTACGGCTCTTGCTGGGTGTGTCATTCGACATCTCCTACCAACTCATCTAGACTGAAATTTGTTTGTCTAGCATCTCTGAGGTAGTGCCTGTTCGTGCACGCGGTTATACCATTGCCATCATGACTTCTATATCACTTCCTTGGGGACCTTACGTTCTATACGCTCAACTTCTAGCAAAGAACTCCTCATGGAGATGGGGTTTTTGGATTGTTGTGTAAAACCCTCTTGGATCTACTTATTGGTCTTGTGGCTGACTGTATGGCAGCTTATACATGTCAATCGCCTGGGTTGGTGCGACTGCGACCTACCATCCTATCAAGCATTCAAGACTTCAATGACTTTCTCGAATGGATCAAGTGAAGCGTATCGACTACCTCGGAGGTATACTCTCTGTCGGTGGTTTGACAATTTTGTATGTACTTTGTGTTTCCAAGAGCCTTGTCTAAGCACTAACTTTCTACAGCCTCATAGCATTACAGTCGGGTGGATATACACATCCATGGAAAAGCGCCTACGTCCTCTCTTGCTTGATAATTGGAACCCTCACTTTAATCTCCTTCGTCACATAAGAGGTATATGGAGCACAATATCCTATCATTCCCCGAGGTCTTTTCAGTTGCCGAGCCGTTGCCATGGCTTTCATCGTATCTTTCGTGGCCGGCATGAATTTCTACTCCCTGACAAATTTCAGACCCTTGTGCTTCAGCAGCGTGTATAGTGCAGGCCCCATCACGATTGGCCTACGGAACATAGGTAATCCAGGGATCAGGTGCTCTCGGAAGTCGGAATCCTTCCATCAACAGCCGCCAGAGGAGTACGCGTACAATTTGTCTTTGATGGTTTCATACTGCGGGGGAATGATGTCAGTGATTTTCTGCAAACAGCAGAAACTACGCAAGAAGACCAGGATCAAAACACAGGCATCACATCAAGACAGGCAATTCAGGTAGTCGATATACCATTTTGTATTACTGGTCAGATCAACAAGGGTTTTTGAATGTTGTACAAAAGGAGCATGTTGAATTGCTCAAGGAAAAAGGGCTGTAACGACAGGAAAATTTCGAGAGAAATCCGAAAACGAGCGCAGATCACGTAATTATCCACCTAATTACCACCCCATGCCTTTTCTTCAAAAATGAAATCGTTCATCCTCAAGTGAGGGAAGTTGCCGTGCTGTCTTCAACCTTTCTAGTCGAAGAGCTTGCACACACCAGACTCGAACACGTAAGCAATGCAGGCAGAGTTTGCTTTGCAGGCAGCGAGGCAGGCGGTCAGGTCAGTAACGACGGGGGTTGCGATGGGTGTTGGGGAACCAGCGGGAATGGCGTTGGTGGGGTTGGCGTGAGTTCCCGTGCTCGATGAAACGGTGGATGGGCTCTGAGCTACTTTCGCGCTGGGAGTACTCGTAGGACCAAACAGTTTGCAGACGCCAGACTCGAAGGTGTACGCAATGCAGGATGGATTGCCTTTGCATGCTGCCAGACAGGCAGCCAAGCTGTTAACGGCGGGCTCAGCAATTGGCGTTGGTGAGCCGGCGGGAGCAGAGTTGATAGGGTTGGCATGGGTTCCGGCTGCTTGTCTGCGCACACGTGTCGGGCCGAAGAGCTTGCAGACACCAGATTCAAAAGTATAGGCAATGCAGGCCGGGTTTTTATTGCAGGCTGCGAGACAGGCACTGAGATCATCAACGACCGGCTCAGCGATGGGAGATGGCGAGCCAGCTGGGACAGCATTGACGGGATTGGCGTGGGTTCCGACTGGAGTTCCGGCTGGCTTAGCACCACCACGGCGAGCAAGTCCACCAGGGTTGGATGGAGTGGGAACAACAGATGGGATCGACGGGCAGGCAATGTCGTAGACGACAAGGTTGACTTGAGGAGGGATTGAGGCAGCTGGCACAGAGTAGAGGATGCACTTATCGACACCATCAACAAGGCCGAAGAGGAAAGCAAGGCATGCTGGGTTGCCTTTGCATTGAGCAGCACATTCTGCAGCAGTGGCTAAAAGAGAATGTCAAAAAAATCCTGACGAAGGAAGAGTGAGAATGTGGAAACTTACTGATTCCCGTAGGCTGCGCAAGAGGAGTTTGTGCCACAGTTCCAGTAGGAGCCGCGCCACAGACTTGGCGTGCTGCAATTGGTCCTGCAGAGGCAATGGAGATGAGGCCGAAAGCCGCCAAAACGGTGTTGGAGAATGAGCAATGCATTTTGATGGCTGCTGGGGTTGGAGGGTTGATAAAGGTGAGTGAAATTCTTGAAAGTTGAAAAGTTGAGGAAAGTGTTAAGGAGTCTGGGTGGAAGCTGCTGTTGAAGATGCTAATGATGATGAGGGTGAAGAGAAAAATCCAACAGGATTTCCTCTCCCTTTAATACTTTTTCTGTCACTTTTAGAAATGACTGGTGAGTGACCTCATTACAGATTCTCCCCATATCAACGTGATTTCCGATGTGTTTCCACGCGTACGCAAGCTTGAAATCTAAGTTTTGTCTTGCCGTTTTCTAAATATAAAAATTAAAAATAAACGTTGTCTCGCTGGTCAGATAAACCTGGGAGGCAGGATGGCGTTCAAGGATGACCAAACTCCAGTGGGCTGGTTTTCTTATGTCTAGGATCACACTAACACAAATTCAAGGGTTATATGCAATAACGGAACGTAGTACGTAGTCCTTCACTCAGACTATACTGAGAGAAGTTCAAGGGCGATACGCAGGAACTGCACCCATAGCACTGAGCCGCTCGTTCTAAGGACCAACCAAGCCTCCAAGAGCCAATGCCATCAAGGTCCGTGCCATGTAGATGGCCAGGGTGTCTATTTTCTTTGTCTCGTTCATAGCCTTTCTTAATTTAATAGTAGAAACATATGGAAAATTCTTCTAGGTCAGTTCCATGATTCTCAAAACTCAAGAGGTCTGCCATCTCAGGTCAATTGAGGAAACGCAATTTGGTCCTTTTTTTCTTGCTTTAAACAATCTACAACTAAGAATGATAGCACTGTTGCACTTTCATAATGGCTTCAAGGTTCTTGGTTTACTAGACCACCTATCTCCACCGGTGCGAAACATTCAAGCCTGCATCAGTGATGTCCTGTGAGGAAATTGCTTCGGAGTATGAACAAATTTGGCCACCCTTGAGCTGAGCCCGTTTCCCATATCTGCAACATCAAAGACATGAATCCTGCTAATTTGTACAGAGTTATGGGGAAGTGTTCACAACTTCGATCTGAGGCTGACTCGAACGGCCCACTATTGAGGCAACTTCCGCGAGTTCAGGATCACCACCAGTAATTTTATGCAAAGCTTTCTAGGAGATGGATATGAGACGTTGAGATGCTTAGGGCATTTGTAGGCGAGATTTCTTACCCCCGTAGACCAGGGGAGTCGTCAGCAACCTCGCAGTGTCACTTTCCAAAATCCTTTCACAAGGTTTCTTCGTGACTTTGTGGAGGCAAATAGCTTCCTCACAAGGAACAAATACAGAGAATGACGTGTCAATAATAAAGATCTCCTAAGCGACTTCCTGTTCGTGTTTTTGCTAGTTCTGGGGTTGGGTGTGCCCCCCGAAGGTTAATTCCCCTTTTAGAATCGAAAGGAGACCTCCTTTTGCTATCAACGCGTATTTTCAAGAGTAATGAAATGAAACGGACTCTCGATCAAATGTTGGGCATCCTTGAAGCCCCTTGATCATCGTCCCTAGACACCACATAGACACCATCACTTGATCGGCCGACAAGGTCACAGGGGCACAACGTACGTCACCCGAGCTCACCATGAACAATTCTCTATTTTTGGTACGTTTGTTGGGGAGACCTCAATTCCCATCATCACAGATCCCGTTGGTAGTGCTGAGGCCATTTTGGAGGGTGGTGCAGTCGTTTGGGTGAATTGGCAGACTTTGAATTAGTTGACCCAAGATGTGATTCTTGGTCCAGAACCGGACAAGCCCCTCGAATTTCTACCCTACTGCCTCTACCTCATCCTTCGCTTTCTGATAGCTTGTAATGTCCTCCGTGCGCTCCGAATTCAAACCATTGACTTTGCCCTCCTTTCATGACTCTTGCGCGGTGGCTCGACCATTCGACCCGTCGAGATCCTCTATCTTCAAGACCAACTTCATCACCATTGAATTTCTTAACCATTGACGGGATCACGAACAATAGGTCAGATGCAGTTCAACCCATTTAGCCAAGGGCCGTTTATCAAGTGAGGTTGAAAGTAATATTCTCCAAATGAGCATTTTGATCTAATCGTCGGATTGTAGGAAGCTTTTGTCTCTGATCATATGCCCATTTTTCTTCACCGTTTAAATTTACCTCCACCTTGCACGTATTTTCATCGATGTCGGCGACGGTATTGCCCATTTCGAACCACAAACATATACCATCCGCTTATTATAAGTCACTTCACTTCACTTGTCCTTGACACTGTTGGCAGTGGAAAGGGCTGAAGCCAACTCACCGTTTCGAAATAATACAGACATCGTTGTGGGCTTTGAGGCTTGAATCTCTCGCGATTATTACGCGTTCTAGCTTCGGTGTGGTAGAACTAACTGAAGGCATAGGAACCGCACTCACAAATAACGAGATCATAAATATGGCAGTTGGGTGTGGACAGGATGGTTTGTGCTACCATTCTACACACTTAGTGGACCTTCGCCCTAGTGTTTGAGGGAATAGGGTTATAGGTCTTTCTCTGAAAGGCCGTGACTGGGGGCATGGGGCAAGAGAGGTTAGACGGCGGTGGAAAATATAATAGCTCGTATTTTGCTTAAGGACTCTTTGAAGGTTGGAGTTGGAGGCTGGGGACTGAGTTCTTTTGGGTTCTCTCTCTGGGAACAAATGACCTACAAATTTACAAGCATTGAAGCAGATGGGGTACGATGGAAGCGCAAAGGAGGAGAGAAAGGCAAGTGTCGAACACCTCCGTTATGAGAGTTCTGTCAAAGGCAGATCCGGTCAGCCACCAACCGACCAGGAACCTTCTCGGTGAGAAGTCTGAGATCATGCAGCGAAGCGATTACAGATCCTTGATCTTGAACTTTTTCTGGTCAAATATTGATGCTTCAGCATCAGACTTGATATGATTTGAAGCACGACGGGATGATGCATGTGGAAGTGAAAGAGACCAGACTCGAAAACGACAACAGAACAGATTAGGAGCAAACACCACGAAACATGTAATATGGCAATTCTGTCTCGAGATTCCCATAGCTTTGGCAGAGCAGAGAACAATGAAGGGATAAGGAGAGCTTTCGGAGAAAGAAGGAGAATGGTCGGCGCTCAAATCCAGCGGCCTCGCCGAACATCAGCTCGGCCATAACCCATGTATAGGACAAAAAATGATACTTAAAACTCGTCGAGACCTGATATACTGGGCTGAGTTGTTGGTAGCAACATTAGTGATGGCTTGTCCTGCAACTACCGTTCCAATTGCTACAACAACATGTGCTGATATTATGTCAAATATCCTTGGGACAAATGCAGAAAATATATTACTAAGTTGCAGTAATGTTAGTCTTGCTATGGGTTTAGGTCTTTATTATTTAATTATACATTTATATCCTTAAATTATAAATACTAGTCAAGTTACTTTTGCTTTCTGTTTAGATATATTTGGTTTGTAAAGTTATAAGTATAAAAAGAAGGGTTTTCTTTTACCTCCCGTAGCTTAATTGCTATGAAAGCTCTAATAAATAAGCTTGGGGGTTTTGTTTCCTATCGATTGTTTTATTATAATAATATTTATATATAAGATATGAGTTCAAATCCTATAAGGAAAAATAGAATTATAAATCGTTTTTACCGTATCTAAGATTACTAATCTAAACAATTATAACTTATAAACTTAATAAAACCCAAAGCACTAAAAATTCTAAACCCTAAATAGTTAATCTTTTAAGTCTATTAAGATCGTATTCAACGATCTTAAATAGTCTATTTTAAATATTAAACTTACCTAATGCTAATAATAAATTTTATTACAATATAAGCAAAGCGTAAGAAGTCATTGCTTACCTGCTGCCTATCTCCATGCCAACAATGTTTCATATAATAATAAGATATCAGGACAAGAGCCTAAGGAGACACATTAGTTAAATATCTCTGTTTTAAGTTTAAGTATATGTTTATGAATAAAGCGTTGATTTTTGTCTTTTAATACTAAAGATATTAGTACACTATACTTAGTATTGCTTTATTCTCTAGATTAGTTGATACTGCTTTTCTGTTCTTATAAGATTAGAATCAAGTGAACCAGGTGTTTAGTATATTACAGATAATCAACTATATAATAGTATTATTATAGCTCATGCTATTTCAATGATATTCTTCATAGTTATGCCTTCTTTAATGGGAGGTTTCGGTAATTTCTTATTACTATTACTAGTGTAACGACCGGCTGGGCAAAAGTAGTGGTTTAAGTGCTCAGAATATTAAGGTGTAGAACCCTTCTGGTTCTGCGAGAGGCTATATATACACAGGAATAGGGGGTAGTGGCCTGAGGTACTAGTCACGTGACGGCTAAACGTTCCGGTCGTCACAACTAGTAGGGGGTCCAGATATGGCATTCCCTAGACTTAATAATATAAGTTTCTGATTATTACCAATTAGTTTATTATTATTTATATTTGTTAATAGTATAGAAAATGGTATAAGTACTAGTTGAACTCTTTATCCTCCTTTAAATAGAGTACAAAGTCATAATAGACCTAATGTAGATTTAGCTATATTTGGATTACATTTATCTAGTATAAGTAGTTTATTAAGTGCTATAAACTTTATCACTACTATACTAAATATGAGAAGTCCAAGTATTAGGTTGCATAAATTGGCCTTATTTAGATAAGTTGTAGTTGTTATAGTAGTATTATTATTACTATCGTTACCTGTTTTAGCCGGTGCAATTACTATACTTCTAACTAGTAGAAATTTTAATATATTATTCTTCGAAGCAGTAGAAGGTGGTGATCTTATTTTATATCAACATCTTTTCTGGTTTTTCGGTCATCCAAAGGTTTATATATTAATTATACCTGGATTCGGTATAATAAGTACTACAATATCTACTAGCTCTAATAAGAGTGTGTTCGGATATTTAGGGATAGTATATGCTATGATGTTTATTCAGTGTGTCAAATGATTTGATTTGATTTGAATAATGGCTATTATTCAAATTAAATCAACGATTTTACTAATTAATTGTGGTGCAGAAGTGGAGCATAAAGTAGGTGCTCTCCCAAAGTGGCGATCAAGTCGTCTGAATTCTGTAAAAGGAGGCTCGTAGGGAGTAACTGACTATATACACGAATAGGGGCTGCTGACTCAGCAGAGCCATGGTGCCGTAGGCCCGTGCCTGTACGACATTAATCTATCTTAATTAATTAATATTTGATTTGATTTGAACATAATTAATTAATTTAAATAATATACTGACTATACAGTCTTTACCCGTTTTAGACATAGCTTATCCCCTTTTAATATAGATCCCGTTATCTTGCTTATTAAGCGAGCTAGTGATAAAGGACCTCCGAATTAATACATTACAATTAACAACAATTATAAAGTTAAAAAATAATATAATAAAGAAATTAAAGGTTACACTCTTAAATAGAATCGTTTTTATATAAAAGAGAAGATTTAATTTGTATTTTAAATATTTACTTTGTATTAAGTCACCTATTCTTGAATAATTGAATAATATTCAAGAATAATTTGAATATTATTCTATTCAAGTCTGAGAGTCATTAATCTATCTTATTCAATTTTAATTGTTTGAAGTCATCACATGTATATAGTAGGTTTTAATATAGATACAAGAGCTTATTTCACAGCTGCTACCTTAATTATTGCCGTATGGTGCGTTTGAAGGTGAGGTTGAAAGGAGGACAGGGGTCGCGGCAATGCCAGGCCCCCGGCTAGCGGCTCGCTGCTTCCTCCCTATTGACACACCTTCGGCCTCCTGCTTCTTGAACATCGTAATGACGTCGAATCTTCTCTCTCCTTCCATCTCAGCTCCTCTCTCAAGTCTTCTTTTTGCGTACAAGGCCTGTTGAAGGTGCTAAGGCGTCTCTGATGTGCATTGCCACTGTGCATGAAATTGCGCGCCACAACTCCATCGAGGCTGCGCTCAAAATGTGATATCTACTTCGTAAGATCTTACGTGGCCGAAATAACCTGCCCCCCACTGTACTATGGCAATGACCACAAATTTACTAATGTAGTGAAGCGACACGTATTTAGAGGTTATGATTTGCTGCATATCCTTGCTTGATAAGCATTTTAAGACTGCGCAGGGACACAAAAGGTAGGTTATTTCGGCCATGTACGAAGTAGCTCCCCCGGGGGTGCAGGGCATGGACTCTATGTACCTTTACGTGCAAATTACTTAGTACGGTACATTGTGCTGATGAAAACTCTCCCAACACCCCCCTTTCTAACACAAAACTACTGAACAAAAGGTGGATCCTCTATACGATTTCTTTGGAGGTTTCTGTAATGGATTTCCAAGCACCTTTTGCTGTTTCCAATAGTATGAGCACCATATACAAGTACTGCGTTTAGTCAGTTTTTCCCATTAGTGGATATACGGCAGGGTTGAGTTAAAGAGCCTCCTTCCTCCCAACTCTATATACAACTGAGCCAACTGAGCCTTTGTAGAGTACTCAAATAAAGTGCAATACAGCTTAATCCGAAACTGTAAGTGATTCAATAGTCGCTCTATATTAGTATGTAATAAATATAGCCTATGTGCATTAATACAGGCCATATCTAACAACTAATAGAAATGGGGCCACCAATTTCGCTGTATAGTTCGGTGAGTCTCATAGGCTTCCCTGAATTAATTGGCTAAGTTAACTCCTCTCATATGATAGTTATAATCATCAATGAAACGCGGAATAAGCAGCTCTTTTATAGGGTTATCCCTAAAGAGTTGTCTGACAATACAGTCATTAGTTGATGTCTTTGCAGGGCGCCTCCGTACTTTAGCTCGGAAATCGTCAGCCTAGTTTATCGTATGAATATTGGTAAGGGCTAGGACGATATTATTGTCTTGCTAGGCTAGGCATAATGCATTTTCCACCACCTTAGCAACTAAGGTATTCCATGGTAAACGGCTTGCGTATACGTTCTTCAGGACTATGAGGTTCTCAGGTAATTCTAAGTGTAGCCGAGTTGTACTAATAGCGCCATAGCCGCATTTCCGAAGCTCTTGAAATAGAGGTACAGAGGTAAAGTAGTTGTCGAGGTAAACCGTAAGGCGTTAACGTGGTAGGGAAAGTACAAGAGACCGTACAAGGGAGCCAGTAGAGGTAAGTGTTAGATGCTTGAAAATGGCCTGTAATCCCTGTGCCCTAGAGCTCTACACTTAATTATATATGTAGCTATAGTCTGCAATTCCGTATATCTTGTACCCTTGTTTGATTAGTTTACTCGGCATTTATATGTGTGTGAAGATCTAGTATAAATTAGTAATAGCGGGGTAAATCAAGGGAGAGGGATACTTAACTTCCAAAACAACGTACCATAAGCTCATCAATACTAACTTCCGTCGATAGGGAATAGTACTTTTGGCACCAGACTTAAATTTCCGAAGCTAGAGGCTCTACCTTATACCACCAAATCGTATTTGTAGGCAAGTGATACCCACGGCGTTCGTCATCTTCAGAATCAGAGATATAACAATACCTCTTAATATCTTCATAGCGATTAAGTGTAATATAGGTTGAAATTGTATGTATTTGACCTCTCTTCTTATCCGTATTCCAGTACATATCAATGCGAGGCTCCTCGTGGACTCCCATATAAATCAACGCTCCGATAAACATATATAATTCCTCTACAACCAAAGGACGCCATTACCGCGCTCTTTCTTATTAAACTCGCATTCGTTGTAGGATCGTATATCGATTTGTATTAGCAGTAATAATCTATAAGAGGGTAGGAGTAAAGAATAAGGTAAACTAGTCGTATAGTTCGGAGGAAGAGGGGAAATCAGGAGGTAGAATCGCTGCAGCCGGCCGCGGAGCCTCACACTTAAACGCTTCAAAAGGAACGCCTGTGATTGGTCCGAATTCTTTGAGTATATGTTCGAGAGATAGTGTTTTTGTTGGTCCACAGGTCCCTGCATGAGCATACTTCGGTTTGGAAAAGGGGGTGCGGGTCAAAGTCAGGGGTCAGAGCCTAGCCGGACTGGTTTCGGTGGACATTCGGTGGGGTTTCGTAGTATATCCCCTCTACTGCCACATACAGGTCCTTACAGGTGCTGTACAGGGTGCGGGGCGCTAAGGTTGCCCTAACTATAGGGCATGGGCGCTAAGGGACGGGATAAACAAATAACATTAATAAACCCTCTTTCCCTATTAGAAATCGTTATCTTTTAATACGCCTACTATGCCCGAAGACGTACAAGCAGATTTAACTAATTTAAGGACCCTTAGACCGAAAGTAAAGCCTTTATAAAAGAAAGACACTTAATTTCAGCCTATAAAGATTAATGAATTTAATCTAGAGATATATTTACTAGAGGACTATTCACTAGATAATCTAATTACCCTCTTTACGCAATATTACACGCTAGACATCGTGAATAAGATCGTTTTAGCTATAAACTCTTACTAAAAACTAAGACGAGATGTCGCCGTTAATAAAGTAATTAAGCGGTATATAGGACAGTCTAAGTACGTGACAACTATATTAAACAAGCTAACACTTACTGGTATTAAGATTTAAGTAGTGTGGTGGGGAAGACTCTGGTAGCTTCTTTATTACCTGATCGGATAAGCTTTTTTTATATAAAAGAGTTTAACACTTGAAATTAACTTAATAACTAAGAACTTTTTATAGATATTATCTAATACACTTTTTTCTCCTTCCCTTCCTCGACTTGTTATACTCTTTAGATATATATTATTTTTAGATTTGATTAATTCGCGATTTCCTATACTTAGAGTCTCCCCTCGTATCTTATTATATGCTATTCTTTTGTTATGTGGTTTATTAGGCTTTTTCCCTTTTATATATTTTTGGTAACTTACATAGGGAATAAGTTTAATACGAGGAAATAGAACTAGGTAAGTTATGCGGAAAGGGCCCTTTATGCTAATTACAAGCGTTTAGGGAGAATTAAGAAACGATAACTGCTTGAATTAAGGGACTTATTTAGTTAGTAACTCTTTAGCCTTCGAAAGTAAAAATAGTAAATATGGAGGCATAAGTATACGATAGAGAGAGTAGAGAGACACGAGGGAAGTAAGTGAACTTTAATAATACGTGGGGATACTTGGAGTATTAGAAAATCTCTTCTTTCTTAGCTCGAGGCTTTGTGCCCGCTATTTCGAAGACTTATGCTTTATTATTTCATAATACTTTTTATAGTAATATGAGGCCCTATAGTATCAGACCGCTAAAGCTTGATATTATAAGGTACTAAGATTACTATGTGAGAAGTTGGCTAAAGTATTATAAGTCGTGTTCTTTAGTTTATTAACTAAAGGCTAAAGTCTTACTTAAAGATTCGGCGGAAGTATGTTTTAAGCTAGTTTAAAATTAGGCCTTAGTTATCTTTTTAGCGTTGTTTAATTTTTATTTACCCCCTGTTTATTGATTTAAACCCTTTGTAATTTTGGCGTATGGGGCTTAGGGCGTAGGTTGAGACCTCGCTAGAAGAGCTTATTATTTGGCCCTTCGCTTAAAAAGGCGAGGCCCTAAATTCTTATTTTTAAGGGGACGTTTCTTTATTTTTTTTATATAATAATATAATACTTATATACACTAAATCTTTTGTTACTTTTATTATTTTTAATTAAACGATTATATATATTCTTTTAAAAACCTTAAATTACATTTAACTTACTAATAATGTCCGGCTATAGTAGATTAAATAACGTTAATAATTAGAAGGGGGCTTCCTTTATTAATACCCCGGGACTTGTTATTGGAAGTAACTTTAGGACGATTATAGGCGTTAGGCTTAGCGCTTCTTATGATTTAGGGACCTTTGATGGGGGTTTTATCTTTTATGATAATAATATTTTTTAGAGCTTATTAGATAGTAAAAAGGGGAAAGGGAAAGGTAAAGGAAAGGGGTTTAGTGATGTTAGACCTAGTAACTTAGCTTCTTTTATTAATACCGTTGAACTTGCCGCCCTTAACTTGACCCCAGCTATTATTGTAAATAATCTTAAGAATATTAAGGTTTACGTTAGTTAGTTAATACTAATCCCTGGATCCTTGAATGCTTTTATTTTTAACGGCATTAACGTTAGTACTTACTTCCGGACCCTTAATAGATACTTCGCAAGTTATATAATTATTAACGATTGGGAAAAGAAGAAATAAGTAGTCGATTATGTAACTTTTTCTTAAGCGTGAAATATTTAGAAGCTCCTTAGTTTTAAAACCAAAATATACGCTAGCCTTAAGAGGGAAGTAAAGTAAGACTATTAGGCCGACGATAATAAGTATCGTTTATATACGAATGCTTACTTGGACTTACTAAAGCAAGATTTTAAGAATATTTAAATTAACGGCTAACCTTTCTTAAATTAATACCAGAAGTTTTTTAAGGCCTTTAAAGAGGTAGCCTTAAACTGCGTTGATTAAGGTAACCTTATTAAAAAGTAAGCATCGACTCGATTTATACTTGTACTTCCCCGAAGCTTTCGAAATAAGGCTATATAAGCTACTTTTAAGAATAAAAAGTCGTTAAAAGACCTTAAGACGGATATGTTCGACGACATTTATAGCGCTATTAAAGCTTAACTTAATTCGGAACGAGACTTATATGTTATTATAAAGGAGTAGGGCATTATAAACTACTAATGGATATAAGTAAGTCGGCTTAATATCTTCGCTAAGACGTTTAATTACCGGGAGAAGAGGGTTTAGCTTGCGTTTATAATTATATAGGGCTAGTCGACTTGAGTATTATTATTATAGTACCCGAACTTTTTAGGTTATAAAGATAACGCCTTAAGTGAAGAAATTCGTAAGGCTTTTAAGAGATAAGATAGAGAAGTTATAGTTAACTTAAATTTTGTGTTTCTTTTAACTTTATAAAAGATTACTAAAAACCCCGAGAGTATTATAAATAAAGACTTAAAGAACGTTTATAACGGTTTAGGGCATATAAAGATTCTTGTAGTAGTAGTTAAGAAAGCTACGAACGCTAAATATACGGTTAAAATAAATATCTTGCGATTTACTAAAGAGGCTTAAGAGGTGGCTAGCGTTAGTTATAAGACTAGTTATCTTAATTTTATTACTTATAATAAGAAGGCAAGAGATAATTATAGGTGCCGGTGGTATATAAATTATTGGGAGCTCGGGATAAGACTTTAAGTACGATATGAGTTTATAAATTAATATTTTGATTATAAGAAGTTTATAAGTCTTAGGGTAATTTATAAAGTAAAGGATAATAGCTATATTTGTATAGGATCTTAGGAAGAAGGGAAAAAGTCATACCTTATATAATTTCTTACTAATAAGAGACTTAAACGAGAGTATATCTTTTCTTATATGTTAAATAGCTAATACTTTCTTAATCCTAAATATAAAATATAGGCGGTTAAAAAGTTGCTAGTATCGTAGTTAAAAGCGGCGCTTGTAAAAGAGAAGGAAGTAACTTTTGTAATTAATTACATCGAATTTATTAATAAGCTTATTAACGCCGGTGAGTTTGTTATCTTATAATAGTGGGATTATTTTAAAGAGTAAATCGTTTAAGTTTAAGCTCTTTTGTTTAATACGAAGGATAGTTTTAATTTTGAGGCAATAGTTGCCCCCATTAAGACTAGAGCTCGAAAGAAGGCCCTAGTATTTAAGCTATATAAGGGATTTGACAAGTTGTAAGACAAAATTAAAGCTTAGGCCTTATATAATAAATTAAAGGTTCCTTTAGATGTTAGAGATGTTATGTAGTTTATTAAAGTTATAGATATAGATAGTCCTAAAGAAGTAAGGAAAACCCCTTAGTAAATTTTAGCTAAGAATAAGTTTAAGATCTTTAATATAGTTTCTAAACCTATTGTGCTAATCGCATTTAGGGCATTAGCTTAGAATATTATAATTAGCTTTTTGGCGAAGAGGCGCATCGCGAAGCCTAAACTAATTGTGGTCCCCTTTGAAATCCCTAAACCTATTACGCGATTAATATTTTCTCGGAACTCTTGTGTATAAGAAGTATTAGACCGGAACAGTTATAAGCTCGATAGGGTTTTTGATAAATTGTTATCTTTATAAGAATTGCCTAGCAACTTTACGTTAGGGGAAATAATAATACTTATTAACCTTCTTAAAGCTTCTCGAACGCCCGGTGGTGTAATTGATCGATAAATGTAGAGGGAGTATATTATTAATGTTAAAGTTATTACTTTTAAAGACGATTATAGCCTCAATAGGGAAGAGGTTATTATATTATAAAGACTATTACTTGATTCTTTATGTACTTTCCCGAAGTTTACGTTATACGTAAATTAATTAGGGGGGTACCCCTTAATAAAGCAAAGTAACATCGAAACAAAAAAGGCCTGTAGTTAGTTTACGAGGAGAATAAAATAGAAGAAGAGGGTTTAAGTATACCTTAAGATCCTTAGGAATCTTCTTGCCTTGAAATTTTAAGCTTATTAGCGGTAGTTCCGGAATAATGTCTTTATAATATAAGAGTCGATAATTAAGAAGTTAGTAGTATGGCTGCTACTTAGCGCTATCTTATTATTTGGGCTAGTCTTAGTACTTTTCCTTAATATATTATTAATATATAAAGACTTAGTGCTAGAACTTCTTCGCTTAGTACCTTTTACGTTACTTAAAACGATACGGCGAAGTACTTGATTAGTAAGAAACACTAGCTTATGTATTAGGATAAAGGCTATGAGCGGCTTTATAGAAATAGGTAACTTGTTCTACTCGCTAGCGCCAAAGGTAATAGTTACGATGCTTGGCTACTTTAAGGTTAGTAATATTAGGGTTATACTTAACACGGGAGCTAAAGTTAGTTATATGACTCTTAAAGTAGCTAATCTTTTAAAATTGCTTATAATAAGAAGTTAAACGATAACTTTAAAAACGATTACTAGTGTAAAGTCTCGTTTCGTTAGATTTACTAATAATATTATTATTACTATAAGTAATTATGTGATTAATAATTAGTTTATATTATAAATAGTCCCGAAGTTAAGGTTATTCTTGGTTTTTTGTTTTTTCGTAAAGCTAAAGTTACTTTTCGCTATTTAAGGAATTACGATGAAGGGATTGTACTCGTTTTTTTATAAGATTAGCGCTCTAATCTTATTATTATAGTTAGGATTAATAATGTTATTGAGAAAGCGAAGGATGTTAAGGCATTGCGTGGAGAGAATGGAGTAAGGTTAATTTACCTTAAAGATTTAGAATCTGAAATTAGTTATAAAGAGGAAGACTTCTCGGGAAACGATTAATTAGTTATTACTTGAGCGCTACAATTAATACACTTAAATACTCGGACATTTTAACATTAACGAAATTAGAAAAAGGACTTTTTAAAGGAGAAGATAGTTAACCTTATCGTCCTCGCTTCTTATTATAAGACCGGGAACTTGCGAGTCTTAAGGGGATGGCGTATATTAAGTATATGAAGAAAAAATTTTATGTACTAAAATCGGTAATTAAAGATTTTTTACTTGAAGTACTTTTTAACTTATATTAAGAGAAATCTTTAGTTTCTAAGCCCTTGTTTAAGGGAGCATTTAACGACGATTTCTTATCTTTAGCTAGCTTAACGTTTAAATAAATTATTAACTACGATAAGCTTCCGATTAAGTTATTGTTTAAAGAAACGTAGAATACAATAGCGTAAGTAGGAACTATGTATAAGTTAAAGGCTAAAAAGGTCTTGCTCGTTGATTTAGCTGACTCGAAAGGCGACCCTCTTAGTAGGAGGGAGGACTGGTACGAGCGTACACGAGAACGAGAAATTTCCCAAGATTATGTCGGAAAATATCAAAAATACTTGTTATTATGCTTTATTAGTATACCCTAAAACTTAAGACTTACCCTAAAAAGGCTGGCTAAATTAAACGTAAGTAGCCTATTGTGATCGGAAAAAAAAGCCTTATTCGACGAAATGATAATTAATTAGGAAGAAGCTATAACTTTTAATTAACTTAAGTATAGTAAATTTTATAAAGATGTCTCCTCTCTTATTATTATTAAAATTATTAAATATACGGCTTAGTAAGCTCTTAACTTTCCTTTACTACGGGTACTTATTCCGGAGGTTATTAAGATAGTATAAGAAAGACTTAATAAAGGAGTCCTAGAGTACTTCGAGGGGCCTTATTATAACGCTTAGTTCTTAGTTTAAAAGAAGGAGTTAAGGAAATACAAATTGATTAACTTGGCTATTATATTAAATATTGTTACCCGTAGAGACGCTAACCTCCCGTTATTTGTCGATGAGTTTTTTGAAGAGTTTGTTAGTTATTATGTTATAAGTTTCATTGATTTATATTTTGGGTACGATTAATAAGTGCTTTATTAATTTAATAAGAATATGACTACTTTTTATATTTCTTATATTAGATTAGTTTAAAATACGATACTTTTATAAGGCGCTACTAATTTTATTATATAATTTGTTCGAACAATTACACGTATCTTAAAGAAGCTAGTCTTAGTAATTGCGATATTATTCTTGGATAATATTAGTGTTAAAGGCCCGTACATAAACTACGACTAAGCTAAAGCCTTGCCGGGGATTAGAAAGTTTGTCTTAGAGTATATTAAGAACCTTGATATAACTCTCGAACGCTTAGAACGTATTAGAGCTACGATTAGGCCTAAGTTATAGTTTTGTCTTAATAGTATAGATATTGTGGGGTACACTTGTAACTTTAGAAGGAAAGAATTATTTGTAAGGCATCTTATTAAAATTAAGAACTAGCGAGAACTAGCGAATCTTATTAAAGTTAAAGTATTCTTAGGACTTATTGTTTACTTTTGAATTTAAATTAAAAACTTTTGTTTAATCGTTGAACTTTTATATATACTTTTACGAAAAGAAGTTAAGTTTTATTAAGAACCTAATTTATAAGGTAAGGCTATGATTAAATTATAAGATACTTTATACTTATCCCTAGTCTTATGTCAAATAAATTACGAAAAGGAAGCTAGTGAAATTGTAATTGAAGTTAATTTTAGCGGAATTAGCTAAGGCGGCTTCCTTAGTTAAAGGAAGCTGACTTTAAATAAAATACGCCTAGTAAGGTACAAGAGTAAGTTCTGAAGCAAGACTAAAGTTAAATATGATATTACTAAGAGAGAGTGTAAGGGTATATTTTATATCTTAAAGAAATTGAAGATTTGGCTTATTAAAGTGTACTTTGTTATAAAGATAGATACTAATATATTTATTATATAATTAAACGGAGTAGCTTACGATTATCTTAACGCGATATTAACTAGATGGCTCGCTTGGATATAATTCTTCGACTTTGAGGTTCGACACGTTTAAGGAACGACATATGTAGTAGCAGATTAGTTGTCCCAAAAACCTAGGCACCCTAAAGATTCCTTAAAAGAAAGTAATATTAACGAAGACTAGATTCTTTTTAAGTTTAGGGCTTATGAGATTTATCTTATTAGTATTATAAACGAAGAGGAGACTAGTAGTTTAGAATTAGATAATGTATTAACGAACCCGGAACTTTAAAAGCGAAATAGAATTTTTTAAGATATGAAATTTATGATTTAAAAACTTCGTAAGAAAGGGGAACTTACTTTTTTTAATAGTTTTAAATCCTCTCCTAACGAAGGAAGCTTACTTATTATAATAAGTAAGTATAAAGAACGGTACTAGGAGATAGCTTAATACTTAACGATACTTAAGACTTCGAAGTTAATAGATTGGAAATAGTTTTAAGTATTTAAGTATAAAGTACTAAATTACGGCGTATATAATCGCAGGATCTAGAGATTATTATTAAAAGGGGCTCTAATTAAGCTCGTTATTGACATAATAAGAGAGAAAGAGGTAATACTTAAGAGTTGTTATAACAACTTAAGTTATAAAGGATAGGAAAGTACATACTACTAAATCTTCACTTGATACTTTTAGAAAGGCTTATATATAAATTATATAAATTATGTTCGGATATATTAAGATTACTAATTCTAATTATCTAAACGCTAGGAGGAACCCTTTTACTTAATAGTATCAAATGGCCTAATAAAGAAATAGGCGCTTAATATTATGTTTATGCTAGTAAAACGTAGAAAAAAGTACTTAGTAGTTGTTAAGAACGACATAAGCGATTAAGTTAAGGCAAGAGCCCTCGCTAATAAAGAGGCTAAAGGAGTAGTTGACTTTATTTAGTAAGATATTATTTACTAGTATAAACTATTTTAAAGGCTTGTTATTAATAGTAAAACTAAGAATATGGGAGAAGTTATAGATTTGCTTAATAAAATAGAAGTTAATCGGATTTAAATCTTAGTATATAATGCTAAAGTAAATAGGATAATTAAGAAAAGACATAGCCCGATTAAGAATGCGCTTTTTAAGATAGGCGGACGCTGACTTGATAACCTTTTAGTAGTGTTATTTATAAATCGTACTATAATACATCGCTTAACGGGGTATACTTCTTTTTATATAGTTTACAGGAGAGAAGCTATCTTGCTTATTAAGACGATAAACCCGATTTGGAGAATATTATTTACTAATGAGATTAGGGATCGCTTTAAGCTCTTAAAACTCCGCGTTTTTTAGTTTCAAATGCGGTAAGAACACATAAACGAAGTTATACTTATAAAAACTCGCCGCCGTTAAGAAGGTAAAAAGGCTTTTAATTTAAAACATAATATTCGTAAACGGCTATTTCTTAAGGGAGACTTAGTCTTGCGTTAGGACTTTATTAAAAAGAAAAATATATTCATTAACCGTGCTCTCGATTTCAAATAGCTTAGACTTTACGAGATTTATAAAGCTTATATAAAAAAAAGGTATTATAAACTTAAAGAGCTAGGCTTAAATAGCCCCCGACTTCGCTAGACTTTTGCTAGGAATAAGCTTAAGCTCTTTTATAAGAGGCACGACTTTATTTATAACGATAGCGATAATAATAAATAGCTTAATGAAGAATTAAACGATAATCTTACGCCTAATCGTGAACTTAATATTAATATATACGACTTTAGTAACCTCGAGTTCTTAAAGAACCTTAAGATTCCGATAATATAGCGTATTCGGAATAATAGAATAGTGATTAAAGTTCTTAAGTTATCTTAATAATAGCGTAATAAGTATTGAGTAGTATTTAACTTAGAATAAATATACTTTAGTGTTAGGGAATTAGTGCGAGAACGTATCTTTAATATTTAAAAGAAGGGGACGATATATTATCGCATATTAAAATGATTACTAAGACGACTTTATATTACTAAAAACCACGATTTAGGACACTTTAGTACTACAACAAATATAAAGAAGAGCTTATATAGCCTTAAGTAAGTTAAAGAGAATATTAGCCCCGCGTTATAAGAATACCTATTTCTCGAAGTAAAGCTTAATAAGAAACTAGCGCCCTTATAAATTACTTACCGTATACGAATATACGATAGGTTTAAAACGAGATTATTATTATTAAGCTAACGATATTTTAAGTAGTAAAAAGTAACTTCGTTTAAATAAGCTAGTTGTTAGGCTTAATTCGTAGGACTAGATTTTAAAACGACAAGTTGAACCTATAGCCTAGGCTAAAAATTCGAGTCTAATGTACTAAACACCCTAAAGAATATAGACGTAATATACTTAGGCGTTAACTCTTAGTAATTAATAAAAAGAGAAAAAATAACGAAGTAAGTTTATTATTCTTAGGGATAAAGCTAACACTTATAAAGCTATTAACCTTAATATAATATATAGTAATTTATGAAGGATAACACTAAGAATACTATTAATAAATTAGCCTTAAATTGGTAAGTAGATTATACGATTTATATAAGGCAAGTAAAAGTTTAGGAAATCTCTTAGCGAAGAGTTAATAATACGCTTGGAATTAGAGCCGTGCTTTCTAAAATCTTAAGTTAATAACTATAATATAGCTAACGCTAACCCCACCTTACGTACTAAAGGTCTAAGTATATTATCGGCCGACGACCCCTAGCTGGTAAACCTTTTAAGGATCGAGTATTAATCGACTACCCTTAATTAGCTTTATTTAAAGTCTCTCGCTTATTAGGTTAGGGCCCCTTTTGTATATACGTCGATACCTCCTAGCCCCTTCTCATCAGAAAGTTTAAAAAAGTAAAGACTTCTCTTATTGTTTACTAGTATTAGTAGACAAGAAGTAGTATATTTTACACTTAAAGTACTAGTAAGAGATTATAAGTTATAAATAACTTTTAAATATAATATAGTAGTTTTATAATTATAATAAACTTGTAAGTAAGAGTACCGCTATTTTAGGCTTATATTAATATCACTAAAGTAATAAAGACTTTATATCTTCGACCTTTAGCTAAGTTTAATAATAAGTACTAGTAACTAATTAAGGCTAAAGGTGCGACCTTAGGTATTCTTATGGATATTTCGTTACCGCTTATTATATTATTTCGAGAGGTGTCGTTAAGTAGAACGGACAGGGATAAAGCTAATAACTTATAAAGTAACTGGTTAAAAGTTAAGTCTAGCTTCGATCTTAAGATTAATAAGTTTTTTAACCCTTATTAAAGAACTAAAGTAATTAAGAGACCTTAACTATAATCGAATTACTATTTTGAGAAGATCTTTAACTAACGGGATCTTATAGTATATTATTTTATGCTTAGTTACTACTAGTTTAATAGTGCTTAAGTTAATTAGACTCTTTTGTTTATCTTTAAAAAGCTTAGCTGTTTTAAAGACTTTTTATTAGCTTTAATAATAGGAGGCGACTTACTTTTATAAAGAGAAGGGGCTATTTCTACTACACTAAGAACCGAGAACCTATTGTAGCCTCCTAACCTTGCTTGGCGTATTACGACTGTTAGTTTGCCTATTCCTCCCGGCTTTTTGTTATAAACCTTCGAAATTAGCGGATTTAGCTTTTACCTTATTTAACTAATCGATTAATAAGAGACTAGCGGAATGATGTTACTTATCTTTAGTAGTGTAACTTGCGTAAGTATAATAAGAGCGTATTTATAGAGGGACTCAAAAACTACTTAGTGACTTATTACTAAGGGAAGATTAGTATAGCGCAATACGCACGTTTTTAGCCTAAGGGGTGGAGTTTAATACGGGTAATCGCACGAGGTGGCCTTAATTCTTATTGATTTACGAACCTAAAAAAGACAAATAGTATTGTTTTTTTAACCTATAAAAAGAATATAAGTATTAACGTTATAAAGAGATTAGATAATTTAATACTTAGTTAGATAACGTTAAGGTAAAGTTTTAGAGTTTACTTTAATTACTTTTTAAAACACGAGTTAAGGATTAAAGATTATAGCGGTATCTTAAATCGCCATAAGAAAGGTATTAGTATAATTTGTAAATAATTAGTTAAGTACAAAAGGAAAACATAAAAGTATAACTTATGAAGTTAAGGCATATTAAGATCTTTATAGTATTAACTTTTAGTATTAAAGCTAAGAGTCTTTGGGCTAAGATAAAGCGAATCGATTTTGATAGTATCTTCGAGGTAACTAATAACGAAGGACTCTTCTTGAAGGTTTACGACGAGTTAGTAGAACTTAAAATGGTGTTATAGAAGGTTAACTTATAGTGTTAAAGCGACTTGGTTTTATGTTAAAGTTATTGTTTAGAGATCGAGGTATAAAAAGCTAAGGAGAGATTACGTATAAGTTAACGTAAGTATTATATTGAAGTTGTTACTCAACAAGAAGAAAAGTAAGTAAGAAAGGCTCTCGACTACGTTACTTCTACGATTAAGTAATAGCGAAGTTAAAGGTGTTAAGCTCTAATAGCGCGCTAGAGTTAATAGTAAAAGCTAAGGTTGTTGCCTTAAAAGGTACTAAATAGCGTGAAGTTAGCGGTAGAGAAACCTCTAAGGATATTAGAGTCATAGTAACTAAAGTCTTCTTTAAATAGAGGAAGATCTTACTTTAGTAGTATAAGGAAGTGTGATAGTGAAGTCGATCTTGATATAAGTTTGGCGGAGAAGTTTATTTTCTTTAGAAAATTAAAGTAAGAAAAGGTATAAGAGGTATTATTTAATTAGTAAGAGAAGGAGTAAAGAAGTTAAAGTATATTAAGGTGCTTTATAAAAGGAATAGTATTAAGGAGAAGTAATTATATTTAGAGAATTAAAGTTAGAAAGTTAATAGGGGAGAGTTAACGTTATAAAGGTAGGCTAGCGGCGCTAAGCGAGGCAATTATTTGCTTTTAAAGGTAATAAGTTAATTATCACGGGACTTCTTCTTTACTAGGCTTCTTATTAATAACGTTGATTTATAAAGCTTTTAATTAGTGGAGTGTTTCTTTTGTATTAAGTCGCTTGAGGGCGAGTATAATTTTTAAAGAGGGGGACGAATGTGGTAGGGAAGACTTTAGTAGCTCTTTTGTTACCTAACCGGATAAGCTCTTTTTATATAAAAGAGCTTAATACTTGAAATTAACTTAATAACTAAGAACTTTTCATAAATATTATTTAATACACTTTTTTTTCCTCCCCTTCCTCGACTTGTTATACTTTTTAGATATGTATTATCTTTAGATTTGATTAATTCGCGATTTCTTACACCTAAAGTCTCCCCCCGTACCTTACTACATGTTACCTTCTTATTGTGTGGTTTATTGGGCTTTTTCCCTTCCACAGTAGTTACATAATAAGGCTTCTTCTTTTAGTAACTATATTACGTACTAAGGAAGAATAGCGGTATATTTAAAGTAAAGAAAATAAAGAAATTAAACGCTACGTAATTAGTAATTCTTTACCTTTTAAATTAATTCCTAAAGGCTTTATACTACGTGTATTTAAACAACTTATTTACGTTAAATAAGCTGTTTAAGTACCTCCGAAAACAAGGCTTCGCTATTATTAATACTTGTAAGACATTATCCGGTGTTTTATAAGATTTTATTAATCTTAAGAAACACTACGAAAAGGGACCGAATATTATATTTTAAGGGATAGTTTATGCCTTCTTAATAAAGTCGAATATAATTAATTAAACCGGCTTTTAAAATAAAGCCTTTACCCTCGTTATATTAATATTTTAAGATAAAAAAAAAGGTTTTTAAAGTATAAAAGCGTTTAAAAGCTATAGCTAAAAATACAAAAGTATTAAGGGTTTCCTTTAGGGATAAGGCTACTAAAAAGCTCTAGATTCTTAAGCTCTACGACGCTTATAATAAAAACATAGGAGCCGTCGATATTAAGGATTAATTGTAAGGGCATAATATTAGCCTAAGGCGCCTTTAGAGAGGTGTTATTTAAGCCTTACACTAATATTTATTATTAGTTATATTAAGTAACTATTACTTAATTTGTACTTACTTTAAGTATAAGCTAAAGTCGGTTTTATTACGTAATTAAGACGATTTTCGCATTTAAATAGTGAAATTATTACTAAATATAAGGAAGGATACACTTAGATCTTAAAACAGACGTAGTTTTAGCTTATTTAAAGACGCTTTTGAGGTCCTAGTTTATAAGCACGAGTATATTAAGATATCGACTTTATTTAATTATACAACTTATAAAGGGAGGCGATTCTAGGACCCCCTTTTATAAAAACGTGTCCCTTTAGGGGAAATTACAAATAATTCTAGTTAATTAAACAAGAGGACCTTTACTTATTAGGGCTGTCAATAATACTAGGTCTATATTTGTACTCTAAACAATTGCTTTAGATTGTATTATAGAAAATAATGAAATTTGGCTGTAAAAGGTGGCTTTTAGAGTGCAAGTGCTGTGGTTTAGTGTTCCTCGCTTAAATTAGGCTCTCGCTACAAGGGCTTACAGGTGCCTGTAAGCCGTGGCAGTAGAGGGGATAGTCTGGCTCTCCTCGCACTCTCTTAGAAAATACACAGATTTTGAACTATACATTTATTACTCTGTCACCATACTCGCATTGGAATATTCGCACATGCGGCGTGGTACATGAACCGGTACTGCACCGACAGTTTTCTTCTTTTTAGAGGGCCGTATTGTGATAGGGAAGACTCTCGGTAGCTTCCTTGTCACCTGACCGGATAAGCTCTTTCTATATAAAAGAGCTTAACACTTAAAAACAACTCAACAACTAAGAACTTTTTATAGATATTATCTAATACACTTTTTTCTCCTCCCCTCCCTAGACTTTTTATACTCTTTAGAGATATATTATCTTTAGATTTAATCGATCTGCGATTTCCTACACCTAGAATCTCTCCCGTACCTCACTACATGCTACCTCTCTTGTTGTGTGGTTTATTGGGCTTTATCCCTCCCACAGTATTACCTCTAAGTCACTTGAATTACTATCGTCGAGTGAGCGCTTCATTTTTAGTGTGTTAGCGCGCGTATCCAGCCGCGTGTTTAGACACAGGGCAAGCGTGTTTTCATCCACGCGATGTATATTACTAAGTAATTTCTATGCAAAATACATAAAATTAATGCACCGCCCCTTTTTCCTGCACCTTTCGGCTAACCCCTGCTAGCGCGGCCAATATCTCAGCGACGAAGGGATATAGTGGCTGTGCAGTTGGCTCTAGACGGCTTCAAATTTACAGCTCAATATTCCAATGTGCTAAAGCTACAAGTCCCCATCGTTTGCGAACCATATTGGGTTTGAGACAATCATACGCGCTCGAAACCCGGGGTCTGCCAAGTTGCGCTCGCAGGCATATCTTCATTCTGTGTTATCTTCGTTTGTCAAAACCTCTCGGTTGATTGTGATAGAGGGACTGACTCGGGACGCAACAGTCCTCATATCCGAATTGAATTGAACGACAAAGTATGTTCGGTTCGGTGCCGAGTCACAGAAAAGTTGTAGACCTGAGATCACGGAAATAATTTGCATACATACGCCATGGCTTACAACTTAAATAGTACCGGATGAAGTAGAGAAGCTTTCGAACCTCTTACTATTCTCATGTATTATCTACGCAGTCGTCTTGGCATCAGGCTTCTGTATTGGACATATTAGTGCGGGAAAACAGCAATCGCTGCAGCGAAGTCGTTCGAAGAAGTAGTTATATCTGCCGCCTGATGATTTTGAGATATCTACAGGCATATCTCCATGAACACATCGGACAATTTGAATCTCTCTACACAATCAAATCAGGTCACACCAACCACAGCGCCTACCAAGTCTCGGAGTAAGCAATTTGTGTTCCACCGGCGCGTACTGAATCCACCCAGCAACCATCTTCGACCTCCCTGCCATCGCCAAATTGGCCACAGGTTCCAAACTCAGCTCACAATCTGCCGTCTTCTGGCCAAAAACCGGCCAGACCATGAAGTTCAACTCGCGAACTCCACGCGTGCGGCGGAAGGCGGTTCAATGATCCAGCAAGCGAGACGCTGAAGGATGTCGATGGAGGAACTGGAGAGATTGTCGGCCATCTTTTATTGACGTGTAAGATTCCTGTTGAGCCAGCAGTGAAAGAAGACAAGCAGACGGAGTTTCAAACGCGATAGGACCCGGACCCCCGACTAAGGTAGGATTGCTTTAGGTCAAGACCTCGTAATTCATCTGCTTTCATCATTGCAATATACTTAACTTTTCAAACCCCTGGATGTAAGGAATCTCACATGTAAGCGCAACCCCGTCTCTAGAGAGTTGCGGAGCTTCACACCTCAATAAGCATTTTACAATCTCGCGCAGAATTTATAAATGTGTAAAGCGCACGTTATCACACCCTCCTAATTCGACTGTTGTACGTCTTTAGATGTTATGGAATGACTTCTATTCCAAAAACTGCGAGGGGAGCGGTTACCATCTTTGGAATGCCTTGATTCAAGTCACATGACATTTTATCTTTTGCTCTTATCTGATCCACCCCAACCCCGGATCAGCGCCAATGAATAGATCCCTAAGCTTATTCTAATCTCGTCCCAACCTAGAGGAAGCAAGTACCTTGGTGAGTGGCTCTGGAGGCTCATCTCCAGTGCTGACGCGTTTTTGAGGAACCGTCTGTGCGTAAGCGAAAAACCGACTCCTCCTCCTGAGGGCTAGACTCAGGGCACGACGCGGGGAACAACCCGTTCTCCCTGCTCCACCAAATCAGATCAACTGAATTAAAGATCGTTCATTCTCGGGACCGAAATGTCATGAGGCGTGATGTGGAACTTGCCGCGAGCTTGTCTTCTCAGGGAAGCCACGCCGATGGTACATAAGAAGATTCGTCATTCTCCTGTTGCGAAGACTTTTTTTTGCCTTCATTTGCAGTGGCCATCATACCAAGTAAGCTTTACTCGCCCCCTGGCTCGGCCGCAAGTGGAGGCTCTCCGGAATCGAACATCAATAGAACACCTCTGATTGGACATTGTTTTGTTTCAGGTTTCAAGATGGACAACAATTGTTGCTTCGTCATGCTGTGGTCTGCTTTGCCCTAAAAAGATCTAATCCCCATTTTTTGAGCTAAGCTGTATGCGCCACTGACAGCACGCATACGCGTTTCATTCATTGTACTCGCTGTTATTTTTTTGACCGTGGGAGATATTGCTGAAGGAGATAAAGTTATAAGTATCAGCGTCAATTCGTATTATTTCAAAACATATTCTTTACACTCTTATACGTTCCAAGTCTCATTTTGTCCATTGTCGCTTTTGTTCAAACTCATATCTTTCAACCACCATGGTTTATCTTTCCAAGGCGTTCCAGTTCGCGGCTACCGCAACTCTCCTCAGCCACGCTTTTGCTCATCAAGGGCACGATTTGACCCAAGAAATCGCAGAGCGCAATGCATTCTACAAAACCGCCAAGCGTGATTTGAGCCATTGCGATGTTACTCTTCGCAAGAGGGGAACGCATGCAAGACAGCAAGAACGACGTGAAGCTGCTATTGCAAAGGCACGTGCCGCTCGTGGGCTCCCGCAAAGTTAGCTTACCCACCACCAAATTATATCACAAGCTGACAAGGACAAGAGCGTAATGTTGCAAAACGCGATGCAACTGACGTCTCTCATTTGTCTTCTCTTGATGTTACTCCAACCACCTCTGGTGTCGAAGACATCATCTTCGCCAACTCGACCTGCCTCCTCTCTCCCGAAGGAGAAGAAGGTCCTTACTGTAAGCTCTCTTCCCACTCACACTCTCCCCAATCTAACATAGTCTCTAGACGTGAAGGGCGAATACATCCGCTCCGACATAAGTGAAGACCAACCGGGAGTTGAAGTAATCTGGGATCTTCAATTTATCAACGCCGAAACCTGCGAACCAATCGAGAACCTCACCTCCGACATCTGGCACTGCAACGCCACTGGTGTCTACGCCGGCGTTATTGCAACTGGCAACGGCAACACCGCAGACACTTCTAATATCGACAAGACTTTCCTCCGCGGATTGCAAACCACTGATTCTGAAGGGGTAGTGCAATACACCAGTATCTTCCCAGGGTATTACTCGGGTCGTGCGACGCACGTTCATGTTGAGACACATCTCAATGGCACTGTGCTTCCCAATGGAACCTACACTGGAGGCAGCATTGCACACATCGGGCAGTTTTTCTTCGACCAGGACTTGATCACTGAAGTTAATGCTCTATCGCCATACTCCGAGAACACTAATACTATTACCGAGAACGCCGACGATCGGGTCGTTTCCGCCGAGCTCGAGAACGATGCTGATCCTTTCTTGAACTATGTTCTGCTCGGTGACAGCGTTTCAGATGGGCTTTTCATGTGGGTGACATTGTCTGTCAACCCAAGTGCATCCTACACTTCTTCGCCAGCCTCGGAGCTCACTGCGGATGGTGGTGTAGCTGTGAGCAGCAGCAGTTCTGGCCCAAGTGGTGTGAATGGTGGGAATGGGACGATGATGGGCAATGGTACTGGGCCTGCTGGGACTATGCCTTCTGGTGTTGTTGGAAATGGGACGACGCTTTCACCTGGGAGTGGAACGAGTGCAGTGAGCAGTTCTACCTCGACCTCGACCAAGTCTTCTAGCTCAACATCTGGCACAGGCTCCAGCTCCACTTCTAGCGCGACGACCGCTGTTGTCACTAGCGGCGCTAACAAGCTTGGTCCTTTCCGTTTCTTCTTGTAGATATTAGAAGTCTCTCATTTCTCTTCATAGATAATGTATATTATCATTTTCAATTCATTCGTCGCTGCTTGCGATCTAAACACCTGAAATCTTGGTGCTTGTGTGTCTGTCTGTTCGCGCCCCCATGGCACAAATATTGATCTCTAAAATCCCATGTGAAGCTATCAAGCACTGCTGTGAAAATGTGCGAGTGAAACAGAGCCATTCGGTTACCGAAAAGGTGGTCGGGATATTACTTTATTTCAGACACATCTTTTACAATCGCCTAACGCAATATGGAACCGATTGAGACCCAGGTTGCAGCCTTGAAGGCTCAAGTTCAGGCTCGGGCTGCGCAAATCTCACGACTAAATGCCGGGCTTGACGAACTTCGAGCCAGGTTGCCATGGCTGCCGCTTAAGACATTCAACCTCTTCCCAAAGCTCCTGCCTGAACTCCGTAATCGAATTTGAAAATATTCATTGCCTGCCCCTCGTCTTATTACAATTGGCCTCAAGGATGATGTTCCCTTGAATACAGTCGACGTTGATCGTGGCAATGGTTTCAAACGTCGTGCTAGCCGCAAGAACTTGGGTGGATCTACGGCAGCTTTTACCAAGCTACATGAGATGCCTGCATTAAAGAGCCCAGTGCTACTTTATGTCTGTAAGGAATCTCGCCAACTAGCCCTTTCGGTATTCGATTTCTGCCTCTCCACTTCACTCGACGCGTCGGCTGTAGTAACTCGAACAGTCTGGGTTTCAATTCAAGGTCCACTTAGTCGCGAGAACCGGCAGAGGTGCCGTATTCTCCCATGGCTTAGAGATCAAGAACGTCAGCAATATATTGTTCCTCACAACGAAATCACGTCTCCCGGTTTTCGCTTTCGCCCAGCTTACGATACAATATTCCTCAAAGTAGACGACTCTGAGATATGGAGTATCCTCACCAGTGCAGAACCCACGGAGCTAAAAACCGACAAAATTCAATCTCTTGCAATTTCTCTTAAAGCTTTTAAGCAGATGCCGTTTAGCTTCCCGGGTATGAAGCTCCGTTCTTTAGCGGGCTAAAGGAGTTGATTGTCATAGCAGAAGAGGATAATGAAGCATCAAGAATTCAGGTGAAAAGGGCAGGCATTTCAATGGCTCGGAGAGGTATTAAGGAGCAGACACGGAGTTATAAAGACGTGAGCCCGGAGGTTCGGTTTCCAGCTGTTAAGGTGATGATAGAAGCAATATTGGTTAAGTATATAGAAGGATCAGCAAGCAAAAGGACCATTCATCAAGAGAAAGAATATTAAAAGAGCAGTCTAGATGTTATTAATTTGTATTAGTAGGACATATAAATAGACCAATTCGTCTTTCCACGTAATTATTTGTAAGAAATGCAAGCATGCTGTATTACCCAATCACATTGATACGCATTTGAAGGATGAAGGGAAGCATAAGGCCGTGAAAGCCGATTGAGAGCGTATTGTTCAAGAAATTCAGGCTATTCGAGGGTTGAAAATCAAGAAAGCAGAGTTGAATTATTTAGTATTTCCGCCGGCAAGTAACCCCCCCCCCCCCCCCCCCCCCCCCAATTCCCATATTGCAGGAACCTAGGAAAGACGGGTTGAAATGTCAATTGCAAGATAAAGCAACCTATGCAAGTATATCGCGTGTCAATTGCAGAAGATACAGAAGTATTGTCGAGATAAACACGAATGAGAGAGCCCGCAGAAGAAAGGCAGGCCAGAGGCGATATGCTCCTGGAGATATTTACTTAGGCTTCCTATATCTTTAAGTTATCTTTTAGATTCTCTTCCCGCTCGAGATAATTAGAGTCTTTTAGTGGATTAGTATAAATAGAATTTAATAAATGGAATAAGTTACCTTTGCCCGTTGAATTCCTCGAATAATTATTAAAAAAGAATGATCTTCGGATCTTAAAGACGCCGAAAATTACACTTACTTTAACTTTATTCGAGGAAGATAATTCGTTAAATTTAAATAATAAGCCTTAACTAAAAGCCTTTTATAAAGTATTATTAATACTTTTACTCTTAAAGCGATAAAAGTAAAAAAGCTGCGTCGTATAGCGGAATATTAAAACCTTTAATTATTAGCGTTTTGAAAATACTTTATTGCCGAAGTTCTCGAATTCCGCGATTACTTTATCTACTAATTAATTTATCTTAAATAATCTAAGTGTTATTATACTACTTACAATTATTAGCTTGATTTATAAAATTAGAATTATTTTAGCGTACTTTTACTTATACTAATCGTTAAATTAAACAGCTCTTAGATAAGTATACTAAAGCTAACCTTATTTATTACTTTTCTTAGAATCATAAGCTCTAAGATACTACGAATATCTTTATTATTATAAAGAAATTAGTTTATTATTATATTTAAGAATAGTAAAAGACTTACCTATTTAATAATAGTATTTTTATACTAATTATTAAGGACTTAGGTCGAATTTCCTAGGGCTTTCTGTTTTAAAATTAATAACTTAAAGAATATGATTTTAAGAAAAGAGTACATTAACTTTATTTATAATCGCAACTAAATTTATACGCGTAATCTTTATAAATTGCATATTATATCTTAATATAAGAAAGGATATATTCTAAGTATACTAATAAGTATATAAAGTAAATTCGATTACTATTAATCTTAATAATTTTATTAGCTTTTATAATAAGGGGTACTATATTTTCGATTAAATACTTAGTAGCACGTAAGCGCTAAATTTCAAAATACGTTATATTAAGTACGTTTTCCGACTTAAGATTATATTTAAACTCTTTAACTAAGAAATAAGGACCTTCGAAAGTATCTAGGCGTTAGGTTTCGCTTAAAAAAGAAGCTTATTCTTTAATTTTTTACTTAAAAAACTAATGTTTTTTTTCGTGGCCGATTTAATAGTTAAAATATTATTCTCCGTTACTTATAACTTTATAACTCTACTAAAAATCACGAAACTTTTTGAAAACTTAATAAAACTTACGTAAATACTTTTCTATAATTATTAATTATCTTAAAAATGACGAAAATTAATTAAGATTATCTAGTAGTTAAGTAAGGATAAAGAAAATATACTTATAATTAATACGACCCGAGGAATCTTTATTATAATATAATATATAATAAAAGGCGTAATTTAATTTAATAATACAACTTCTAAAACACTTTTTAAATCTCTAGATATAATCTCTAGCTCATAGGTTATCGTCTCCCTTTCGACTTTTAGCTTGATTTCCATCGTACTTGTCCCGCTCCTTAATATTTGGGGATTCCTTATTACCTTCTACACCAGCTATTGTTAACGCTTTTTCTAACAAGAAAATATCACTGAACATATAGCTAATATTTTCCTATAGCTAAATGAGGTATTTTTCGGAAAACATGATCAGTTCGAGCTTAAATAAAAAGATCTTAATTTTTAAGCCGGATAGTTATATCTAGAAACCAAAGGCCTTCGGCCTAAGATTTAAATACTTAAAGTAACAGAGTTTGGCTACATTAAGTCATCCGCTGCCTTGCGTCACCAGGCTCCCGCTCGAAGGGCCTATTAGACGGACCCTCAGCGATAGACTCTTAATCTCGCACTACGCCGAGAATACGCCGTGCTTATTTGGGGGGTTAAAAGTTCGAGATGCTCCAAGCCCTATATACGGCATAGCGTGATTTCTAGCACGGACTTGAGATCGGCGAGGCTTGTACACGACTAATTTCCCTATTATAAGGTCAACACCAAATAGAAGCTAGGTAACATTTCGATCGATGAGAAAATAAGGCGGAATCGGCTTACGGGAAGAAGAAATACGCTATAACGAGGAAGAAGAAAGAGTAAAATGATATGTCAGTTGCGCTATTATTTTCTTGTGCGACGCCTACTTCGCACCTTATTAAACTATGCTAGTGACATATTACCGTCTTGGGATTGGACTCGCGTAAATATATTCGATGTAAACAGTGACTATAACCTAATCCTGTGATAGAGATAACACGGCGTATAACCGACGCGGTCACTGAATAGGCGTTCATCGATTACATTTTTGGTGTTATTTTAAATTAGAAACTATGTGTTTTGGCGTTACTAGTTGGATGGAGAAGTGGAAGTTTCTGGATTTAGTTATTAACGCCTACCTTTTTTCTTTATGACTTTTATTTCGTGAGTTTCTTGTTAACTTATTCGTTTAGAAATCTTGAATCGACTTTAGTTGGAATAATTAACGTACTTCACGGTAATAGTAACGCCGGAGGGGAGATGGCGAGGGGAGGTGGGTTCGGTGGGAGAGGCGGTAATAGACAGGGTATTGGCAGAGGCTGGAGAGGGGGAGATAGCAGAGGAAACAGAGGCAATAAAGTAAATAAATGGAATAAGGGCGATAGAAGAGGTAGAGGCGGAAATACCCAGCGGGAAGGACCCCGACTCTGTTGATTCATCGAGTAAGGAGACTATTGTCGGTATAGCGATAACTGTACTTATTCTTACGATATATCGAACTGTAATAAACAGCCCTATAGAAGATTGGCAGATACTCCGGAGTAACAAAGGGAGAGGGAGGACTACAATTTATGGAAGAGGCTCGTCAAGAGACTTCTAACGCTAAACGACACTAGAACGATTGAACCTTTATGGGACGGGGCTCTCACCATTTTGAAATGTTACAGGAACGTGTAGCTAGGATCCACGAGGCTGGAACGGTCTGTAATGTGGATTTACGAAGTGACTCGGTAGTCGTTTAAACGGCCGTTATGCCGTATAATGAATGTTTAATTCTCCTAGATCGCTCGACCTTTTGCTAAACCCCCTTGACTTAAATCACGACTAATTCCCTTGACTCTGGCTATATGCTATTGGTTCACGTGCTTGGCTGTGAATTATTTTCCGGATTTTTATTTGACTATGGGCGTTCCCCGAAGTAGTTTTTTAGGAATCACAGTCTAAGTCTATATTCTAGTCACTATGACCTACAAAGTGAAGGAAAAGGGGGAAGTATATTATTAAATTATATTTCGGCACTAGCCGCGGCTATATAGATGCAATTTTGACTTTTACACAACCCCAAACTTTACTTTAACTAGATGTGACAGAGCATTAGGTTTTGTAGAGGCGTATAGAGAGAAGTTTAAAATCAGAACTCTCTACTAAAACTCAGAGAGCTTACTCGACCCAAACATTAATATAGCCATGTATTTACCTTTACCGCGTTAGATGTAGAACATCGCATTACGCACATTCTCGTGTATTCGCACATTATTCGGATCTGCCACTTGTCCGCCTCCGCCACCTGCTCCTGACACCACGCTGCCCGCTGGCGTAGGTCCGGGTGTGGTATCAAAGAGCTTACTTAAATAGTACCTAGCCCTCTTATAGACGAGATCCGCGTAATAGGCAGCAGGACAAATACTAACGGCCTTAGTAGCGCGGCTAAATAGGTAGCATATATTGTGCGTCAAGTCCTCGAGGGCATCGGCGGCGTTCTGGAAGGGAGGTTGCGCCTTCCGGCTTCGGAAAATCTCATTTAGGACTGTGTGATAGTGCGCTGGACGTGCGGTTCCTTGGAGGGCAGTATGAGCTTGGAGGAAGAAGTCCTAATTCCGGGCTTTCGTGACACCGCGGTCGACAATGGTGCTATTCTGAGGATTCGACGAGCGGTCTGCGTCTTCTTTTATAGTTGGATAAAACCGAGTGTTGTGGCGTTTGTTAACAATAATAATGGATATGCGGGGGAGCCCCTTTTTGAAATTACTTGGTGGGTAGAGTTCTTTGCACGCCTGTCGAAGAAGAGGCAGCTCTTGATTAAGAACGATTTCGTATTGCCCTTCGGACACACTATTACGGTAGATCAAGATGTTTTCGGGGTAAGTTCCCTTGTTCTTAGTCGCCTAAAGACAAAGGCGTGACTTGAGTATATTGTCGAGGCCAGAGACTATCTTTTGTCTCGCGGTTTAGATTTAGAGATCCGCTAGCCATTGTCCGAGCTATTTATTTATAGAAGCCACGATTCTTGCCACGCTTGGCGCGTTCGATACGGAGCCGGGTGAGGGGTAGGTAACGTCGATGCCCACGACCATAGTCTTCCCTTTTGCGATAATGCCGATTTTGTTATTGTCTAAGTACTGGTTTCGTCCGCCGAGCTTGAGGTTGAACTTAAGCGCAACATTAGCGTAGTACTAGTCGTTGGCCTTTGTAAATTTCGGGCCTAGCGTGCAGACGTTGAGTAGTCCCTTTTTGACATCGCACATAAACTTGATACGGTTATAAATAGATGAATTAAGATGAGGTATAATGGCAAGAATTAACTTTGGCGGAGGTCTGGTGGGATGGCTGACGAATCTTTGGAAAGCCGCATCAATACCCGCGTCAATATTATCAGGGTTCAAGTTAATGCGCAGACCAGGGGTGTAATTATCTACGTCACGCCAAGTCTTCTCAGTTTCTGTTAGAATGCGTTTAACGTAATACCTAACTCCTGCTCATTCCTCTATGCGTCGGGCGATCTCGGCGACGATATGAGGAGGTATGTCTAAGAAGAAAGCTTTGATCTCGTCGAAAATTTAACTTTTTATATATTCTAGCTAGTAAATCGAGTCTGGGCAAGTTTGCCGTCTTTGTATTGAACATTTGGTCTCGTTAAGACCCGGCCTAGGACGGCGATAAGCTTAGGCGTAATAGCGATATCGAACTCAGCCTGACAAGGTAAGCCGTTTCCTCTCCAGTACCACTACTACAGGGTTAACTTACAAGTGTGGGATTTACCGGCGGTTTTATGCCAAGAAGTCGAGCGCTATTAGTGACAATTGATCGGGCGTTCGCAGCAGGTCTGCGCACTGCAAATCGTATTAACTGTTGTGTTTAACCTAGAGTCAGTTTCGCACGGCTAGGTTGGCTAGGTAAAACGACGCAGACATCTAGAGGCAGATACGAAGGGTTCTGCCGGCTACCCACATTAACAACAGGCATACCGGGATCTGTCACAGTGATGCCGTGGGCTGGCAGAGGCGTTAACCATGATTTCAAGTACATTGGGATAGGTAGACACCTTACTCCTTTGGAAGAAGTCATAAACGCTGATATAACCGCCGCCAAGTGGTTTAGGTCCTTCCTTAATAGGCTTCTTGCCCTTCTTACCTTTCTTTCTAGCAGAACTTTGTTAAGGCACACTTGGTTGAGACGTACTTGGTTGTCCTTCGGGACTACCGAGGTGAAACTTTACCTCTTTCGCGCTAGTAACAAACTTTGGCACAATGGGAGGGCGCTGTAACCCGTGGCCATCTCCAAACATTGCCAGACCCGTGATAGTCTTTATCCTGGGTATTTCGCGACCTTTTCTGTTCTTCTTGATAATGTGGGTGACTCGGACGCGCACTCTTGTCAAAAAAGTGGCCAGTCTGACCATGTTTCGGTCGTTATGGCTTAGATATGTGGATATTAATGGGCCAAGGAGGCCTTCCTCGTAACATGTAACATGTTTCACCTGGACGTTGAGGAGGATGCGGCAGGTAACAAACTGAACGCTAATGAAAAATCCTCTGATGGCCTGAAGCCCTCCTCCAAGACTTATTGTCTTAAAGGCAGCTAGGGCCAGTTCGAAGTGCTTATTTGCACCTACAGAGAAAATGTTAGAGGCGGATTTTAGATAGTGTCCTATGACAATGTTAAGTGCTTAGATAATCTCGTCCTTAGATCTAAATAGGGTGCTTGCATGGCTGGAAGTTAGATAGTCTATAAGCTCAGAAACTACGAGTGTGCCTGTGCTTTGGAGACGCAGCCTGTAGGCTTTTGTATTTTGAGAAGATTCGTCTTTATCTTCCGATTTATACCGGACAAGGTATCCCTCTTTATTAATGGGGAGCTCTGATCTACAAATCAAGTTTAACTTGTAGTCTGTTGTAATATTGTTCTTGTGTTTAGAGAAGTGTTTTTTAACAAGAAGCTCGGTGACCCGCTTCGCCTTTTTGCTGGTCGGCACTCTTCCAACTCTAGTATTAACGGGTATTATTTCGATACTATAGCGAAATAACATTAAGTCCTTGTACGCTACTATTTTAAAATAATTCGCCTATAGAGCGACCTCTTTCCCTTGTGTTCCGTAGCCAGGCCTTGGAGGCAATCGTGGCTCGAGAATGGATTTCCGAGGCCTAGTACTCTTGAGCTGAACAGCTCTTACGGTCTCGTTCTCGATCTTTCGTACTTAGACATCGTGTTCGAGATGCTCGCCGGGGCCGTGGCTAGGGAAACATCAGTCGGTGCCAGTGGCTACATTTGATCAATAGAGCTGCTCACGAGAATACCTCTATTTCTGCAGGACCGCTGCGGCTACCTCGCCTAAATCCGCCACGAGGACCTCGACTACCCCGACTCTTAAAGCTCGCGACTTAAAAATAAGACCCACGACCACGATCGCTTAGAGGTCTGTCTCCACGTCCGCGACCGCGGCCACGTTGGAATTTGTTTTTAGACATTATAGTGCAAGAGTAGACCGAAATTGAGCCTGCAGAATTACGCCTGGATCAACTAGCTTATTATAGTATTCGCGCTGGCGTGGCGATTCTTACCCCGCTTTGGAAGACATGACACGTCATGACGCAAGGAAAATCTGCTAATCCGAAATGATATCCCGTAAATCCTGAATGCTTCCAATTGGAGGTCGGCATTTCCTTTTAGGTTGGCGGCTCTTTTAGCGCGGTGGACGATAATTAACTGCCCAGGATCAGCTTCTATGTCGGCGAGCGCGAACCGGTGTAACGACATTTTATACATCGATACCAAGCCCAGATAAATCGTAGACGTACATTACGATACCGGGTATTGTTGGCTAAAATGTCCTTTTAAGTCGGCAATTCAAGGCCACTTGGCCAAGATGCCGCGCAAGCTCGTGCTCGAAGCTATTAGTTGGAGATGTTAGGAGAGAGCATGAAGGAAAACATTATCGTTGCTATGTTTAGTACTCCCCTATCACGATATTGTACGATATTGAGGATACTAGAAGTGGGAAGACGTATATGTAAGGGGCCTACATAGCATCCGGATCTATTTTGAATTGCTAGGGTTTTTATCCCCAACGCTACTTGAGTGATGGCAGTGGTTAATTATGATGTATAGAGCCGTTCTTTGAATCATGGCCGAACTCGAATTCTGCCCCCCGCAAAAGGTATGCTTCGTCTGTAGTAACGTTACTATGTCTAAACCTTTATAGTTCGTCTGGTTCTTGGCTCCGACGGTCGCGTTATGCACATAATAGCATGAAGTGATACCCTCCCAAGTTCCTGCCGCCAGGACAAGACTGTTTATTGGCTCTGATAACGTGGATCGGTGGAGTGAACAGCGGATCTGGGACGCCGCATTGGAGGACGTGTAGATTGTCGTATTGACACACGCTGTTCTCGCCGATGCCTTAAGCCATGGATTCGTCAGAATTTGGAAGCTAGTACTATTGATATTCGACGAAGGCAAGTTACTTCCACAGTTCCCCTGATGTTATTCGCTAACGTCGCAAGCCTATCATTGTACGGGGAATCATCTAGCAAACAAAATTATACGTGACTTTTACTATCGCACAATTAGAGAACAGGGTCGCCATACGGTCCCCCATATCTTAGGTCTAACAGCCAGTCCTATAGTCAGATCAAGGCTGGGCGAGCTTGAGTTCGTTCCCATATCCTTTTGAGCATTATTACTAAGAAATCTAGAACTATTAAAGCAAATCTCGATTCCATGACTAGAACACCCCGCCTCTAACGTTAAGAGTTGTTAAAATATGTGCATCGGCCAGTGCTAATCAAGCTCACTTATCCACCACCACTAGACGAAACCTGGCACTATAGTAGTCGCGCACTCCAAGGCCTGATCTCTATTTGTATGTCGATGGATATTCAGTAGGATCCGTATATTCTTAAGTTAAAGGCCGAACCTCAGAGCAGCTAGAAGCTAAGGAAGCTACTCTTGTCTAGTAAAACCTACTGTGCGGAGCAGTTGAATAAATTCTACAGTAAAGCTAGGCACATTTATAATAAGCTAGGACAGTGGGCGGCTAATTATTTTATCGCGGAATCGATTCGAAAGTTACAGAAAACGGTCGATATTAATAAAGAGATCTCTTTCGGATTAGAAAATGACGAGAAAGCCTATCTTCTAGGCATACTCACTTAAGTGCCCAGGACCGAACAAGGACCTGATCTTACTGCTGTTGATTATCCTCAAATCTCCGCCAAGGTCAAGAGCTTGATATCTTTCTTCACCAAAGAAGAGCATGGGAAGTTTTCTGGGCTGATATTCGTCCGACAGCGCGCCACCGTCAGCGTCATGTCCAACTACTATCCATTCATCCCAAGACAAGGGGCCGATTCCGCTGTTGGATTTCAGGTGATCCAAATGTCACGTGAATGTCGAATGCTGTAGAAGCATTGATTTATAAAGGCCACAGCTAAATCCACACACAGAAATAGCTAAATCAACACATGCTAAGGGGTTTGAAGACACACCGGGTGCATCTATCACCCTTGCCCCACCATACTAATTTGTACCGCGGGGCAAGGGCCACTTCTGCATTTGAAGTGTCCTGAGTTACCCTGAATCAACTTTTGAAGCTATTCACATTTTCCAATCGTACAACAGCATGTCAACCTTTACCGGCGAACCTTGCGGTCCTGCACCACCTGCAGCAGTTTGCAGTGATATTTCTACTGGTTTTTCTGCTATTCAAGCGCATGCAAGAGCTAATGGCTATGCTTTTATGCAACGAGATACACGACCTCACCGCGCATTTTTCGTCTGCGATCGGGAGGGTAAATACAGGCCAAATGGGAAGCAAACAGATGCATATTCTACATAGAAACGATTGAATACTGGCTCGAAGAAATGCGGTTGTCGTATGAGAGTAGTTCTTACTCAAGATGCAGACTTTGAATTGGATGATGCAAATGAGTTGGCATAATTAAGTAGAATACATAAGTGGCCCTTGCCCTAGAGTACAAATTGATATGGCAGGGCGAGGTTGATAAATGCACCCTTCGGATTCCCCAAAATTCCTTGGCATGTGTTGATTTAGCTATTTCCGTGTGTGGATTTAGCTGTGGCCTTTATAAAGGCATAGAGAGTTCTAGAAACTCTTCCACATGTATATAAACTTACTCTCACTCTGCCTTTACAAGAGTGAGGCACGCAAATACAAGGATTTGACATCCGCTGTGCACCTTACGTTGACTTGTCGAATAGTGCCAACCGGAAGCAGAATATTGGCGAGTTGCTCGACCCACATAACTAGTGCGAAACATTAGACAATTTCCGGTAGGGGCGGACGAATCTTATTATCGCTACTGACGTCCTGGAAGAAGGGATAGATGTTACTATATGTCACTTGGTTGTCTATTTCGATAAACCACCTAACCTGAAATCATTTATTTAAAGGAGAGGGAGAGTTAGACAAGAAAAATTAACTTTCGCTATTATGCTTGCCGACGATAATGTCTCGGCCTCTCTTAACAGCTGGCAAGCATTAGAGGAGGAAATGCTTCGAGTTTATTAAAATAATGCCAGGTTATTGCAGGAAGTTCCTAACCTTAAAAGCATCCAAGAAGATGTCGAGAATGAGTTCCGAGTTAAATCTACTAGGTAAGCGACTGAGAGCCTACTTTGAAGCTATGCTAACTTAAAATTTCAGGGCACTCTTAACTACTGAGTCGGCGGTAGCACATCTCTACCATTTCTGTGCCATGCTTCCTTACTAACGATATGTTAATCTCCGTCCCGCTTTTACTTTCGTAGAAGATATAAATACTTATCGGATTAACGAGACGGTAATTCTCCCAAACTCCGTTAGTACATTGGTGAGATGCACGACCGGACGCGAATAGTGGCGAACAGAACGCGCGGCAAGGAAGGAAGCCGTATTCTAAGTATACGTCGCGTTGCACGAAGCAGGCCTCGTTAATGATAACCTCCTACCCTTAAATCGCGAGGGGACTGTGGTGAGAGATAAACGAGAAGAACTCCCTTCGATAATAGAGGTTTCGGAACAGCTTAATCCATGGGTCAGTTTGGCAAAGGCGTGGGCATTCCCTGAACTAAACTAGACTATTATCTCTATTTAGCAACAAGATGGAATGGAAGGAGGCGAGGTTGTGATGATTCTGACAACACCTTTGGCGGTGCCTTGCATTCGACCATTTACCTTGTACTGGGATAGCAAGACTACCTTTGAGGTTCACCTAGGAGCTTCGCTGCAGGTGGCCGGAATCTGCTTTAAGAGCCTCTGATTTATGCAGGATATTATGTACACTTTACTTCGGTCGACGTATTCAGATCAGCGGCCAGATAATCGGGAGGATTTCGTCACGCTCTTTACTCCAAATATACATGCGCAGCAGTTTGAAACGTGGCTGTCTATAAATCGAGGACGTCGTCTCGCTTTAGAAGAGTTCCACTTAAATCGTGACGTCGCTCCCCGCGGCCTTGTACGGAAGGGGGTGGACAGTGGGTCTCGCCACCCCCCATGTATTGTGCTTTAACGTTTGAGGAAATTTATGGAGAAAATTCTAGAATTCTAGATTGTTGATTGGAAGAATAGCCGTACTGCCTTACAAGGGAGGGCGAGACCCACTATCAACCCCCTTCCCTACGAAGTACTTTGTACTTCGGCGTTCCTCACATATTGAATCGGTGGCGCCCCCCTTCTTTGGATAGAGCACAGGCCGAGCTTGAAGTGGAGTGTTTTGCGCTACCTAAGCCGCGAAACTTCTTGGAAGCTGGCACGCTCTCTGAAAAAGTGACTGGCTTAGCTTTATGGAGTGAGAATTCTACTAGAGAAGCGCGATTATTCCCGGCGAAGTCTTGTACGATTGATTTCTTGCCTATTAAGCAGGCTCGATTTAGCCTTTTTATCCCGGCGATTACACAGTATATAGAAGTGCTTATAGTAGCAAATTAGCTGTGCTAAACAATTCTTAAGAATGTTCCGTTCCGGGATATCCACCACGTGATTACAGCTATCAGTGCGTCTTTAACCTAGTCGGCTACTAACTATCAGAGAAACGAATTTCTGGGAGACTTAGTATTAAAATTCATCGTGTCAACTCAGCTTTTCGTCAATTACGAGAATTGGCACGAGGGTTATTTCTCAGAAGGTAAAGCTATACTTGTGTCAAATTCACGTCTGGCGAGGGCAGCTTTGGATACTGGCCTCGATTTGTTTATCTTAACCAAACCTTTTACCCAAACCTTTTACAGGCAAGAGATGGGCTTACCCACTGATCTCCGAGTTAGAGGTCCATTCCGTAGGCAAACGGACTGTTTCATCGAAGACCCTAGCAGATGTAGTCGAGGCTCTTATTAGAGCAGCATTCTTAGAGGCTTATCTGCCGCGAGAGTATGCACACACACGTTTCTCCCCGACATCCGCGCCCCATCCCTTGTTTTCGGCCCTAGTGCACATCCCTAGAGCGCAAAATTGGTGAACTCATCTATTAATATGATGGCAGAGCTACTTATTGACCATCAATTTCTAGATAAAGCTTTGCTTTAGGAAGCCTTAACCCATCCGTGCTGTGAAAGAGACACGCTCACAGAGTCTTACCAAAGGTTTGAGTTCTTGGGCGACGTAGTACTAGATATAATTGTCGTCACAGTAGTTTTCGAGGAAAACCCAAACTGTGAGCATGGGAGCATGTCGCAGATTAAGGCAGCGCTAGTTAATGCCTATTTACTGGCACTCCTTTGCTTAGAAGTATCTTTGATGTAAGATGCCGTTTATATCTAGCAGAAGGGGGAGAGAACATTCTACGAAGTGTATAAAGAGGAAAAAATCGAACTCTAGAAGTTTATGAGGCGTCACGGTCGAGAGATTACAAAGGCGCAACAGGCCTGCGTCAAGCGTCATCAGCAGCTCCGTCGAGACATAGAGCGCTGTTTGAAGGACGACCGACTCTATCTATGGGGATTACTCGCTCAGCTAGATGCAGAGAAATTTTTCTCCGATATTATTTAGAGCGTTTTCGGAGAAATATTTGTGGATACAGGGGGAACTCTCGCGGACTGCTAACGCTTCGCAGACGCATTGGGGTAATGCCATATTTACGTCGCATAATGAATGGCTGAAGGCATTGATGTTGTCCACCTCAAAGCCTCGCTTGAACGCTTGACTGGGCCAGACAAGATCGAGTACATCGTTAGGTTTGAGGAGGGTAATAATCATGTGTATTAGTGCTCGGTTAAGATTAATAATATTGAAGTTGTTACGGTGGGAGGGTGTTTAACGAAGGAGGAGGCTATTATATGGGCCGCGGATGGTGCAGCAAAATTAATTTCACGAACGAAACCTCAAGCTACCACTTCTTCTTAACACATGTAGAGGTCGGAGCTTCTCACTTGTTGAGTCTCTTCTATTTCAATATAAAAACTCGGCCTGTTACTCTTGCTATCTCGTCCCTTTTTGATCTTGGGCGCCGCAGGCCAGCGTTGTTTGTTGAAACCAGTCGACGTAGTCTTCTTCCGAACCAAGTCCAACATTCTAAAACGACATAATAACCCAAAATCTCGAATAATACATGCCCCTTACAGAACATGGCCTCCAGCCCCCTCTCGACTATGCCTCCTAGATCGTGCACGATCACGCTGGACAATCAGCCTCGGTCGTAAAATGACGTCTTGCTGACGTTAATTGAAATTCTGATTCGTTAAGACGCCACAAGTGATTGATTGCCATATGATACCCACAACCTCTTGTCCTCCTTTTGTTGCATATCGCAGTTTGTTGGAAAATCGTATATTATCTAATAGCATGAAGAGCTTGCTCTCGAGTGGCTTAACACAAGTCTCTTATATTAAAGGTGGAGAGGGAGGTAATCCCGCGTGCCCGTATCTTCGTTTTGGTCCTACTAAAAAGTATTATGCCGTGGAACTTATCACAGAGATGTCTGAAATACTCGAAGTCGCCGTCGGAATACGACAAAGTCGGCTACCTAAGGCAGCGTGAGAAATGATTAGATTAGATTAGATTAATGGCCATTAATCTAAATCTAATCATGTCAAATTTCAATTAATCAAATTCTAATCTAATCTAATTTAATTATTAATTGATTAATTTGATTAGGCTCACTCCCCCTTTGGATTCCACATCCTTTTAGGCTCTCTTTCACACTGCTTGGAAGATTGAATCACCCTCCCTCCTCCCTGTATTACTACTCTATGTACATTTAAATAGCTAGTATATGTCCCCTAACTCTTACAGCCTGGTCTCTTATCATTTCCAGCCTCCAACCGTGACCACGCTCTCTGCCACGCTCGTCTAGGCAACCCCTCGATCAAGGCCCAATACCTCACCCCCCGAAATCTTCTTATGGGTCACGCAGATCCACCTCGGTAACTCAGCCAAGAGACCTCGCGACACGGACCGCCGAGCGGATCTTCGCTCAGTACCCTGTCAGGCACTTGTAGCTCCGGATCGTTCTTGTAGACTCGCATTAGGGTGGCTACGTCGGGGTCCGCGGCCGAGGTCTGTTCGGCGAGCTGGTCAAGTCGGTCGAGGTCACGATTGGTCAGTGTCTCCCGTGAGTCCGACCACGTATCCCAAAGCAGCATCTCGGTCTTGTTAAGTGCGGCTAAGTCATGGACCAGGTTATGGCGAATCTGCGGCCAGCCGCGAGTCCCTTTGATCTCTAGTCCAGGATCGACTATAAAGCTTTCGGGATCGGCGGCACCAATGCGGCATTGCCGCCAGGCGTATCCGGCCAGCAGAAAAGCGTCTGGCAGCAGATCAAAGGAGTCTACGCGGACGCCATCAGGACTTGTATAGTCATCAGCAAGCTCGGGATCGACAAGGCGCCAGCGTCGTTCCGCCGCGTCCCACACCTCCGCCACCTCGTGATCGATGTGGTAACCGGGAATAAGGTACGTCGCAAAGCCAACCCGTGCGCGAATTGGTATCCCCTGTGCGCGCGCCATGGCTAAGAACAGCACGGTGAAGTCGCGGCAGCAGCCGACCAGCCGCTCCGTCGGAGATCGAGGTGCGGTAAGCGGGCCACTCTTCAGCTCAGCGAGCCGGGCCAGCATCGTCTCAACGTACCGGGTGTCAATTTCCCGCATACGCTCTGCCGGAACGCCATGCTCGAGTGGATTTCCGCCGCGGTAGTGGATGACGAGACCACGTGCGACTCGCCGTAGTTCCGCAAGATCGTTGGGTAGGCTGGCCAGCAGGCCAGCCATATGCCCCGGATCAGTGATGCGGCTCTGGCTTGCGTAGTAGCCGAGATATTCGGAGCGCACTGGTCTCTCTCCGTGAACGTCGGCTCCAACAGCTGCTGAAGCCAAACTCGAGCATTCGTTTCCAGGATGTCCCATATTATCGTCGATTTCGTGAATGACCAAGCTAATCCCATTGACAAGGCGGTCTCCGATATCTGGAGTCGCTACTCCGCGGACTACCTCTTTGCCTTCTCTCTGCGACTCCTTGAATGGATCCTGTTGCTCATATAACTCGAATGCAAACGAGTCCTGGGAGGGGTAAGGGCTATTCATTGTTGCGACGGGTTGTCGGAAGGATGTCGGGTTTTCGGAAGGATTGTGGAGGACGACGTTCTGGAGCAAGGCGGGGAAAGTTCTCTTGCTATATCGAAGGCTGGCAAGCCACTGTCGATGCGATGGACAGGCTATTCAATCCGTGTCCTCGTGAGTAATCCTGTTATGTTGTTAGAAATCCCAAAATAAGAATGTCATCTTTGGAATCAATGGCTTAAAAAATCAAACGTTCCTATGCCCTGAGCCGATGGTTTTACAGTAATAGTAAGAGGGGACGAGCCTGTAGGGCTGGTATCTAGAGAAGACGCGAAAGGAAGATATAACATAGGGAGCTGGGGAGATCAGTATTTAACATACAGCCTAATCGGTGAGGTTGCCTGGCGATAACCTGAATTCCTGGTCTTTCAGGATCAACTTGGCTTGGCGCACACGTGACACTGTGGGAGTGTGGCGTGTGCATGCAGGGATAAATGCAACTAGCTTCTTGGCAATATGGCTTAGTGTAAATTCTAGAAGTATTCAAGGCGGAAGCCGATTTCGCTAAAGACTGTACGCCCTCAAAACAAGCGAAATAAGTGTCGGATAAGGTGGCGGCCTTTTGTGCGAACTCAGTTTTAAGTATATAAACCTAGGGATAAGTGACCTACTAATACTTTGTCGTACAGGCACGGGCCTACGGCATCCGACTTGGAGATTAAGGAATCAATAACGATAGTCAAGTCTTTATTTGAAGCGATACACAAAAGGGACATCCATAGACTATCTCTATTCACCGTCCCGACGAGCCGGCACCACTAATCAAGAGCGTAATATCGAACACTATTCAAAAATGTGCCAAACTCTTCATACGTGCTACTCCATTCGGTTCTAGGAAGCCCCGAGCCTGGCGGTGGAGCTCTGGATATACATCTTAGAAACAAGAAGTCATCGATGAGTCCATTTGCAAAGTATATCGTATCGTACGCCTTGTTTACGTACACGAATGTTCCGTTGTTCTTATAGGGACGATTCGAATCCGCACAGGGCCATAGTGTCCAATGATTCAGCGCATGGGCTCTCGACTTTTAGCAGATGTGCAGAAGACTTGGTACGGGTATCGTTTTGGTGCTACTTCGTACATGGTTAAACTAAACCATATGTCTTGTCTATGCGTCCCAGACTTATCTAAACCTATCAGGGATAAAAGTAGTGAAATTCTGACGTTCTATTGGCCCGGAACCCCTGTTTTTAGTAGAACATTCGAGAGGTGCACAGACACAGAATCTGGATTTGATTTAACATGTACGAAGTAGAACGCGGAGAGTTGCTGGCCTGCTCGGTGGCTTCGCATTCGGTCTTTTCGGTCTTGGATCTTTGGCTATTCTGTGAACTCGGGCGTGCATAGTGCTATATCCCTCGCAGTCATATGCCCATATCCTGGTTTGGATATCGAGGGATAATGAACTAAAAGGGGTGAATGTTGGTGAGGGTGTTATTTTCGAACTGCGACGACTTGAGGATTTTGAGGGTTGAAATTTTAGCAAGCTGCACCTCGGTGTATACAATTTTAGTGAGATTGAAAGGATACCCTCTAGACATTGAGGAGGCTAGAGTTGCAGTTGAATCTGATCATCAAAAAGGGTAAAGGAGAATGAAATTACGTGTTGGGGTTGACGCGATGATCTGCACTAAAACTGGATCGGATGTAGCGTGAGAGACGCTGGCACGTGCTGATTCCAGGGGTCCCAGGCACCAAATTACAGGGCCTTAAGTGCCACATACAGGTCAGCCCAGGGTACAGCGCTAAAGGGGGGCGGTAAGGTTGCCATGTCTATAGGGCCTGCACGCTAAGGGGCCGGCATAACAAAGAACATTAACAACCCTTCTTTTCCTATTAAAATAACCCACTTTTCAATGCAAACAACATGTCCGAAGACTTAGTTCCGATTTCAGCCTTATCTGGAGATGCTTTAGAGGTTCTAATTTATCGCTATGAGCACGTGAAGATGTCGACTTTATCAAACTGCGTTAGTTGCGAAGAGGGAGATTCTAGGACTCCCCACTGAGAAAAAAGAGTCGATCTTACGGAAATCACAATTAATAACGGCTAATTAAGCAAACGAACCTTTACTTGTTAAGGGTATCAACAATATAAAGTCCATATTTGTAAACAGAACAATTGTTTTTAGTTATATCATAGTAAATCATAAAATTTGGCTGTAAAATTGTCTTTTGGGAGTGTATATGCTAAAGTTTAGTGTTCCTCGCTTCAATCAGGGCTCGCTATAGGCTACTCTACAGGGGTCTACAGCACCGTTGGCTGACCTGTATTGAATGGCACTTAAGGGGATAACTTTGAATCACTTGAAATGTCGACCCAACACTGTCTACAACCTTTGTGCTCTTCGAATATATATACAAGGAAGTGAATAACGACAAATTCAACTGATATCAAATACATGAAAAAGCGACCAGAATAATGTGTGCAAATGCCCGACACTATGTTGCGCAACCCAGTACAGGCTCACCAACATCAATAGCCACCACCTTTCCACCTTGAAAAGTAGCATTTGCAACTATAGGTGGTAGACCGTTCGTGCTAACATAAAGCACTGTTCGGTTTGCTCTTCTTTTACCTAAAGCCCTACTCGTAGTCCCTGCCACAATAGTTTCGTTTATGCCCCCAGTAATAACCATAACATTTCCACCTAGCGAGACTTTGAAAACCGTGTTTACTAGGTTTGCTCCAATGTACGTAGTGCTATCTTCTTAGATGGCGAAATCGTCGCCTGGGAGCTTAGACGCAATGATAGTGTATGGCTTATTGTGGTAATTAACGGGAGTTTATTATTTGATAGGACGACGGAAAGCTTAACTTTGCAAAAGACGACTTTAATAGTGTTAGTGTAGTAGAGTTTTGGACGAAGGGTTATACCGGATGCCGTTGATGCCTACTTGTGGTTCTGCAGGATTGGTCGTCGTGTTTGCATTAGCCGCTAGTGCTAGAATAGTAGTAAACGCAAAAGTTATTAGGTCGATATGGTAAATCCTTCTAACTCTAGTATCTGTGATCAAGAGAGTTGCATTTTTACGGCCTCTTGGAATTGCCGTCATGCCATTGAGGAACGCTGCTTGCAGAAAATCGATGATCTTTAATATAATAGGCTTTACTAACCGGAAGTTTACCGACTAGGTAGAAAATGTGCCGGGGATAAGAGTTACGCCTCGTGTCTAGTTTCCGGCTACAACAGCAAACACATTTAGAGAGAACTCCATGATACCGAACAGTGAGGTGACTCCAGGAATGGTAATAGATGTGGGACCGATTGATTCGAGGTAGGGTCGAATTGGAAAAGAAGTAGTTGACTGATGCTAGTTGTAAGAATTTTTCCATTCGAACGCAACGCAATGTTCTCCAGCTCAATTCCGGCGCCGACCTGGAAGAGTGTCTTTGTTTCAACAGCAGACACCGAAGGAATGGCAAGTGTCGCCAATAGGCAAATGGACGGAACGAGCATGGAATATCCCATTTTCAAAGACTGCTGAAAATAATTGATAGGTTTGAGAGCAAAGGGCGTTTGACATGGTGCGAATGTTAAATGATGTGTACCAGTATCTGGTGCATGCTGGCCTGCCCTTGGTGGCAATTAACAACCCCACAATCTCGCTTCAATCAGGGGCTCGCACCGAGTACGAATACAGTGTATAAAAGCAAATAATAAGGTTGCAGCTCGAAGTGCATGCACTGCTTTGTAAACGTAATAAACCTCCTTGTTTGAGTATTACGGAGCGGAGTTTACTTCGTAAGCATGTTTAAATTATTAAGCAGAACGGGTGGTTTGTAGTCCGGTCGGGGCAAGTGGATGTTCACGGGACTTCCGCCTACACAGCTGCTAGGTATTGTGTAGTGCTTTTATGATCTGCTGGGTATAAAGTTTATCTGTTTCACGCAGTTACTGCTGAGCCGAAACAGGAGTTTTGTGCCTTCATTCTTTGACCTTCTATAGTATCATTCACGCCTTCTCCCTGCTCAATAACGGAAGCAAGTCGATCCATCATATCACCCACTATGCAGCTATTCATGCAATCACCTGCATTCCGACACCTGGTAGCTTTGTGCTTCTGTGGCATCCTCGCAATTTCGAGCGCATCGTCAATCTTATTTTCCGGGGGAACTGTTATTGCTTTTGACCAGGCTATAGAGGCTCTCCAAATCCTCCGCAACAGCTCTGTGCTGGTAGTTGATGATCGAATTGTTTCCCTCTTCGATTCCCAATCGAATATTACCATTCCCGAAGGAACAGAGAAGATCGATGTCACCGGCAAGATTGTCAGTCCCGGTTTCGTTGACACACATCGGCATGGATGGGAAACTGCTTTCAAAACAATTGCGTCGAACACGAGTCTAGCCGAGTATTTTGTCCGCTATGGAGAGTTCGCTTCCCAGGATAAGTTCACGGCCGAAGATGTGTATATTGGACAATTAGCTGGCCTTCTAGAAACATTAAACGCTGGTGTTACCACGATTCTGGACCATGCTCACGGCTCCTGGTCTGATGAGACGGCACAAGCTGGTCTCGATGGCTCCATTAACAGTGGTGCAAGAGTATTTCATGGCTTCACCATACATGCGCTCACAAACGGTTATTCCATTACGGATCAACTTGCAAAACTTCAAAGCGTGGCTCAGGAAAGCAAATTCAAGAATACCAGTGTCTCCCTGGGCCTTGCTTATGATGGCTTTAGTACTGCTACTGCGGAAGAAGTCAATAGTGTAATTGAAGCTGCCAAGTACGAGATCCCTTCCAGAGATAGTCTTATGGAATGATACTGACACTGGGCGAAGGCAAGCCAACGTCTCTGTCATCACTACTCACTGCGCGGGCGGACCCTGGGGCTTTGCCAACTCGCCCGAGATCCTGCACTCATACAACTTTCTCAACATCAGTACGCCAATAGTCTTCTCGCACGCCAATTTCCTCACCACTCAAGATGCGTCTCTCCTGCGCAGCACAAACCAATACATTAGCACGACCCCTGAGTCAGAGTCTCATTACGGCGTCGGGGCCCCAACAGCATACCACATCCAAGACCAAGCTGCACTTGGAGTTGATACGCATTCTACGTTCTCTGCAGACATCATCACACAAGCTAGAATCTGGCTCCAGACTGTGCGACGAACACTTTACGTCCAGGTCCTGGACCAGTGGAATGTTCCGACGAACAATCCGATGTCTGTCAACCAGGCTTTCTTGTTAGCGACGAGACACGGAGGCCTCGCTCTACGTCGCCAGGATATTGGTGTTCTTGTTGAAGGCGCGAAAGCAGATATGGTAATCTTCAACGGAGATAGCCCCGGCCTTCTAGGATGGGTTGATCCCGTGGCAGCTGTGATTCTGCACTCGAATGTCGGAGATATAGAACATGTGCTTGTTGACGGGAAGTTTGTAAAGAGGGATGGAAAGTTGGCAGTAGAGAATTATGCTGGGATTCAGCAGCGGTTCCTGGAGAGCGCACGGAGGTTGCAGCAGCTTTGGAAGGAGACGCCATATCCGACTTTAGAGGGTACATTCAATGATATAGCAGATTATGAGCCTGTGAAGGAAGTAGACACGCTGAGGGGAGACGGAACTGGGTACGGAACCAATTTTGTGTAAAGCGAACTGGAAGGGCCTGTCACTTAACTGGATTCCATTGACTAGACGACCGAGAGGATTTTCATAATGAGAATCGGTTCTCTTATTGAAGCATTAGATCAATTTAAACCCGGTAACCTCCTGAAAAATGCCTGTAATGTCTCACAGGTTACGAGCACTTCGAAAATGAAAATATTGTCAGAGCTCCTTGCAAGAGGGCCAATACTTGAGAACTGAGAATTTTTCGAACCTGAATCGGATGAAACTTGGGTTGTAGAATCCACGAATTCTGGGCCTCTGATTAGTCGACTTTGAACGAATTAGAGCCTAATTCGACAAATCATCCAAAGAGATATGTCTTCCCCAACATCTTGGTATTCTTGCCCAGCAATGAAGCTCCTTGCATTCAGTCACCAGAAGCAGATATCCTGACCTCTCCAAGACCCATGTCCATTTCCTGAGGAATCTAGGAGTAGCTTCCAACTCCCTTTCTCATACGGCTCTCCCCAAACAATTAATCCTTTCGACTAGCAGCAATCATGTCACCATCTCCTTCTCAGATAACAATGACCTAGATGCCAGGGAGGATTCAAATGCATTTCGCGTGATGGGTATATTATCGTTAACCATCTCTCCAAAAAGATCTTTGCATAAATCCCCGTGGTCGAAATTATCTAACCAGGTTGTCCCGAATTTGTGGAAAAGGAAACATATTTATCCAGGAAGAGTGGGGGCGATTCATATGTAAAGATGTTGGAACAAGGGAGTTTGGAATGTTCGGGTGAAGGGGATGGATGACCGAATAACCACCGCAAAGAAATCGGCATAAGCGCGAATTAGGAACATCATAATCTGGTACGACAAGTGTTGTCAAAAGACTTAGGAGAGGCTTGTTGGAAACGAGTGCTCGGAAGACATTGTGATTGATGAGGCGAAGTAAATGATCGGAAGGAAAGGGAAACTCCATGTACTGTAACGTCTCCGACGAAGAATCGAAGAGACGGGCCAGCTTGATGTCGCTGTCCCTCCAACTTTCCAATGGAAACCAGTTGTTAAAAAAAAAGGCCTATCTCCAATTTAGGCGGCCTGTCAAAAAGGGCTTGCCTTGGACTCCACAATTGACCGGACAAGTTCTTGAAAAGGCCAGATCTCTTCAGTAGCCATGACTTTTACCCTCCAATTCATACAGTGCTGGTCCTTGTAGCTTTTCCACGTCAAGGCGACATTGGCCTTAGTTCTTATCCCCGACCTTATATAGCTAAGCTTACCAGTGATCTTAGAGAAGTCCAACCATAGTTTAGGATCGGGTCCTTGGATGGCTTCATCAGGGCGGCCAACTTCCGACGTATGCCGCAATTGGCCCGACATGACCCCAAGAAAGTCCCCTGGTTATATAGGGACGACTAGGCACGGGGCTACAATTGTCCTCAAGGCATGGGCCTCATCGATCCATCGCTTATTATTTAGGGGGCCCTTAAAGGGTACGAGGCATATGTAAATAGCATTGTTGCGCTCTGATTGACCGTCAACGCCGTCTCAAAGTACTTCAGTAGTGGTTTGTAAAGATAGTTCTTCCGACCGTAATATGCTGTCGAAGTTCGCTAGGTACGACTACTATTCTTCTTCGTTCAGTGCTCGTGTTCCGTTTACCCAGTTAATTAGGGAACATTTCACCGCCTTCCTAGCAGCCATCTAATGTAAATCAGTACTACTTAATAGGTCGTTGGTTCGCTTAGCGAGCACTCTCATCTGTACTTCCTTTATGTAGGGGTAGTATACTTGATTCCACCTCCTTACCGTCTAGAGTAAGTCCTTTGTTTTGTTAAAGAAACGCCTGTTAAACCCCCCCGTCCAGAAAACGAGGATATGTAGCAAACTATCCTTCAGCATACGAGTTTCGGTGCCTTCCAACCTAGTAGGATCACCTTCCACACGAACGTCATGAAGGAACTTCCAAAAGCGATGCTATATGGAGCTAGCCGTGGTTCTGGGGTCTCATCTATATAATGTAAGTACTACATGTTGTGACTGGTAGTGTCTGGCTTAATTATGTTGCGAAAACAGCGGGGCGTTTGAAGATAAATGTGAACATTCTTCGGAGACTCTCAAAGCGTAGGCGCTGATGGCGGACACGGGAACAGGTACGATCGAGGGAAGCAGCGCATGAGGCGCAACGCCTTTATGAGAAGCAATTCGGGTAGTATACAATAAGTCGCGTGTGTATTGGCATCCCTGGTATCATTGTATCGTACATTTTCCCCCAGACCCGTTGTAATTAGCCCAAAAAAAAAAGGAAGAAAAAACTCCCAATAATACGCCGCATAATCCTAATTCCCCAATCCTCGCCTCGCCTATTCAATTGCCTGTTCCTCCTTCCCTAGACGGCCAATTGCTAGGTTGGACGCTATAATCGTCCCATCGTACATTATATCATAGTCGTGGAATGTGCCCGTGAAGATGTCCCCATCTTTAATTAGAAAAAGAGTGGATCGGAGCTCGCGAGCTAACGGTTTGAGGTTCTCGAACTTCGACGTAAACTCCACGATAAGTTAATGTTCTCGAATTGGTTTTTGCCTATATCCCTCATCTTATTCCGAGCAATTTCTGTATATATCCCAGTATACCAACCTCGCAGTATATTTGTCTTTGGTCTCACCACCTTGCTAAGTTTTGCCTGCCCGTACCTTCGTAGCTATATCGAATGCATATTCATACGAAGATATAAAAAAAATAATACGAGGTCGTGTCGATATATGTGGCCTTTGCCTTCAAGAACCTCGATCGTTATAAACTACATAGTGCTAGTTCGATGACGAGCCCCACTCGGCATGCTATCCAGCTCCTTTGCCAAGTTTAAGTCAATTAGTCTTCCTTTCGGGGCTTCTTCGGCAGGGAGTTCGGTGATAATGATATTATTCTCGGAGATATCCCGATAAAGAATCCTTTTATTCTCGAGCAACGACCTACGACCTTAGATAGCATCGTGCAGCGCCTCTAAAAGCTCTCTGACCGATTGATATTCGTAGAGAGGTCGTCTAGCTAGTGAAGTTACTAAGTAGTAGTACACTCGGTTGCCGTACGTCTCGCTTTTGCAGTCTGTCAGACTGTCGGCTCCGGCTTCTTAAATACTGTCGACATTATTCCGCTGCCCCTTAATCCGGCAGTCTGCCAGACTGTCGACCATTGTCTCTTGAATACTAGGAGCGTCGATTGCATCTAGCTGGTCTTCTTTGCGCACATTTGTCGCGCTGGCATGACTACCATAAGCACTATATTCGACAATTCCTTGGGATGCCCGATCGATTCGAGAGAACTTTCTTGATTACTTCCGCCCAATCCATACCCGTTTCATTTGCCGCGACATTGCCACCGCCATGGTACACCTTTTTCGTCTTTTGGCTTTTGGGCGCCGGATTGTGCAAAAGGAGGGCTCGCGTGCTACGATCAGTTAGAGCCCGAGCGGCCAGGTACTTACTATTTTCAGCGGACACGGGCGGGAGGGACCATGGCAGGAGCAGTGACAGTGGCATCAGCCGATTCAGCAGTCCGCCTTCCGCGAGATGTCGAAGAGCGCCATCCGCAGCTGCCATGAGTTCGTTAGTGAGATGATGCTCGGCTTGCAGCCAGTTTTCAGGTTAAACCAGTTCGTCGATAACGTCGCTGAGCGGCGGGTAGGCTACTTATTTCTGACTGAACCTGGCAATAGAATGTTGTCCTTCTTTAAGCTGCTCCTACGGCAGGCATAGGATCACGGGCTACGAGCACAGAACCGGTGGCATAACCGCCACTGCCACTGCTATCTTCACTAATTCGAGCATCTGCAGCTCTAACTTCAGCTTTATAACTACTTGGCTAGCGGTATGCTAGGTTGTGGCAGTGAGACAAATACCCTCGAGTGGCAGAATACTCCTCAAGCTATGCGAAATATCTTTATTCATCATAATCGACTTCGACTTGATTGAGATTGTCGTGCTGGCTACCGGGTCGCAGATATCGACGGCTATGCCTAGAGCCGGACCTTGGATCTCGCCGGCGTAGACTGGGAAGGTGGGGTCTCCGCTGACAACTAGGAGCGGAAATATACTTCAGAATTGATCTAGGCTGGCATGGTGAAGGAGTAGAATAGGATATGATAGAGAATAGTGACGAGAGAGAGAACAAATGGTGGACTAATGTGAGCATGCCATGTCAGTGCCGCCGCTGCCTGAAACCAGGTGCACATCTTTGGGAAAGGCGCTATCGTAGAACCATTGGCAGACATCTGCAGTCAGGACGGATCCAGTGGACGAGACTGTCCTCAAAGACGACAAATCCAAACTTGCACCTATCCATAGCGTTAGTAGGAAGCATATCTCTGTTTACAAGAGCAGAGGATGGTAGGTAACTGACATGGTAGGACACCTCTGGCCTTGAGATCTGTGAGAAACCTCGCGGAAGTGCCGTAGAGAGACAACCTAGAATTAAATGATCAGTGGAAAAAGTTCTAGTTACATTCAAGATGATTCAAGAAGCTCACTTTAGCTCATCGATTAATCTCGGCGTCACCAATGGATCAGGAATAAATGGTGAGCCATCATACACGAGGATTTTCCCTCCGTAAGACAGACCACAGAGTACCATAGCCCACATTATCCAGCCAGTCTATTACACCATTCTAATCAGCGAGAAATTTTTTGAAGATGGGGGGATCATAGATGCATACAGTGGTATACTGGAAGATAGCGTCTCCAGGCCTCACATCTAGTCCGAGCATGTAGTCTTTCTTCACCTGCATCAAAAGGCCCTGGAGAGTCTGTCAGCTCAGGGCCAAATCTAGCCAGAATCATGGACTTAGCCTACACAAGGGCTATGAACGATACATTTCGGCTTTCCAGTCTAGATTCATGCATTTAGCATTCATTCATTTATCCATTGGCTGAAATGGGGTTTGGCAGCATTGAGCTTGCCTACCGTTCCTGACGAGTACACGATGAATCCGGGGTGATCAAATGGTAGCTGTTCGAAGCACAGCTTTCGCCTCATGCTGGAAGCAACGCAGTCTTATCTGGTTGGGGCTACTACAGCATGTTAAAGGCTGCTGTGGCATCTATCGTTCGACAAGTCCACCTTGAAGAGCCTGAGATCAGTAATTATACTGGGAGTATCACCTGGTCTCTGCGACACGAACATGACCAAAGGACTGCTAGATGGAAGTCGTAAGTATTTCCGTGGAACTTCCTCTTTTCGTGCTCGGTGCTGGGTCCATGACATGGCTCACATTACATTCAACAGATACTGGGGAAAGGAAGATGCCGACCAGTATAAGGGGTTTTACAGCGTGGCTCCAGTCACCACCCCCGAGACTGCTGAGAGGGCTTTCGCGAACATCGTTTTAAAAGCAGACCGTGCGTTAGGTAGCGAAGTTATGGAGTACAATGACCCGAAACTAGAGACTTTGTGGAAGACAGAATAGAAAACATGCTTAATTTTTGAGACATCGATATTCCGTTTGAAAGGCAAATCCGTGCTTGATCACCAAGACGGCTTAACAAGCAATTACAGATCATAGATCATGATAAGATAATCATAAGAAGCACCTATTTTATTCAAAATTGTTGTTTGTATTGCAACCTTATCTGTTGGAAGTAAATGGAATCGACTCTCTCGGTTCAAGCGCGTTTAAAGAATTCCACCAACGTCTGAAGTCAATGAAGGGATTAGTTCCAAATACATGTTGTACGAGACCAAAACTACAGAAACATTCAATCAGACCAGAGGTTTACTCAGCCCTAGAATTAAAGTTGCTATTTAGTCATCAAAGCTAAAGCTTGAAAGTTCTCCAAGAACACCCTCACCTGCTCTACACATCTGACAACCGTTGCTCCATCCACAACCCTGTGATCAGCGCTCCAGCTTAGATGAGCCTGTTTAAGTTTGATAAGCTCCTCTTTACCGTCTGAGTCTTCCCGAAACGCAGGAACTCCCTTGATCTGCCCCATCGCGACGATCGTAACCATGGGTCGAACGATGACAGGACTGACAACACTGCCACCCACGCTGCCAATGTTACTCACTATAAATGTCGCGTCCTTGAAGTGCTTTGGCTGTAGTCGCCCGGCCCTAGCAAGTCTGCTAAGATAGGTGAGATCAGCTGCGATTTCCATCACGGATTTGCTTTGCACATCATGTACGACCGGGACCAGTAATCCTTGTGGTGTATCGATAGCCACGCCAAAATTGTGTCTCGCTTTCAAGATAAGACGAGGCTTCTGGGGATCAGACTCCGTGTCTAGATGCGAGTTGAGCTTTGGTGCCTGGAGGAAGGCGTATGACAGGGCTTTCATGAGAAACGGGAGGGTGGTGATTTTTCTTGGTGCGTCTCCAGAGGAAGTCGCGAAGAGGCAGCGGAGACTTGGGTCGCTCTCGAATTTACTCCGGAAAAGATTGATCGATGTGAAGTCAACTTGATTCGTGAATAGGAAGTGTGGAATATCTAGGGACTGTGTCATGACTTTGAACATCTGACTCTCAATAGCATTCGAAGAAATATGCTTGTCTTCAGCAGTTGAAGTGGGTGTTGAATCGTATGAGGTAGAAACAGGTGAGGTCAATGCTGCATGTTAGCCTTGTACGTCTATCTTCGTCACATGACCATCTTTACCGGTTCCCGGTGTTTCTGCAAGGCTCAATTTAAGTCTATTGGTCATATGTCGAACAGCAGGCATGGCAATTCCGAAATTCTTTGGGAAAGATTTCGTCGTTGGGGTAGGGGCCGTGTCAGCAGTATTTTCGGCAGGTGGTTCGGCGGCCTCTATCACCTTGGAAGTTCGCGAGTTCGTTGTTTCTGCAGTCCATTGTATATCCTCCTTCAGATGCATTTCTGCCGTTGAAAGATTTTCAGGTGCCCCAGGTTCTTCCGTTAAAGCTGCAGGAATGTCGCTCTCTTCAAGGGCTTCATCATCTACCTCGATATCAACAAGTGGCTGTCTACAATAAGCTCAGAACGCATGGGCTTGAATTTTCAAACCAAACCTTTCCCACGATGGCCATATCATTCTGTTCGTAATGCAGGGTCTTAATGATCCCATCAAATCGCGACGTGATCTATGCCATCACAGCCAAGTCAGCAACTACCTGGAGTCATGTTTGGTGAGGCACCGACGTCCACAGATGCTTTATCGGACTGTACTTCGCAGATATCGTCAAACTGCTCAATTCGATCCCCAGGCTTGACCGACCATTTCATGATCTGACATTCCGTGATTCCTAGCTTTGTCAGAATAACAGTAAGTGAAATGGGAATACTAGTCTTACCTTCCCCGATATCTGCCAGGAGGAATGGTATTGTCGCTGGCATCCTCTGCGAACTGTGAAAGCTTCGTGACCGGTAATGTCCAGATCCAATTGAAAATAGGAGCTTCCGGCATTCAGACAGGCGGCCCACCGTCGGCGATGAAAGCCGCAAAACTTCTCGATAAACCATATGGCTCATCTGGATGAATGTGTATATATTCACCCCTCTTTATGGACGCTGTAAATGTGAGTTTTCTTGTATCCTCAGTTCTTCTCGCGCGCGACGGCGATGGCTAGATCAAAGTGCAATGATGATGAAGATCAAAGCTTCTCTCGGGATCGTCTGGTATGGGCACCCGGAGCCCTTGAGCTCTCGCCATTCCATGTCCTGGGTTTCTGGAATACCAAAATCCTAAGCCAGATGTGCTTAGATCACCTCCACCATCAATTTGAGTGATGGATCGTGGATAAACACCTGTCGGCTCGGAGACGTGACTTTGTTCCGAGGTATAGGAGCCGGGATCACCACGATATTGATCAGCCCCTCGCTTGTCCGAACTCGCTTACAGTGACAGTCCGGCCAACTTCAAGCGGAGCGAGAGATTGCCCTTTCTTCCGTAACGGCCGAGAAACTTCTATGCTGCGCCAATCTTATTGATTGCTCCGAGATCTGCATATTCTAAAAGCCGCTCACTATACATCATATCATAGGACTTGGCAGGGATTATTTGGCCTCCTGACGAAGGTCAACCGTGGATAACCGAACATTGGTCAAGCAAGCCATGCCACACTTTTCAACAATGGCAGACTGACTCTCCCGTTGGTTTGTCGATGTGATGGGGGCAGAGCATGTTGTTATTGAGTCTGTCACCAGAGCATACCAGTTTGCCGTTCAGTAACATCATGTTTTCCCTCCAGGCTATGGCACGCAGAAGTACAGGATCATTACAACTTCAGACGTTCTCATATTCAAAATGCTTGAGGAGCAACGCAAAGTTGAATGAACCCATAGACTTCAGCACGACACCTCTACTTCACCACAACAAGAAGACATTCACCAAAACCCTGGGTCTGTCAACAGATGGGCCCTCGAAGCGCATGAACCTCTTCCAATCCGTCAATAATGCCCTAGGAATTACACTACGGACCTCGAATGAAGTGCTTTGCTTTGGCGAGGATGTCGCCTTCGGTGTGGTTTTCCGCTGTACCATGAATCTCCAAGCAGAGTTCGGGAAAGATCGAGTTTTCAATACTCCTTTGACGGAGCAGGGAATCATTGGAACTGCCATCGGTGCCGCTGCTGAAGGCATGAAGCCAGTCGTCGAAATTCGATTTGCGGACTATGTTTTCCCAGCCTTTGATCAGATAGTGAACGAAGCATCGAAATTCCGCTATCGAGAAGGAGCTACAGGGGGAAACGTTGGAGGTCTCGTAATCAGGATGCCACCTGGGGGTGTTGGACACGGTGCATTGTAAGTTCCTTAATGACATCATGATGTCAAAGTTGACTTTTAATTTACCGTAGGTACCACAGTCAATCTCCCGAATCTCTGTTCTGCCATGTGCCAGGCTTCAAAGTTGTCTCGCCGCGTTCTCCATCACAAGCAAAGGGAATGCTGTTATCCGCCATCCTCCATTCGCTGGACCCGGTCATCTTTCTCGAGCCTAAGATTCTCTACAGAGCAGCTATCGAGCAAGTCCCAGAAGCGTCCTACACTCTTCCTCTGGACAAAGCCGAAGTTGTCAAATCCGGAACGGATCTCACCATTATCTCCTACGGCCGTCCCCTCTACACCTGCTCAGCAGCAATTGAAGCTGCCGAAAGAGATTTCAATGGCGCCAGTATTGAGCTCATTGATCTGCAGGCAATCTATCCTTGGGATAGGAAAACGGTCCTCGATAGTATAATGAAAACTGGGCGAGCGATAATAGTACACGAAAGCATGGTCAATTTTGGCGTGGGAGCTGAAATCGCCGCGACCATCCAGGATGCCTTGTTTTTGCAGTTGAATGCACCTGTTAAACGTGTGGCAGGATGGACAACACACACCGGTTTAGCCTACCAGAAATACATTATTCCTGACGTTGCAAGTAAGCCTGTTCCCGGTTCTCGTCCGAAATTTAATCCTAGGCATGTAGGCTGACGATAACTCTAGGGGTCTACGATTTAAAATACTCTCCAGCTTTCTCGCTAATTTCCGTTCTGGAATCCGACCGTGAAAGTAAAGTCCTGCAAAATACTGGCCTCATGAGATGACACAACAAATTTTCACTTGTGTTCTATTCCAAATCTGTGTTGAAGATCGTGGCAGAGCTATGTGCTCTCAATGTTGGGTAAATTGTCTGATTTTGTAAAGAGAGCTCGTAGGCAGCAGCTACGGATAGGCTCCAAAGATAGGAGTTCGCTTAATAAGCGAGACTACCTGTTGCACGATCATCTATTATGCATCCACCGCGGAAAATCAAGTCCTGTAATCCAAAGCGAGAATGGCTATAGTCAATCTCTCAACTGCATTCTATTTTGAAGGTTCTATGGCGGATATCAAAGCCCTGCTATCCCACCCTCGTGGCTTTCTACGTCGTACTCATCCGGAAACTTCATCATTATCCTCCTCAACTCCTCCTTCTGAGCAAGTTGTTCCTCCGAAAGTTCAGCATACACATCATCAAATACGGCCCGCAGAGCTGGTTTCTGCTCGCTCTCTGCTGCCGTAAGCTCTGCTAAGACAGCTTTCCGGATCGCCGATCGAGTCTCCTTCTCCATCGTTTCATTCCACAGCCCGTTGTTCTCTAGCCATCGACGGAGGCGCGATAATGGATTGTATCCGGTCTTCCAGCTCTCGATCTCGCCTTTAGAGCGATACGCGAAACTATCGTCACTGGTGCTGTGGTGCGAGACGCGGTAGCTCATGAACTCGATGAGGATGGGACGCCCGCCATCCTGGAGCGCACGGCGGCGGGCTTCTTTCGTGGCTTCGTAGACGGCGAAGATATCGGTGCCGTCGACGCGGAGGGCATCGACTCCGTAACCAATTCCACGGCTGGCGATGCCATCACCGCGATACTGTTCGGATGTCGGGGTGGAAATCGCGAACCCGTTGTTACGGCAGATGAAAATGACCGGGCAGTCTTGCGTCGCAGCCATATTGAGGGCCCCGTGAAAATCTCCTTCGCTCGCTGCCCCGTCGCCGAAATAACAGGCCGCAACTCGCGGACTTTCCGTAGGGTTCTCCTTGGCTTCCATCTTGAAGGCGTAGGCCGCGCCAACAGCGTGAGGAATCTGCGTTCCTAAGGTAGATGCCACGGCATGCTACGAGAAAAATAGTATGTTAGTGTTGGAGGTAAGAGCGGTGCTTACGGACGAAATAAACTCACGACGCCGGTCTTTTGCTTGCCGCTGTAATGGACAGGCATGTTGCGTCCTTTGCCTGGATCATTACGGTTCGCCACAAGCGGACTCATGAAATCCTTGAGGGTAAAGCCTCGTTGTTGGAAAACACCGGTTTCTCGGTATTGACAAGTAATCACATCATTGGGTCCCAATGCCGCAGCTGAACCGACTGTAACAGCTTCCTCACCAGCAGATACCTAAGCCGTAACTTGTTATCCAAATATCCCAGGAGCTAATTGAAGTAGTGCATACCATGTAGAAACTGAGACGGCCTTGCCTCTGCACCTCAAACATAATCGTGTCCAGGATGTTGACTTCACGATCAAGACTCTGTTAATTGTCTGCCTCTTGTAAATGTGGGCCTCGGTAAAGATCTTGCTAACCTGTCAACATATTCTTGTACCATGTGAGAGCCTGATCATTAGAAACATCTGGTGGTTGTCGATTCGGATCGTTCAGATACCCCTCTGAATTCATGACCCTATATGTTGGTATAGGGGCGAGGTCAGACGATGTTAGGAAGTTCATTGTTGTAACAAGGGGACTGTTCACAGCACCAGGAAATCGAGGCCTTGGGTCAGTCAGCTATCGAGTGCCTACACGCTCTGCATTAGAAAAGGAAATCTGAAACTTACATGTTTATGGTTGAACTGGTCGTGCTCCAGCGCACTGCACCGCTCCCGAGTGCACCACTACTCCCAAAGATTGATAACAATCTCCTGGCAGAAATGCGAGATGCCCGGTGTAAAATATTCTCCATTGCGAAAAGTTGATGTCGGAGTTTCTGCAACGACGTAAGCAATGAGATGTATTCTGTACGTATACAGATGAACTTCTATAAGAGCTCTGTTCTACCATCCCGCAAACCCCAGCTTTTGCGCAGTTCCTCATCCATCCCGTTCTCCGGGGGCTCGGGGCAGATGTCCCCCTACTTGGCGGGGGTGGGTGCAAGCGTTGATTCCGGTTGTGCCGATCCGATTGGCTACCCTCGCATTCAAAGCACCTCTTAAAGTAGACTGCATTCAAACCTCATACTTCCCTTCTACCAAACCCCTATTTGAAGTCATGTCAAGCCTTCGATTTTCAATGGAATCTACGAGCCAGCTGGTGCAAATCATCGCTGAGCACCTTCGGGGGGCAGCTGTCGTGCTGGGCCTGGTGAGCCCGATCTCCACATCAAAACTTCTACCACGAGTGTAATTTTGCTAATTATCTCCACCAGTTGTTTCATATCTGGTTCAAGCACCGGGAGCCGGTAGTTATCGGCTTTACCCTATGGATCGTTATTCTAGGCTTAGTTTTCACCTTCTGTGCCAATAATATTCTCGAATGGATCAAGACCCCTCTCCAATTGCAAATATGGCCGGCTCTAACCGCCATGCTCTTGTATCTTTTGACTCTACTGTGATATTTCCCCTCACTCTAGTTGGACTGGTATGCTGAAATACCACAGAACGTCGATCACAATCTATCGCCTGTACATCAATCCACTCAAAAGGTTTCCTGGCGATGCACTGTCGGCTGTGACGAAATGGCACTCCTTTGTGATTGCCCGTCGTGGCGATACACACCATCACATGCTCAAACAGCACCAGAAGTATGGAAATTACGTCCGGATTGGGCCAAACGAGATCTCAATCGTGGATCCGGACTATATCCCCACTATTCATGGCAATATGGCCAGATTTCCGAAGGGACCTTGGTACGATAATCAGCTGCCGAATTCACCACCTTCCTTCATTGGAATCAGGCTATATGATGAACACAAGATCTATCGTAAGATTTGGGATGAGACTTTGACCCCAAAGGCTCTCAAGGTCTATGAAGGCTGAATATCGAAGCTCTTGGACGACCTTGAAGGCTGTTTTAGAGACTGTGCAAAAAGCGGAGAAGCATTTGATATGCCGACTTGGATCGAGCATCTCTTGTTTGACGCTATTGGGAAGATAGCCTTTGTGAGTCTACTGCCATCGTTGTCTTTTCTTGGACATGTCTCACTCAAGTATCATAGAACGTCGACTTCCATTCCATCGAGCAAGGAACCACCCACTTTTACGTCGACTTCATCCATTCTACCTTGTCCTTTATTGCTTCGTTCGCAAATATCTCCTGGATCAAACCCGTACTAGCGATCTTACCAACAGACAAAAAGACCAGTCAAGATATGGCGAACTTTATGGCTTTCAGTCGAGAGCAACTCAACAATCGCATTCAAACTCAGGGATCTGCGGAGATTGATGCACTTGGATTTTTGATGGCAGCTGGGGAAAGGAAACCAGCCTACAAGCTCACAATACCCCAGCTCGCTGCTGAAACAAACCTCATCATTGCTGCTGGGAGCGACACAACAAGTATCGCCATCCTGTCAGCTTTGTTCTTCCTCCGAGCGCTCTGAATCAAGGCTAATATACCTAGGTCTGCGATGTACTAGCTAGCTAATGATAAGGCGGCATATCAGAAGATGAGAGCTGAGTGCTTAACCATGTTTGGGCCTAATGAGGAGTTTGATGCTTCAAAGCTTGGGGATCCCAAGCGCGCGCCATATCTCAACGCTTGCATCAGCGAAGCCTTGAGGCTGATGCCTGCTGGACCGAATGGGATGCAGCGAGTCGTGAACACCGCAGGCGGGATTTTGGTTAATGATATCCATGTCCCTAAGGGCACGAAGGTCAACGTCCATCCTTGGACTTTGCATCACGATGCGCGGTTGTTTGAGAAGCCATGGGACTTCATCCCCGAACGATGGATTGAAGGATCGGACTTCAAGGGCTCACACAACCCTAGCGCATCGATTCCTTTCGCGCTAGGGGCGTATTCCTGCATTGGAAAGAATCTTGCTTTGATGCAAATACGCATGTTTCTCATGAAGTACGTCTGTCTGCACGAGTTCTTCAACATTATTCATCTATGCCAACATTTCCAGGCCCACATGATGGGAGTCTCGCTAATCATTGGCACAGGGTTGTTCCGATTTTTGACTTCGAGACAGCACCAGGTTTTGACAAGAGGTCATTCATCGAAAACACGAAGTCGTTTTTTTGGGCTTAGGAAGGAGCCATGGAAAGTGTTTGCGATTGTGCATAGTCAGTAGCCTGGGCGGGGAGAATCTGACTCGTCTCTCAGCAGATTGAAAGCAACAACACAGTGGCTGGGCGCAAGTCAACAGCTAGGGTTTACATTATGTAAGGATTGTGGCCATTCTTGTAAATCATAAATGAGGCTTTTGATGATCTAGACGCCTATGTATTCCACTGCGAAGTGATTGTCTATTTGATTCGAGCTCTATGGTCCCCTCCCCGGTTTGATTGTCTAGCGTCTTTTTAGGACATTGCTGTTTTTGTGTTTTGAAGGCTTGTACTTGAAAATCATACATTCAATTAGAAGATCAGCTTCTTAAACTGAATAATCTGATTGCTTTCATCTCTTCTAAGTCTTAGTGATCTGTAAGAGCAGCAAGTGTATTATCGACAGAGCTGGATAATTAAACCGGGGAGGGGACCATAGATAGGGCGAATACTATCAATGAATGGCAATCAATTCTATTACACTTTCGACTCCTATTGTTTCGGCCAACTCGTTTTAGGCAATGATAATGTTTAAGTGTATCTAGTATTAAAATTAAACTCTTAGGTTCTTAGCTTTAGCTTTGCGCCCTCTAGCTTTTACGATTATGGGAAGTTGTTCTATTAGAAGATAGCTCGTACCTATTTTGACCTATTATTAAATAACGGTGCTGTGGTACCTAGCGAGTCATATAATTGGGTAGTTATTATTAGAGAACTTAATCGAAGGCTTGTAGTAGTACTCACTACCTCTTTCTCACTCTCTCGATTATTGGTCGCTATAAGCCCTCGAAACGTAAGGTCCTAACTTTTTAAGATCTTAGACTTAATAGGTGTCGCGCACTAGTGCAGTTCCTTGGTCTGGTGCATGGTTGCGTAAGCATTCCAGATATATAAACCCAGCCTTCAGCTCTTCTCTTCTCTTCAAGAGGATAACGCTCAATTCAATTATTCCTTGAATACACTTTAAGATCTAGTTGAGTTCCATGGCAGCTATTGCAAGCACGAGTGCGACGTTCAAGTATCCTACTACGATTAATGCGTGTTATAATAATAGGAGTAGGAGTATTTGCGTCAGAGATGAGGGGATACAGAAGTGAGATGTGTATGTCGCGACGAGAGGATATCGGTGTTGTCTGCGTTGGAAATGTATGCTCCCCTCCTTCCTCACCCCAATCAAAGCAATTTCTAATAATACTACCAATAGGTTCCTCTTCATCGCCGCGCTCGTCATCTTCGTCATCAATCTCAAGAAACAACGCTCATCCGGCTCCCCCCCAGATGCTGTCCCCAACGAGAGCAAGCTGAAAGCGCAGATGCAGCCTATGAACCCACAGACATATGAGCAGGTTCCACAACAATAGCATTATCCTCAGCAATCGTATTCGCAATCTCAGTCGTACGATTATTCGCAGCAGTTTTACTCGGCGCAACAACCCCAGGAATATGTGAGCCCGGTTGCGACACCGCAGCCACAGACACACTATCATGAGATGCTTAGGTAGAGGGGTGTTAGTAGCTGATTTGCGAGAGGGGAGTGGGTCGTATGAAGAAGTGGGACATGATAATAGTGCATTTAATGATAATGATGAAGTGAGGTAGTGTGTAATAGGGTTTAATCCTCTGATTTGAATAGTTTTGCGTATACTATAATAAAGAGTTGCATTCACTAAAGTTTCTGATTTTGTCTCAAGTTTCCCAAAAAGAATATCAGGTGGGGTGTGAGTATTCTATACTTGTCCTAATCTCGAGCGGTCCTCGTCGTCGCCGCCCTGCAGTGAGACCTTAATCGTCCTCTAAGAACTCTTCGTTGTTCCTTCTTGCGGCTTCTATTTCCATTTTATATAGAGAAGATATGAGATGACAGGTGTATTTCTCCCTAGACTTCTCGTCTAACTCCGTACTCTTGAGAAAGCGTCTCTTCGATCGTTCACACCTTTTGATTGTAACATCTTGAATGGAACATTCTATTCAATTTTGATTGCAAACGCAACTCCCAAAACCTCAACCCCTAAGTAAAACCCGACATTCCACTGATCCTCTCCCACTGCGGCCACTTCCGCATATGAATCTCAATAACCCACATCTCGCTCTCCGGCCTCGCGAACTCCACATCCGCCGAGAAAGCTTTCAGATCCCATACCGGCTTCAAAATTTTCGCAATCAATGACCCTTTCGTCCTCACCTTGAACGCAGGCTCAGCATTGACGAGATTTTCAAACTGCCGCATCATAGCTGCGCTGAGACGGCAGTGTAAGGTCCCGTTGCATGTCTTGTCTGTACTCCTTGCTCTGTCCTCTTCGAAATAGAAGAGTGCGGCTGTGAGTCGTCTCGCCACTGTCGTGATGTGGTCGTGGGCACATGCATACTTCGAATTCAGATACCGGGTCCGTTCAGGCTTGAGATACCTTGACGCTTCCAGTTTGAGACTAGGGATAGCATCCACATTGTCGAGATTCGGTGGTCGCTCGGCGAGGCCAATATCTAGACGGTGGCACACACTCGATATGTCGCGATCCCACTTTGTAGAGGCCACAAAGTCGTTCCATTGCCTATCGCAGTCCAGGGTACTCTGGATCATGTCGAGCCCGACCGCGATTTTACCTCGAAGCCCTTTGGGGATCAATTTTTGACCGATTTTAAGACGCTTGTTGACGGATTTGGTGAGTCCTTCATATGAGGCTTGAATACCGGTGCCGACGGAAAGGATGATGTCGGGTGGGCATTTGTCTTTCCAAAGCAAGCGCCGTTCTTCCTCAAGAATCTGGACAGGATTGTTTCGCAACAGGGCGCCATCGATGAAGGACCGCTTCTTTCCATCGTGATAATAAGGTTCAAAATATGTTGGAGCTGCTGAAGTACTTCGTGCGCTGCAAAAATAAAAGTTAGGAATGGTGTATATATATGCTCCTGGAGATGTTCACTTACGCTTCCCATATCTTCAAATCATCTCTTGGATTCTCTTCCCGCTCGAGATAATCGGAGTCTTTTGGCAGATTAGCATGGATAGAATTTGATGAATGGAATGAATTACCTTTGCCCGTCGAATTCCTCGAATAGTTGCTGAAGAGGAACGATCTTCGGATCCCAGAGACGCCGGAAACCACACCCACTTTGACTTTGTCCGAGGAAGACGATTCGTTGAATCCAAATAACAAGCCTTGGCCAAAAGCCTTCTGTAGAGCACTATCAATACCCTCGCTCTTGAAGCGGTAGGAGTAAAGAAGCTGTGCCGTATGGCGGAACATTGGAACCTTCAGCCACTGGCGTTTTGAAAATGCTTCATGGCTGAGGTTCTCGAATTCCGTGATTGCTTTGTCCACTGACCAGTCCATCTTGAATAATCCAAGTGCTATTATACCACCTGCAATTGTTAGCTCGGTCTATAAAATTGGAACTGTTTCAGCGTACCTGTGCTTGTGCCAATCGCTAAATCGAACAGCTCTTGGATAGGTATGCCGAAGCCAACCTCATTCACCACTTTTCTCAGAATCATAAGCTCCAAGATACCACGAACGCCTCCACTATTATGAAGAAATTAGTTCACTGTCATATCTGAGAATGGTGGAAAACTTACCCATCCAACGATAGCATCCGCACACCAGCTGTTGGGGGCTTGAGTCGAATCTGCCAGGGCTTTCCGTTCCGAAATTGGCAACCCAGAGGACATGATTTCAGGAAAAGAGTGCACTGACTTCGTCCACGATCGTAGCTGAATCTGTACGCGCAGTCTTCACAGATTGCATGCTGTATATTGGCGCAAGGAAGGATATACTCTGGGCATGCTGACAGGCATGTGAAGCAGGTCCGATTACCATTGATCTTGATGACTCCACTAGCCTTTGCAACGAGGGGTACTGTATCCTCGACTAGGCACTCGGCGGCACGCAGGCGCTGAATTTCAGAATACGTTGCGTTAAGTACGTCTTCCGGCTTGAGGCTACATTTGAATTCTCCAACCAGGAGACGAGGACCTCCGAAGGTATCCAGGCGTTGGGTTTCGCTTGGAGAAGAGGCTTGTCCTCTAATTCTTCGCCTGGAAAACTGATGTCCTTTCTCGTGGCCGATCCAGTAGTTGAGACATCGTCTTCCGTCATCCGTAGCTTCACAACGCCACGAGGAATCACGAAACTTTTCGAGAGCTTGACGAAACTCACGCAAATACTTTTCTGTGATTATTGATTGTTCTGGAGGTGGCGAAAATCAGTCAGGATCATCCAGTGGCCAAGCAAGGATAAGGGAAACATACTTGTAGTTGATGCGACCCGAGGAATCTTTGCTACAATGCAACATGCAATGAAAGGCGTAATTTGATCTAATAATGCAGTTTCTGGAACACTTTCTAGATCTCCAGATATGATCTCTGGCTCATAGGTTGTCGTCTCCCTTTCGACTTTCAGCTTGACTAGTAAGTTTGTTACATGTTCACGAAATTTACTTGGCCGATCAGCGTCCTTGGATGCCATGTAGTGAAAATCGATTGAGCTGGTGAGGTCTTTAGCTAATCTGCTGAAAGCAGTCTCCATGTACTTATTGAAGCTCCCTACGTCCAGGTTCATACCGACCTGGACCTTCTTCTTGCGAAGCTTATCCGATGACTTTCTGATCTCATCGTAGAGTTTCCGATACTGATCTGCAATTGTTTGCGTAGTGCTTGGTGTAAGGCTGGGAATGCAGATGATTCGGAACGAATCATAATAGCAATGAATGAGGTCCTCGGCTGTGGTCAGGATTTTGCCTCTTGTTTTCCAGATTTTCCGAAGTTCTGCAAATGCCGGAGAGAGCTCCAGATGCGACAGAAGTGTCTTGGTAGCGTAGTCAACGTCTAGCCATTCCTTATCCGCGGATGGGACATCCTTGTTCACAACAATGATCAATCCTGGTCGTACTCGTTGATTGACGGTTCGTTCGTGACCGGCTACAGCCCAATTAAAAAGTTGAATCAGTTCGGACTCCGTCGCCCTACAGTCAATGAGCATGGTTGACAAACTTTGAGAGGCAACACACAAGAGAGAAAGTCGTACCTTGGATTATTGGTAATGTAGCATACTACATCAGAGAAAGTGTAGAGCAGTCGAGGATATAGATCCGTGACAATAACTTGTCTAGATGCGGGGTGGACCTTGATAATATAGTATAAGCAGGAACTCCCAGAAGGGAATAAATACAACTATCTGAGAAGGTCATATCCACACGCATAAAACCGAAAATACGCACCTCGAGTTGTTCCTGGGCGTACGCATACATGCCCAAGCTCGGCGCCGACGATCCGGTGGTCATCGTTCTTGCCCACTGCAAAGGCAATTTGCGACTTGCTGTAGATTTGTGAGAGCTTGTTGTTGCGCGAACCTCCGTAGGAGATAATCCTGGAGTGTGCCGCATCGTATGTCGGGGAAGGTGGTGTCGCGAACTCAAGTGCCCATAGCCGTAGTTGCTAGCCTTCGAGAGTTTTGATTGTGGTGCCGGTGGGACATCGCCTGTGGCAACCCTTGTGGCAGCTGAGACGCCACTCCCACGAAGTCCTTCGCAGTCTAGACGAGTCAAATACATTCAAGTTGATACATGGGTGGTCTTTACCTGCGTAGAATATTGGTACCTTGGTATGAATAGTCTTCGGATCGCAATACAAATGTATATCTCCACTTGTGGATTTATGTCTGTCAGCATTGTTGCCAGGCACTGGAACCTGTTCTGTTGTGTCTTGTGAAGCGTTGTAGACAAGTGCTTTGATGAGGGTACTTTTGCCTCCTCCTGTATCGCCGAAGAACGAGACGAGACTCGGATGCTGCTTTAAAGCATTCCCATCATCGCGTAATTCTTGAGCCTGAGTGATGAGATATTGGAGGCGTGGGTAGATATATAGTCGTGGAGAGCTTTCATTATACTCGAGATGTTGTGGAACACCAAACCAAGTTGACCAGATGTCGTCCTTGTGAAGCAAAGCTTGCTGCTCCGGACTCGTCTTCGAGTAAAGCAACCATTTCACCCAGACATACTCGGTGAAGTCGACAGGCGGCTTGCAGATCTCAAAGTCTTCGCTGGGCTGATGAGGAATAGCATCTGGCCAGCATGTCTTGTGGTACGGCCTGCCATTACAACCAGCACACACGCAGAGGGAATTGATCTCTCCTGGCCTTCGGCATTGAGCGCAGATCTTGGAGATACCCAATTGAGCCGTGGCCCTTGCCACCCTGCAAAACGTCAGTCACAGGGTCTCGAAAGAAATCCGATTACACATACACTTCTAAAGGCAGACTTTCCAATGTGTAACTCTCTCGCTCAGGGCCAGGGCTCGAGCTGGATGAAGATGATCTGTCAAGATCGTCCTCAGCCTCGCCAATGGTAGCTGAAATAATGTCATCAATCGTCGGTCCGTTATCTTGGTATTGGTCGTCGATACTGAGAGCAGCCATCTGGTCAGTAGTATTAGATTCCGCCATCGTATACAAGGTTCAAAGTGTATGATACAAAGGTAGAATTTGAGATGGTCACTGAAGGGATGGATGTCGGGGATGATGGAGCATTTGAAGCACGCAGACAACATGGCGGCTGAGGATATGGGGTGATCCAAACTTCCTTTGCTGCCATTTGAGCTGTGTCAGAACAGGAGGGGCGATTTCTGCCTGTCAGCGCAGCCTTGTTCGAAAAAGCATATTTCAATACTCTTGAATGCGGGCGCCAAAAATATGAAGAGTGACTGTCCGCAATAAAATGGCAGTCAGTGGCTGAAATTACTAATTCCAATAAGCTCACCGGGGCAGTAGTGGAGGGGCGGGATCAGACAGAGCTGCACTACAGCCTCAAAATGGACCAAGGCGTTCTGCTGGTGTGACGCCCGTCAGGCTCGAGGACCTGTAGAAATGAGCAGAGCCTCGTGAGCTGGCCAGCTGAACGCCCTTCTTGGTGAGGGAAGGAGGGTATTTGAAATGGCGTGGAATCCGTCAATGTATGAGGTAGTAGTTCATCAATAATGAGTCAAAGATTGCGATTGCGATTGCCATTGCGATGACTACATCATGATGGCTCCGATGAATGCCGGGTGGAAATTTGCTTCGTCACACACTTGCGGCTCCCGCCTGCGGCCTTTCGCGGGATGGTTTTGGGCACAGACACACCAAAAAATATATGCGTTTCCATAGCTTACTGTTGGGCCCCTTTTCGCGCTAGCGTTTGATTGGCTTAAAAAGAAGCAGTTTAATTAGCTCAAAAATATCATCTGCCTCTGGCTTTTTATAGCCACTACTATAGGCCAAAAGTTGCATAACAGGGCTACATCACGGGACTATTTACTTCGATTTGATAGGGTCCAATTAGATTACTTACTTCTTGTCCCTTCGTGCCTTTGAAGTACCTTCGTACCTCCTGGCTCTCTTCACCCCCCAGGGAACAGAAGGGGGTGAGAGGGGAGTCTGAGGGGTGTTCTTAACGTACCTAATACTAGTTTAAATATAGGTTATGCTAAAGAGAAGAGAGGAACTTTCGCGGTCGTGCTAGCTAGGCTAGCACACAGGTATAGAATGAAGGAAGAGCCGTCATCGGATGGTGGAAGGGAAAAAGAGACGGGAGTTGTTGGAGGTCATGTGTCATGGACGCGTTTTCTCGCCAACGTGCCTTCCTTCATTGCTCCAGCTGATCGTGCCCCGCTCTAGCCCAGAAAACCCCTCTGAAGTTCGCAGCTGAATTGACACGAAGGAGGTATCCCAGAGCAAAAGCCCAGGCATTTTCAATAGGGCCAATATCCAGGGACTCCACAAATATTGCTACCCACTTTACCTTCCCCGCATCCTCGTATATCGAACCAATATTCCAGCTTCTTTCTACACCTAGAAATAGGAATGCGAGGTCAAAATATACGAAAGAAAACCACCCGATTAGCACTACTATTCTACTAATAAGCGCCTCTCTTAATAGGTTTATTTAACGAAGTAATTCGATAGTAAGAATTGCCTTTAATTAGTAACTAGATTAGCCTAATAAGCAAACTATCTTAAAGGGCGTGTGTTTTGCGATTTTTAAAAAGATTATATTAATAATTTTAGCTTAAGAAAAGTAATTCAAACGAACTCGAGATCTTCGCGATTAAGGGTTCGGCAAATAAATTCCACTGAGCTATATAATTAGGCTATAAAGGTTAATGCTATAACTTAACTCCTTAAGGGATTCCTTTCACGATATGAGTTGACGATGGAGACTCCCACATTGTGAGTATACATAACGTCGATGCTTAATACCTCCAACGAACCTGACTTTACTCTAGTGAGCAAATGTTCTCCGATCAATAGAAAGGCAAGGTGAGCTCTTGCTGTGACCCCTTAGATCGGATTTAAATAAATTTGCGTATATCACAATAAAGAGCTGCATTCACTAAAGTTTCTAATTTTGTCCCAAGGTTCCCAAAAAGAATATCAGGTGGGGTGTGAGCATTGGGTGCATTCAGCCGCTGGCGTTTTGAAAACGCGTCGTGACTGAGATTGTCGAACTCTGCGATAGTTTTGTTCACGTACTAGTCCATCTTGAATAATCCAAGGGCTACAATACTGGCTGGAGCCGTTAGTTGGCATTGCTGTCAAGTCTGGGGCTAATAAAGCGTACGCCTGTGCTTGGACCAAATGCCAAACCGAACAACACTTCGATAAGTATGCCGAATCCAACTTCATCCACACCTTGCTTAGAACCATAAGCTCCAAGATACCACGAACGCCTCCACTGGTGGTTGGGGCTTGGATTGGGGGCGGACGGATGAGGGATGTAGGTGGTGGTAAGGTTTCTTTGTCGAGAGATGCCTGCTTTGACTTTCTACCCAAAATACCCTTTCCCTTACCTTTTTGAGGCTTAGTCAAGGCTTGATGTTTGAGTGCTGGCAGAAAGGAGAGATCTTGGAGTTCGGGAGTCGAGACTGAGCGAGATAGACTTGGTTGGCGGTTCAGGGATGAAGCGTCAGGTTTTGGAAGAGCTTCTTGCGATTGGGCGGCTGCAAAATCAGTGGATTTCTTGCCTGTCGGCGTTTTCATGTGGTCTTCGTCTTCAGTCAATTCCATTTCCACGGCTGTTCGACACCAACTATCTCGTCCACTTGCTGCGTCATCGAAAACGGCAATTGACATCAATGGAAGGTCGAGATTGAATTTGCCTAATGATGGGGAAGCCTCAGGCGTATTACTAGTTTTGATATCATCCATGGGAGGAAAGTATCCTTTCTCGGACTGTGGTCTCGATAAAGTTGGTGTGGTGATGTTTAAGAAATCGTCCAGAGTAGAGTACTCCTCACTAGAATCCGTCACAGATCTTGAATGTCCGTTTCGGCTATTACTGGGTGATGATCCAGACTTCCCTGGCCTATTTCCTTGGGTGCTTGGTGGATGAATGGATTTACGATTTGATTTCTTTGTAATTGCAAAGTCTTGAACCAGTGTTGGTGGAGCTTCTCCGAGAATTTGTTCAGCAGAGATATTATTTTTAGTATCGAGGACGCTAGTCGTCAGAGCACGCTTCGAGGCTTCCGGGCGTAATGTTTGAGGATACTCAACTGCGCTCACGAAACTCTCAGTTGGTGATCCCGAGTCTGGTGCGGTAGAGTGCTTCGAGAATGCCGCCTTTACAGCAACTCTAAGACCTTTAAGACCAGAAGATTTCCGTGCATGAGGTGGCCTCTCGTCACCGGTGATGCAGTCATTTGGCCGATATGTAGTGATGGGAGTGCATAATCACCGTCCGCGAATGGATTTGAACTGCTAGTATCCCCAGTGCTGGCCTCATTCTTGCTGGGCTTGATTGTTGAGGGTGCATCTCGACTTGAATTTCGAGCTCTACTCCTTGACTTGAAAAACCACCTAGTACGAGATTCAGATCGTTTGGGGGTGACAGGAGCCTCATCTCGCATTCCAGATACTGAACGGTCACGACTTTGTTGCCGTGTGTTTTGCACATAGCTTGAACTATCTCGACCCCGAGGTTCGTCTTGTTCTGTTGAGTTGCGCTTGAATCTGTCCAAGAAAATGATTGACGATGCCCTTCTGCCACGGCCTCCATCCCCACTACTCCCAGGACCTGATCTAGTACTTGAAGTGTCCCGTTTTGTCGGACTTGGCTCCCCAGTCTCCACAGGAAAGTATCTTGTCGAAGTTGGTGGATGACTTCGGCGAGTTTTCCTAATATTCCTCTCCACAATTGGTGTATTGTCGTCCACCAGTGGGCCTGGACCTCTCGCGACCTTCGCCGCTTGCGAATATATGCTATCCCACTTCTGAGGTGTTCGTATCGATTCTTCGTATATCGATAACGGTCGAATTGAGTCCGCAATCGAGGTACTACTACTCATATTCCCTTGTCATAGCCAAATCTCTGTTGCTATCATTATTCAGAAACCCCTTCGCATCGTCACCACCTGTGGCTTTAATTTGCCGTATGGTTTCTTCCGTTGCAGCATCCTCACTTTGTCTCAACTTTAGCCCCCCAATGAATCCATTTGACTACGATGCCGGATGTCTTGGAGGAACGAATTCTTGGGTAGGTGGAGTCTGAGGAGTGGGTGCAGTGTGCGATTTCCAGGGTATTGGGAATATTCTGTGTAGCAATGAATGTAAACTTCTTCAATCCAGCATCAATGCTTGCCCTCCGTGCCCCAATCTTAAAGCATATCCAACTGATGTGCAAAAAAGGAAGGCCGACAGAAATTGATTCGAGGAAAATGGTGGGAGAAGGCCAAATACATACTCAACCTTGTCCGTGAATGTCTCCACAGCTGTTGCTTACAATATTGACCAAACCTGAAAGAACGGAGACTGTTGACATTTTGCCGAACCGGTTTGACTCAAGCCGTTTAAAAACGGGCTAGCCCTAGCGCGGCATTTCAGCTGCCAAGTATCTAGCGTCACTTCATGCTTCCTTTTGAAGCGCCACGAATTCTGCCTCACGCACGCGCATGATTATGGCGCACCTCCTTCCTTTTTATAAGTCAGGGTCTCCTCCCACACATTCCTGTTCAGATTCTTGTACTAGCCTCTGAGGCCGCTAGTCAGTTACTGCGATCACTTCTAGTGAAAACAGTTGTGCCTTTCAGGTAAGGCTTCAGGTTGCTTCTTAGCAGTATCTGATGCAGCAAAGTATAGTAGTTCCCCCCAACCGCCAGCTGGCAATCACAGTCATGTCTGGGGCCGAAGCCAGCCTTGTTTTGGGCCCCATTTCCTCCGTTATCGCTATATTCGATGCTACGAAAAAGGTATACGACGCGGCTGCGGACTCAAAAGGGCTTCCAGAGGCCTTCCGCGAGGTGGCAGGTCGACTGCCGATTGTGAGGACCATCCTCGGGTCTGTGGAACAACACATAAGCGATGGAAAGGTGGATGAAGAAACATGTAAGTTCATCAAGCCTGTAGTAATAACATGCAAGGAAAAGACAGAGAAATTTGATCTGCTCTTCCAAAAGGTCATTCCTCCAGGCGATGCCTCAAGGCTCGATCGTTACATCAATGCTGCGTGGACATTGGGTAAAGGTGGTCGTGTTGAGTCCTGGATGAAGGGGATTCTGGAGGACGTACAACTCCTTGCAAGCAATCATGCAATGACGGCCATCGAGGTTGAGAGCATCAATAAGGCTATCGAAGAAGTATCTGATATCGAACCATCGATCCCTGATTCCGTTCTTCAGGAAACAGCCTCCACGAACAACAACTTTAGTAACGAACCGATGACCAACAACAATGTCAGTGGAAATCAATTCAACATGACGAATAACTCGACTGGGGAGCAATACCAAGCCGAGACTCAGAATATTTCCATCAGTAAGAGTAGATGACCAGCATGGTAGATGGTACGAGGTTGTTGATGTATTGTAGAGAGTGAACAAGCAGCAGATCAAGCTTTCCATGCGCATATTCAAAATTTCACCGCGAGGCTGAGTAAGTGGCTCTCATTCCTTTGCCGATGGCATTATTTGAAACAAAGTAATTGTAATGGGTTCAAGCTGAGACAGAGGGTTGTATTATAGATGACGCGGAGTTGAAAGAGTTCTGTGAAAATGGTAAACGACCGGCTCCTAAACTTGTATCGCCAATGTTAACTGTAGTAGCAATTCTGGCCCAGCTCGAATTTTCTGGAATGACAGATCGATACGAGGATATTGCTGAGGCCCACAAGCAAACACTCCAATGGATCTACGAGAGACCGGACTTGAAATTCGTGGAATGGCTAGAAGCAGGAACAGGCGTGTTCTGGATTACTGGTAAAGCCGGCAGTGGAAAATCGACTCTGATGAAGTACCAGTGTGACATATTTCTACTCTACTACTCGAGTACTACTCTAGAGTAGTAGAGTAGAGTAGAATAGAATTAGAGTAGAATAGAATTAGAGTAGAATAGAATTAGAGTAGAATAGAATTAGAGTAGTCACTTTTTCGACTACTCTAGAGTAGAACTAGAGTAGTTATTTTTGACTACTCTAGACTAGTAGAGTAGTAGAGTTATTTTAAAAGGACGTTTAAATTTTAATATAAATATAAAATTATTATTATAAACTAAGTTATTAGTAATAATAATTGATAAAAATAATTTACTTATAAATCGCTTAGTTATAAAATTATTAAATATCTATACATAAGTAAGCGTTAAGACTAAAGGTTTAAACGAGATAAGCCGCGATTAAGTTACTTTAAGTAAAGCTCCCGCGTATTAGTCTTATTTAGGTTAGATTTTAGTCCCATGACTACTACTCGAGTACTACTCTAGAGTAGTAGAGTAGAGTAGAGTAGAGTTAGAGTAGTATAATATTTATACTAGAGTAGAGTAGAGTAGCGCTCACTACTCTACTCTACTCTACTCATTTGTTACACTGTGAAGTACCTCTTTGAAGACCCTCGCACGACCGAAATGCTACCAAAGGATATCCCAAACACCCTAGTCGCCGGCTTCTTTTTCCATGACCGAGGATTCAACCCGCTGCTGAAGTCTCAAAAGGGACTTTTCAGGGCCATCATGCATGACATTCTATCCAAATTCAAGCAGCTCATACCCGCGGCTCCACCCAAGCGCTTTTCTTCCATCGAAGCAAACCTTCGATCAAACGCAGCTTACCCGAGGATATCAGACTGGACCCCCGAGGAACTGAAAGCCGGCTTCAAAGCTGTTGTTTGCCAAAGGCACCTGCCACTACATCTCTGTCTCTTGATCGATGGCCTTGACGAGTTCTCGGGCGACCATCAGATCATCATTGACACCTTGTCAGAACTATTATACGGACCGGACAATTCGGTTGTTCGAGTGCAGCTTTGTCTTTCGAGTCGTCAACTTATCAAGTTTGAGAAAGCTTACTTGGATTATCCGCACCTCAGAGTTCAAGACCTCACGGCGGATGACATCAAATCATACGCGGAATCGAAGTTTCCAGAGCTCAGTCAATTGATGATCAGAGACCCAAATACCTCGAAACAGATCACGAAAGAAATTCTGCAGAAGGCTGAAGGTATATGTTTTTGTCTTCTTGTTTCCGACATGTACATCTTGGGAAGATTTACGATCGAACCACTGACCGATACTTCAGGTATTTCTCTGGGTTACGTTAGTCGTCAAGTCTCTTGTGGAAAGCCTGGAAGACGATGATGACCTTGGGACTCTGCAGCGACGCTTATCGGCGTTGCCAGCCGGCCTGCAGGAATTATATGCATGCATGATTAGCAGCATTGAGCCTTTCTATCGAGACACAGCTGCCAGGACGATCCAAATAGTCGGGCTTGCTAACATGCCACTTTCTCCGTTGGCCATGTACTTTGCAGACGAAGACCCCGCCCAAGCACTTTCTGACGAGAAGCTGTTGACCCAACAAGACATAGAGGCACGGCATGTGACAGTTGCCAAGCGTTTGAAGACCCGTACTGCAGGTCTCATCGAGATCAACTCTGCAGCGCGTGAGACTTCCATCGGCGACTCTGGTAGTGAAAGAAGTATATCTGACAGTACTGCCTCGGCTCAAAAAGCCAAGCTCCGGGAACCCGGCAAAGTTCAATATCTCCACTTGACAGTTAAAGAGTTCTTCAGTTCCGGCTCACTGCCCAACTGGGTATCTTCTCCGTCGATCGATACTATCACCGATTGCCATAGAAGAAACGCGGCAAGCTGTTTACGGCAGCTACAAGCAGTCCAGTCACACAGTCTGCACAGCTACAGCCAGGGACGATCTGCCAGCCCTGGCATCGGGGTTGGGCAATACTGGCTGTCGATGTCTGGTGGTATTTTATTCATGATCTTGCATCATTGCCTCCAAGCAGAGCGTCTCGGCAGGGCATCACAGCTGGAAGTCCTCGAAAAGCTCGACCATGTTATCACGACGGCCAAGCCTCAGCTATACGACAACAGCAGCCCGTACGATATTTCAGTGAAGCTTGATGAACCCATCAAATGGCACTGGACCTATGGTCGATATGGTGACTGGTCTGAGCCACAGGGTTGGCAAAGTGACTATGTTGCATTCCTGGTCACCATCGGAATGATCCGCTCAGTAATCGCCAAATTCCGCAGTGGTTACGATGCAGCTGAGAAACCAGGATGGCCATTACTACTCTATGCCACCTGCTCACTTGCCCCGGACTATGCAATCACAGATATGGAGCGAGACACGATCGACCCTTTCCTTGTGGCAGAGCTCCTAAGGCGGAAGTGTGATCTAAACTAGGTCTTTGAATCTGGCGGCTCTGAGTGCGAGATCTGCGACGAGGGAGCTAGGACGGTCTGGGAAGTTGTGTTGTTCCAGATCTTAGGAAGATTCGGTGATGACTGGCCGCACACAGCACATGCAGAGCATTACATTATTGAACTAGAGAGCGACATAGAAGAAATGCGGAGTCTGAAGTTGCGATGGCCGAAAACAGTCAGACTTTTCCTCTACCATGGAGCAGATCCATGTCAATTCGTTAACCAGTATGAGTGGACTAGACGGCGGCGATACTATAAAAGCTACGCAAAATCCAGAATGTCTGCTCTACTGATCGTGAATACAGTGTTCCGAGACTTCGAGGATCCGTTATTGACCACTATACGAGACTTTATGATCTCAAAAGGGGCGACTGAGCTCGAAGAAGATATCATTCAACCTAATCCGCCCCTTGAACCAGTGGACGATCTACCTACAAGCGAGACTACTCTATCAGCACCATTGCCAAGGAGTCGTCTTCAGCATATTCCCCTTATTAGAAAGGCACTAGCTACCCGGCGGACGAAAAAGCTTACAAAGATAACTTCGGCGATATGATTTGGCTATATAAAGAGGAAATCTAAGACTTCGGGATTAAGCAAACCACTTAGTAATAGAAATCCTAATAGTATTCACCCGCGCATTACATAGTAACGCTTTTACTAATTAGCTGAAGTAATGGCGGGAGCCGTCTTAACTATATACGCATTATATAATAACGCTTTTACTAATTAGTCGTATCTATAACAGTACGCGACGCTGATTAGTCGCATTAATAAGAGTCGCATAAGCTATACCTTATTAAAATTATTATTATACTAAAATTATAATAATAGTCGTTATAGTATTATAATAAATACTTAAAATCGTAAGTAAAGAAGTAAAGATTAATTTAATTAATTACTATTTCTAATGTTATTTCTTAAAATTAATAATTATATAGTAGTAGCTATTATTAAAGAATAAATCGAGTTATAATTGTAATTAGAATTATTATAATATATAGTTTTAATAATAGAGTTAATTAAGGATTACGATTAACTATAATAGGAGATTTAGTTTATTATAATAGTGAATTATAATTAATTATAATAAACGATTTACGATTAAAATGGGAGTAATATTAAGTAAGAAAGTAAATAAATATTATTAAATTTTTAAAACTACGTATATATTATTTTAATTACTTATAACTCTTAGTTATAACATAAGTAAGGTCTTAGTTTATTATAATTAAAAACTTAATTTAAAAGTATTAGCGGATTTTAATTTTAATAAAGCTATAACTAGTAATGTTACGACCTACGATGCGCCTCGTATTCTAACCGACACGGGCTCGTAGCATCGCTGGCTATGCGACGGCGCTAAGCCTAATAGGGAAGACTAAGTGGCGAGCCGTGACATATTGACGTGAAGGGCACTCGACTACGCTAGGCCTTATTAGGAGGGTCCTTCATATATTTATACTCGAGCCCTCCCTTATAGAAAGCTTTCTTTTCTTCCTTGTCTTTTCTTCTCGATTTTAAGCGTAATATTAGGCCTAAATATAAAGCTAGAGTCTACTCGCCGTATCAACCTCTTGCCAGCCGTAACAAGTAATAGCGCTAAGCGAGTATAAAAACAAATAAATATTATTACTTTTCCTATAATAATGTAAATTCTTAAAATATTTATTAATACTAATCATAATAAAGGATCAGAATTAATCGTAATATTAATTTATAATAAACTTTAAAAGTTATAAAAAAGATGTCACGATCTAAAGGATCACGTGTGTCTTGGCCCTGAGGCTCGGCAGCCTTACTACACAAAGAAGCCAAGATAGAGGAAGAATTATAAGACCAAGAGTCACGTGATAATATAGAGCTTTTAAAGCTTTTTAAGATTTAAAGTTCTAAGAACCCTCGGGGCCGTAGGCTCTTAAGGGATCCGGAAGAATCGAAGTTTTATATAAATAAAGTAATTTCTTAAGTAATAGAACTTCGTACTTGAATTTATATAATAGTTTAATTATTACTTATAACGTCTTGATTCTTATTAAGAACTAAACCTCTCGTGTAATAGCACGGTAATAAGCTAATAAGCCTAATACCATAAGCGAGGTCACGGGATAAGATAATCAGGTAATAACTCTTTATTAGCGCGAATATCGAAGTGAAGAGCCCTTTCCCCGAGGGAAGGTAGCTCTCCTTATATCTTTGATACCGAGTCGACTATTCTTAATTAAGCTTAATTACATGACGTATACGTTACGTACGTATTACGTAGTAACGTTACATAGCCTCACTTAGTCGAATACTAAGTGGGTATACGGCATAAATCGCTCATCTGAGGTCCCGAGCTCTACCGAGCTTTACCGAGGTGTAAGCTAATCCTAATTAGGCATCGTAATGGAGCTAAAGGCTTGGCTAACCGGCTACCATTATATCTTGTGACTTTACTTCCTAGCTAATACTAACTAACAAAGCTTATACGCCGCGTACTAGTCAGAACCCAGCGACGTTACAAAAGATTTATTATATTTAAACCTTTACTAGTAATTAAAGTTTAAATTTATAAGAAAAGTAAACTTTATCTTTATAAAAAGTAAATATTAGTAAATTTCGACTTTTACTTAACTTTTTATAAATAATATACTTCTACTTCTACTTCTTTTCTTACTCTTATTTTCCTTTAACTTCTTTAACTCTTAATATTATTATTACTTTTTTTTTAAATCATAATTATAACTATAATAGTTACGCCTGATTTCTAAGAATAACTACTACTTTAATTTCTCTTTTTCTTTTCTTAATAATAATAACTTACTTTTATATTTTACTTACTACGCCTCGATTTATTACGCTTCGATTTATCAAAGGGAAAACTTTGGCATAGTAAAAGTTCACATGCCGTCAAACGTATACTACCCCCCCCCCCCCCCCCCCCCCCCCCCTAAATAATGTGAAATTGTGGGCTGGAATCCTTTAGAATAGAGGCTTCACCGCCCCCTTTTTTGGCTCACCGCTTCCAAATGTAGGAAAGTAAGAGGGGTCATGAAAGGTACATGAAACTGAGTGTATTTTCTAGTATTTTGTAGGGACCCCTCGTGCAGCAATTACAGCTCGACATCTCCTCCACCACGAATCAAAAATTGTCTGAATGTAAGAATCTGGGACCGCATTCCAAGCCTCCCATATAATCTGCCTGAGTCGAGGGAGGGGTATTTTTGAGGCGTCGTAATAGGCACCGTAATAGTTCGCCTGGATCCAGTTCTTCATCCAATTCCATACGTGTTCGATAAGATTCAAGTCCGAGGAGTATCGTGGGAACTTAATATACGGTATTCTTCGTCGGTGAAGGTTCTCGTAGGTCTTCTTGGATCTGTAGCATGACGCGTTGTCTTGCATCCATATGAGGCTTCGGCCTTGAAGAGCTTCTGACTGAATATACATCTCGATATTATTTAGAATTTGAGCGTCGTATTTCGTAGAATTCATCGATCCCCACTCCTTTTACTAGAATACAGCTGGTCCTTTCTTTCCCATGGCAATTGTACTATGAAACATCCACGTCGGTCTTTTACTGTATTTGTGCTGTAAACACTCGGCTTGGTATCGATCAGATCCATCTACCTTACACGAGACGTAGGATTGTGTGTGTGCTCCTCCGAAGGCCCAAACCTCGTCTGAAAATATCTGTGAAAAGAGACGTTCAGTAGACCAACTGACAGCCTCTGTTGCAAAATCGAGACGCTCTTGCCAAACCTCTGGATCATCAGAAAACCCCTTTTTCCTTGCGACTCGCCTTCCGTACCCAACGAGTTTAAATGCGGTCCGTATTGCTTTCTTTCCGTAGCCTTGTAACTCAGGGGGAGCGACAGCAGATATGTGTTTATATGCGACTCGTCGATGGGAAGGTGAGGCAATAAGCCACTGTTCAAGGCTACGTCGAGTAGGAGTATTGATCACTGTCTTTCGTCCACGTGTTTGTTTTTGAGGGGTAATTCTGTTGTCTTTAGCGTGTTGAATCTGTCGTAGAGTATACCCAAGTTTTGGGTGTATTTCTTGTGGATTATGACCTAACTCAAGTGCTGTCTTAATTCGTATACGATCGGTACGAGTTGTCAAAGGTGCATATACTCGTCGGACACGTGTACGAGGGCTATTCTGAGAGTCGTACGATTGCGTGGAAGCTTGGAAAAAAGGGACAGAAGGTGAGGGTTGAGGTGAGGGCAAGTCGTTTGAAGCTTGCGAATCAGGAACCTCATAAACGTACTCAACGCGAGGCGTCTTCGGCGTACAAAGAAGGTCTTGAATATTCATTTTATCGTCTGCGAAGGTGTTATGAATAGTAGTTGTATTGTAAAGACGAAGTGTTGTTGCGTTGTTTGCTCCCTTTGACGATGCGAGAGCTTTCACTTTTCTGCCGGCGGCTCGGTCACGTGAGTAGAACGTGCGTTATTCTAGAGGATTCAACGATAATTTGGTTGGCTCGAAGCCCTGTTCTGCCCCCTGATGCAGGCCCTCCAAAACCCCTCAATTAACATTATTTAGGAAGGGAGGAGGGGGAGGGGGTCGGGATAGTCGGGACCTTCTTCTGGCGCAGGAGAGTTCAAATCTGACACTGATTACTCCGAAAAGGTTAAGCAACACCCCAGAATTGGATGTCGCGACCAACGATTGATTGGCAGTTCCATCTTCTTACTTACACATGAAACTTTGGCAAACCCTGTGCCACACATCTTTGAGCATGTGCACTCCAGGTCGACCCTGGCTTGCGTAAGTCTGTCTTGTCTGTGAACTCTCCACGATACTCCGCTGGCCTTATCGTTGAGCGAGTGCCTTCGGTTCGTGGTTTCGGACTGACTCATTTACGAAACCATCATCACAGGCTGAAGTTTACGGCTCCTTTGCCTAACGGGTCTACCTCACTCATTACTGCTTGACATCCCTTCTCTCCTGTCCCCCAAGAATTTAGTGGATCACAATTGCGGTCCCACAAACCATATCCGCTCTCACCTCCGCTCCCGAATACGATGTTGTCACTCGCCGCAGAGTCGTGGATGTTGTACGGAATTGCCTGTGTTGTATTGATATGCCGATAGTAGGTCCCAAAACTGGTGTCCTCGACAACATTAGTTACACGAACTAATGGCTGGTTTATAGCGTTTCGCGATGGCTCCAGCTGGGCTCGGTCAGCCGATACCAGATCGAAGACTATATCATGATTTCTGTCTTCGTCAGTACCTACTCTCCGTCGTCGAGAGGAGTTCTAACGCAGAGCTCACCCAGGGATTCTACACCACACTTCTTGTCACCATGAATATCGTGGTTCATTATCCAACGAACTTCATCCAGCCAAAAGATGTCCCCAATCTTACCCCTGAGCTCGTCACCGCGCGGATATATGGGAGTAAAATAGTGGTTATTGTGGAACAGACTATGATAATGACCATTTGGGGGTGCAAGTTGAGCTTGCTTTATTTTTACCATAAGCTTACGTATGTTACTAGGCCATGAGAGAAATTAGTGCTAACGAGATTTTAATAGATTCGGCTTGGTCCAAGAGTGGGCCGTCAAGATTGTGGCTGCTTACACATGTATCACCTGGCTCTTAATGGAAGTCCTGTATTTTCTGGTTTGGTGTAGGCCGTTTACTGAATACTGGGCTGTGCCAACAGATAACAGTAAGTGAATAAGTTCAGATAGTTGGCCTATGCTCATACTTCTAGTACAATGCACAGCGGCAACTCATCATCTTCTCACTAATTTTATTTTTAATGTCTCCTCGGATCTTTTCATAATGTGTATTCCTCTTCCTTTACTGATTCGTTCGAAACTTCCTCTTGCAAAGTAAGTAAATCATCCCCAGATAACACTGTCTGAATCTTCTCCGCTATCCTGTGAGACTTAGCTAAGCTTATTCCACGTAGGAAATTAATGCTTTGTTTACTATTTTCGCTTGGTATCTTTGTCATTCTTTGCGCCGTCCTCAACAAGTACAACTCCTTCAAGCACTACAACAATGCAATGTGGACATACTGGTATATCCGCGAAACATCAACAGCAGTCTACACCGCAAATGTTCCCATGTGCTGGGCACTTGTACGCCGAATATTCAATGTCCGGGCGTTCAATTCACCAGATCGCAACGGCATAGCAAGGTTACCTGAAACTCCCAATATCGACGACATACCAGCCACAATTGGTGGTGGCGAATTCAGAAAAACAAACAACAACCCCGCAGGATATTAAGCTGCAATTCAAAAGGTAGACACCACTCGGCAGCAACTTAAGCAGATGACCGAGAAGTGCAGCGATTACAAGATTGTTATTAACAAGCTTTGAGAGTTTGAAGAAGAGAAGGAGCGAGAGTTAGCGAGAGAAGTAGTAGTTATTAATAAGGATAGAAAAGAATTTGATTCCTTGAAAAAGCAAGCGGCTAGACATATGTAGTAATTTGTAAAAGAAAAGCGCGAGTTTAACGATATAAAGAAAATAAAAGAAATAAAACAAGATTTGAAGTTATAAAAGAAGGCAGAACTTGAAAGAGAGTATAATAAGTAATATAACAAGCGAGTAGCAAATCCTACAAAAGTAATAAAGAAAAGCTAAAATAATAATAAAAAGAAGATAATAGATTTATAAAATAAGAATAATAAGCTTATAGAAGATCTTTAGAAGCAAAGACGCAAATTGAAAAATGTTGAGAAAAAGTGTAAAAATATAAAAAAGTTGAAGAGTTCATTAAAAACAAAGGTCGAAGATTTAAGCTAAAAGTGAAAGATAATAGTAAACGAGTTTAGTTTATATATTAACACAAATAAGCATTTATACGTATTAACTTGTTCTAAACCCCGAGAAGTAGTTTTTAATCTTTAATAATAAGAGTGAATTTCTCAAAATATAAAGCGACGTTTAAAGTATCTTTTTTAATATATAATTTTTTTTTAAAACTATACGTTTATACTATTATTATCTCGCTAATATACGTTAAGATCTTAATACTACGATATATAATAAAATCAAGAAAATAAATAAAGGGTTTATTTTTATTTTTATTTTTAATATTATTATTTCTTAAAAGCTATATTTTACGTACTTTTAGCGAATTATCTCTTTTTATCTTTAGGCTATTTAGTAATTATTCTTATTTAAAATAATAATATAAAACTTATAATAAACTTCGATATTTAACTCTATTTAACGACCAGACGGCAAACTGGCTGCTGTTTTCGGCCGGTTTGGTCGCTGTTTTCCGCAGCCGACTTGCCAAAATCTCGCGCCGCCCTAGCGCTCGCGTACCTGATGGCCAAGGCGGCACGGCGGTGGGGACCCCTGGCTGACCTGTTGCAGGAACGCCAAAAAAAAGCGAGTGGGTCGTCATCATTCGAAGAACTGCTTCTCTCATCCTCGTTTATTATTTTCTGAGAAGGGGGGGAGCAGAAAACGGCTGCCCACTATCCCCAGGGTGACTCAAGATGGCGGTTATCTTATATCTTCGTTCATTCTCCCTCCCTTCTCCATCTTCTTTCTTCCAAACCTCTCATACTCAACCATCACAGTCACTCGCTCTGTCTCTCTCCTCCCCCTTGTTGGCTGCCATTGCTTGGGCAGCAGGCTCCTCCTTCACATCTTTTTCATTACTTTTTTACTTTTAATCGCCCTCGCCGTCACTCCCTTCGGTTGATTCAGTCGATATGCGTCGTCGCCAACAACCAACACCAAGCTCTGCCTCATCCTCTGACAGCGATGGATCAGACATCGAGAGCTACTTTGACACAGGGGATAAGCAAGAGGGGACCGACGCTGAGACCGTGCCGACGGACTTTGATACTGATGTGGATAGAGACGACGAGGCAAACCTACTAGATCTGGAGTGGCTCACTAGAGAGGAGAACGCCAACCCGCTAGAGTACTACCTCGACTAAGAGAATAACTCCGACGAATCCGAAGATAAAGATGAAGACTATAGCAATAGCAGTCTCCTCTTCCTAGATATAATCGAAGGAAATTTCCATCAGTGGGTATTTTATTCTCTTTTTGCTTACTATCTTCTACTATTAAATCACTGATTTAATACTCTTCACAAGTATTATAAGTATGTACGAAAGGATCCTGTCTAGGTAATACAGGCCGTCTCTCGCTGTACCCTCAAGGCCTTTTTCGAATGGATATTAAATTAACGTTAGGGGAAGGGTAAGAGGAGGCTTGTAGGTATTTAGTCGGCTAGCACGCTCGGGACATACTAGAAAGTCTTCCGGCTTGTGTACGAACGAGCGACTAAAGAGAAGATCGAGGGGAAGATAAACCGTTACATATATCAGGTAAGTAGTATTTCCTGTCTGCCCGCTTAATTTAGACCGAATTATTATAAATGAGAGTTAATGAAATATTTGTTATAGGTCCTTAAGAAGCTGGCGAAGAAGTACCGCCTATTAATAAAGAAGCGCGATAATGTCGCTATGTATATCGAGGATCTCGCAGGCGTCTTATAAACTAACTTGACTACGACGAAGTAAAAATATACATATAGCCGGTAGCGGATCCAAACTAGCCTCTTTTACTAACTAGTTATATTCTCCGCAAACCGACCTTTAGCGCTCTTAAAGCTCCGCTATAGTAACATCGCAATAAACCTACTATAGGACCCTAGTAGCAGGCCCCATCGGATCCTGATCGAGTTTACGTGTGAGTTTACGAAGAAGTATCTCGGTACAAAAGAGGCGTAAGTTTAACCTTAGGCCTTGTCTCGTCCCCCCGCTATCCCCCTTCCCCGCTTATTCTAGCCGAGACATGCGACTTATATAGCAGTTAAGAATACGTTTATACTCCCTGAGATTATCTTTAATCCGTCCTTAATACTTAGTCTGTACGTCGCCCTCTTAAGTCTTATCTTTGCTAATAATACGTTCTTAGCCCCGAGTCTCACATCGGCTAAGAGAATCAGCGAGTTAGATATCCCGCCTAGCTATAAGTAATTACCCTTATATCTCAAGCCGGAGATAGCTAATATCCTCGTGTTCCGCAAGTCTATTAGGACGCCTTATAGCTAAGAGATCTCGCCCGACCAGCTACTACCGTACACGACTCTCTTAAAGTAAATAAAGCGGCTCGGCGTACTTACTAGGTTCCCGCAGATCACGCGTCCGTACTACTTCTAATACGGTGTAGGCAACGCCTTTAACTAGAGCGGTGCGTATTAAGTAGCCCCCTTCTCGCAACCCCGCCCCTACTTACTATACGATATATTAACTATGTTACGACCTACGATGCGCCTCGTATTCTAACCGACACGGGCTCGTAGCATCGCTGGCTATGCGACGGCGCTAAGCCTAATAGGGAAGACTAGGTGGCGAGTATGCGACATGTGGATAAATGGGCCCCGACTACGCTAGGCCCCATTAGGAGGGTCCTTCATGTATATATACTCGAACCCTCCCTTACAGAGAACTCTCCTTTCCTCCTTGTCTTTTCTTCTCGATTCTAAGCGTAGCTTTAAGTCTAAATATAAAGCTAGAGTTAACTCGCCGTATTAACCTTTTGCTAGCTGTAATATAAGAAAAGACTAATACCCCTTTACTATAAAGCGTTATATCTCACCCGGTCTTACGCCTTATCGACCTGCCCTCGTAATAAGTTAATAACAAGCTTTAATACCTTGGCCTATTCGATAAATAAGTACCTCTCTGCCTTAGTAATAGACTGTCCTAGAGAAAGCTAGATATTCTCTCGCGATTAACTTGCCTTGCCGCAACTTAACGCGCGCCCCGTTTCGAACACATATTTAATTAACATATCGATTAATAACTTTAAACACCTCTTTACTTTACTTTATTACTACTACTGACTTCTCCCCCTTGTCGGCGAAGTTCTAGAGAAAGGAGCGCCCCTGTACGGCTAAGCTTTACCGACACCCCTATCCCTTCGGTCGAGACTCTCTCGAAGGAGTAGGAGAACTTTAACGGATTCGACTTAGATCTAGAGGATAAACCCTAGTGCTTCTTCGACGCATCGCTAGAGCCTACTAATATAAAAGGCCTTACCCCCGCTTAATAAGCTAAGATGGATTAACTGATCAAGGACTCTATTAGCTCTATTATCGTCGCTGCTGTTATATAAGCCCTCACTTAATATATTATTAATAACCTTCGCTAAGGGACTAATACTCCCTCCTCTTTTAACTAATCCGTACGTGCTCTTACGGCGGACCTCTAGCCTACCGCCGACTATTACCTCCCTAAGCTAAACCCTACTATCCTTACTATTAAGCCTAATAAGGTCAAGTACCCCCGTACCCCTTTTAGTAACTATAAGGGCGAAATTAAATACGACGCTTAAAAGATGAATATAAAGCTCTTTATTTAAAAGTACTCGGGTAACTTCCTTACCGGCGAATCGTAAGTCTATGCCTACTTTAAGTGTATAAAGGGAGAGGCTAAGACTATTATCCTTTAATAAATAAACCCCGACTTTACTAGAGACTTTAATAGAGCTACTAACGTCTTAAAGGCTTTAGACTAGCGTTTCTTTAATTACAACCGAGTACAGGCAGTTAAACTTAAGTATAATTAATTATAAATAAGTAATATAACATATAACGAGTTTTATATAAAGTTTATAATATATATAGTTACTAGAAAGATTTTACTTACTTACTAATTCGACGACGTTTGCGAGAAAGTCTCGGATGAGCTTAAGTACGACATTTGAACTAAGAAGTATAAATTCGCTAGAGACTATACGGCTCTCGACGAGTTCTTAGCCGTCTTAAACCGCGAGTTACGAAATATTATTGCCGGACGAACTAATAGACGAATTACTGCCGCTGCCCGCGAGAGTCCCCGAGTCTCCTTTAATAACACTAACGACTCGCGTAGTATCTTAAAGAAGGAAAGCTGGCGTGTGACCTCTCTTACGCCGGCTATTACGGTATAAAGACCCCTGACCCCGACTCTAAGACAGTCGTTAAAGGTCCGCTAGCGTACGCCCTCTCCTTCGCCTATCTTACGTCGACTTAAGTCCCCTGTACCTCCCCTTATACTTAAAGACGTCTCTTTCGACATATGTCTCTACTATAGTAAGACCGGCTATTAAGCTAACGACTGTCTTAAGCGCCGTAGAGACTAAGCTCTCGACAAGTCAATTTCCGAGTTAGTCGTCGGCGAGGACTTAAAGACTAACGAGCTCTCAAAAAACTTCTAGGCCGTAATAAAGACTTATACTTTAGTATAGGCCACAACTTGTAAAAGGACTTGGCTTTTAATTTTCGTGCTCTTATTAAAGGACGATAATTCTTAATTAATATCGAACTAGGAAGGAATAGATTTTTTATTAAGACACTAATATATATTAATAGCGGAGCTAATATTTTTAGTGCTATTAAAACCTCTTTTGTATATTGACTTGTTAAGTAATTTAATATCTCTTTTATATTTCTCCTTTAGTTAATTGTCTTAATTAGTTATAATAACAAAAAAGGCAAGCTAATTAATACGGCCGTCTTACTTACTATAATAATTAACCGCCGGCGAATTAACTTCCCCTTTCTAATGACTAACTTAAGAAACACCGACGTTCTAATTAGTCGGAAGTTCCTTGAGCATTACGACCTAAAGTAGTCGTATATAAAGAACCGCAATTGGCTAAAATAGCTATTAAATATACCCGTTTAGCCGTACTTTAACTAACGAGTCTTCGTTAATATTAACTGTTTTAATAAGTTAATCGTTAAGTCTCACTAACTCAATACAAAACGAAGGGATGCCTTTATAAACATAAATAACTACCGCCGGAGGTAAGTTAGGCTAGCGGCACTCGACGATTCCCTTAAGTTAAAGGTCTTTATACGACTTATTACTAGTGCCTCGCCGACTCGACCCTTAAGCTTCGTTAAAGAAGTTAAGAAGCGCTTATAAGTTATAAAGAATCAATTAAACCCCTTAATATCCCGTGATCCGAGATTACTACCTTAAGACAAGAGAACTCGTGGAGCTTCTCTAGCGAATTACTAATTAAAGGCGCTTATTATAAAGATTTGCTTTATATTAGCAGCGGTAATATTTACGACGTACCTCCGACCTAAGAAATCTAAAAGAAATAAGGTAAAAACCTTTGTAATATTAGTGCTTAAGATTAATTAAAAACTAATTCGTCGCCGGCGAGAGGCCTTAGACTAATTAAGTGTCGAGCTTGTATTAATAAACGGAGACTTAACCCTAGAGGAGGCCTTAGAGGCTAAGTACGCGTAAGATAACGAGCTAGTAAGTAGGAAACTCTTAATAAAGTATTAAGAGTATACTTCTCTCTTTTCCTAGCGAGCCTTTAACGAGTTACTAGCGCACCGCTAAGGCGTAGACTATTAAATCAAGCTTACTAAAGAGAACGACTTATCCTTTAAACCTCTTTAGTACATAACTAAAGAATAGTTATTAGAGACTAAGTAGTATATTATTAATAACTTATATAAAGGTTTTATTAAGCCCTCTAGCGCACTATATACAGCCCCTATTTTCTTCGCCAAGAAAGCCGACAGTAGTCTCCGGCTATGCGTCGACTACCGGAAGCTAAATGCCTTGTCAAAGAAGGACCCGTACCTGATTTTACTAATCGATGAGATAATAATACGTATTTATAAGGTAAAAGTTTTCACAAAGCTCAATATTTAGTAAGCCTTTTACCGTATTTATATGTCCCCCGAAAGCGAAGACTATACGACTTTTCGTACTTAGTATAACACGTATAAGTATAAGGTCCTTCCTTTTAGCCTTACGAATAGTCCGGCGACTTTTTAGCGTTTTATTAATAATATTCTTATAAAACACCTCGACGACTTTTACGCGGTATATATAAACGATATTCTTATATATTCGTCCACTCCTAAGGAATACGAAGTCCACGTTAAAAAGGTTATAGTAATATTATAAGTACACGGACTTTAGGCTAATATTAAGAAGTCTAAGTTTAGCGTATAAAAGACTAAGTTTTTAGGATTTATTATTAGAGTTAATAATATAGAAGTAGACTTAGAAAAGATTAGTGTAATTAAGGACTAGCGATACGCTAACAATTTACGGGGTATATAAAGCTACTTTAGCTTTTGTAACTTCTACCGCCGGTTTATTAAAGACTATAGTCGTATTACACGACCTCTCACGATACTTATTAAAAAAGACGTTCCCTTTAAATTCAATAGCGCCTATAAGGACGCTTAGGAAACTCTCCGGGAAGCCCTTTAATCTACGCCGGTTCTTCGCTATTACGACCTTATTAAACAGACACGGCTAAAGACCGACTCTTCTGACAGAGTCGTCGCTAGGATTTTATCTTAACTTTAAGAAGACGACACCTTTTACCCCGTAGGATACTTTTCGAAGACTATAATAAACCCCGAGCTTAATTACTTGATTTACGACAAAGAAATACTAGCGATTTTCCGGTTATTTAAGTAATATCGCCTAGAGCTCTTAAGTGCCTAGAAAAATGTCCTTATTTACACTAATTACTGAGCCCTAAAGTATTTTATAATTACTAAAGACTTTACGGCTAAGTAGGCTTAATAGGCTAAGTTCTTTGCGGACTTTTACTTTACGATTATATATTATATTAAGACGACTAATACGTTAACTAACACCTTGTCTCGACGAGATTAAAACCTCATAGCTACAGAGGCACGTAAGCGGGCTATCCGTAATTAATAGCTAATTCCCACCGACAAAATTAACCTACAAGTCGCTAGCGACCTTTAACTCTCCGCCGTCGATTTTATAAACGCCTATATTAAAGTCGTAGAGACGATACCCCTAGCACTTATAGACGCCATAACCCCAAGTCGCGATGCTGAGACACGTGACGAGCTAGAGCTAGAGCCAGAGTCGAATACGGAAGTACTAATTGACCTAGAGACGCCTACCGCGGAGGAGCTAGACCTTAACTCTATAGTAGTATATAACATCGCAGAATACGACGTTATTGACTAAGTACTCCTAGTTAATAAGACCTCGCCTTCGCTAGAGCCTCTCCGACAAAAAGCTAGAGAGTAGTCGTTAAATTACGAGCTAGTAAGCGATAAGTTACTTTTTCAAGGCCGCCTAAAAGTGCCTTTAGAACCGCCGGAGCTTCGTATAATACTTATTTACTATATATATTCCTAACCTTCACTAGTATATACAGGGATCAGAAAAATAAAGGCATTACTAAGTCGCAAATATTACTAAAATGGCCTCCCTACGAATATAACTCAATACGTAATAAACTATAGTTACTCTCGACAAAAGGCCCGTAAAGATAAGACCCCTAACTTCTTACACCCCCTGTTAATCCCTGCTCGGCCGTATTAACACCTCACGATAGACTTTACGAAGTTACTACTAAACAAGCACGGCTATAACTTCGCTATAGTTATTATTAACCACTTATCTAAGAAACTAGTCTTAATACCTTGTAATAATACGATTATAACTAAAGGTATAACTATTCTTTTCCTTATCTATTAGACTTAACACTTTAGTATATTAGACTTTATTATCTTAGACTAAGGACCTTAGTTCGTCTCTTCCTTTTAAAAGGAGTATTATCGTATCCTCGGGACTAAGGTAAAACTAACGACGACGTATAACTTAAACGTTAACGGCTAAACAAAAGTAACGAACTAATATATTAAGTAGCGGCTCTGTCCTTTTTATTATTATTACTAAGACAATTAGAGCGACTTCTTACTAATTATAGATATCGCTTAACTAACGTTATTATACGAGTCCTTAAGCCGCCTGTCCCCTTTTTAGTTACTTAACGGCGTTAAACTAAGGACTTTTTAAGACTTAATTAACTTAGAGCCGCCGGCTATAGTAATAGAGAAACTTAATCGCGAGGAAGCTTTATAAGTAGCCTTATAAATAAAGGAGGTTATAAAAGTCGCCTAATCGTCCCTAAAGGACTAATAAGAGAAAATAGAACGACTAGCGAACCGTGGGCGACGCGCCGTTAATTAAGACGTTAGCGACTTAGTACTAGTCGACACTCAGAACTAAAACGTCGACCGACTTTTAAAGAAGCTGTTTAATAAGTAGTACGGCCCAGTTAAGGTAATTGCTAAAGAAAGAGAGAGCTAAAGAGTTAAGTTACTAGAAGACTAGTTAATTTACCCTGTCTTTTACTTGTACTCGCTCCGCAAGTACGTCAATAACCCCTTGCCGGGACAAGCTAGAGTTACACCGGCACTTATCTAGCTACTGCCTAAATAAGATAAGTGGGAAATTAAAGGCATCTTTGGCTCTAAAGTTATACGGAATAAGTTATTTTATCGTATTAAGTGGCTAAGCGCCGACGAAGACCTAGAGTAGTACTTATGTTTAGATGTTATAATAGCTCCGTATATAATTAAACGGTTCTACTTAGAGTATTTTAACGCTAAGGGCCTGCCGAGAGCTCTCCTAAAGTGGCTAGAGGCTTATAACACTAGTATTAACGACTACAATAACTTAGAAGACGATACGGTTATAACTACAATTACGCGGACGCAGTTTTTTAGGAGAAGGGGGTAATGTTACGACTTACGATGCGCCTTGTATTCTAACCGACACGGGCTCGTAACATCGCTAGCTATACGACGGCGCTAAGCCTAATAAGGAAGACTAGGTGGCGAGCATGCGACATATAGATAAATGGGCCCCGACTACGCTAGGCCCCATTAGGAGGGTCCTTTATGTATATATACTCGAACCCTCCCTTACGGAGAGCTCTCCTTTCCTCCTTGTCTTTTCTTCTCGATTCTAAGCGTAGCTTTAGGTCTAAATACAAAGCTAGAGTCAACTCGCCGTATCAACCTTTTGCCAGCCGTAACAAACTATAGACTGACAAGTAACGTAAGCGACGTGCTCTAAAACATAATAATATAACACGCTAAGATTGACACCTTTATTAAGCACTACCTCCGCCGGACAATTACTGCTAATACGCGAGTTATCGTCTCTGGCTATAAACCTCAGCGCGACCTAATACGGGCGGCCTGTCGGATAACTCGCTAGATCGATCCTAACCGGCCGCAAGAACTCACGCCCGAGGAATCGCTGTCTATTAATTAAGATCCCGTCGTCTGCCGCCTTATTATAGAGCGGGAGAAGTAGAAGCGCCGCTTCTAGGGCACGGCGACATAGTAGCCAAGGTACTAGATTATCGGCCAGGCAATCTTTAATATAAGGTAACGGCTAAGAGCTGCGCTTCTTAAGTACGTTTAAGAGCGCTAGGATTTAGAACACCCAGTCGACGAGATCGAGCGACAGCTTTCTGGGCTTAAGCTCAGCTAGGACGTGAAGACTACCTTAGACTAAAACAATAAGATGCCCCCGCTCTAGAAGCGCTTAGCCGAGACGGTAATAACGCTCCCGGGCACGACTATTGAAGAAGAGTTCCGCCGCCGCAATGCGGCTATTAATGCAGTCGCTGCCTACTGCTACTTCCAGGAGGGGGGAGCTGTTGCCGTAACACGTAAAAGGTCGTCGACGCGACGGACTAGTCTGATGCCGTCGAAGGAGATTAGCCCCTAGTTAGTAGCCGCCTAGGCCGAGAAGTAAGCGTTAAGTGACACTATATTATTAGTGTTTACTAAAAAGAGGACCACTACTTATTTCCTTTGCTTAGGGGAGTAGAGCTTGCCGTTCGAAAAGCGTACTTACAAGTTTATTAGTCCGGGAGACTTGACAAAGCACTTCAAGCGGAAACATCTGGCCCACATTAAAGAAGGGGATCGGCTCCAGTGTAAGGTCTGTCGAATAGGGCTGTAGCACAAGTAGTATCTCTAAAATCACGTAGAGAGTATTCACGGAACTGTTTCCTAGTACTTAAATAATATACCTAAGAGCGCATAATCATAGAGCTTATATTTGCCCCGTCTTTTCTCTCCTTCTCTGCCCTTTCTAGGTTAACATGCCACTCCTATAGCGTGCTTCCTAAGTAAACTCATAGCCAGTTATACGTTTGCGGGGTTACTTGTTTGTTCCGAGTAACTTTCTTTAGGGCGAGACTATTTTGGGCGGGGCCCTAGCAACTACGTGAGAATAGAAGGCTGTTCTAAGGCGGAGCCAGTTTACAGGCTACTAATATAGCCTCGTAGACTTTCTTTTGCTCGTAGTAAGCTTAAGGCCTACCTAGATTGATTTAAGGCTATAAAGGACGTCGTATGCCAGTGCCTGCCGAGCTTCGACGTTATCACTCTATACTCTTGATTTGGCGTGACAGTTGCTATATCCTAGACTAGCGAAATCGCCACGAGCAAGACATGTCACGATAAGAGAGATCAATTGAGATAGATAGTGTAGCTATTATTTCTTATACTAGCTCTGTATTTAGAATCCACCGTAATTTTGACCTCTTCCCAGCTCACTCCCAGGACCCCATAAGCCCCCTATAATCTGCTAGGACCTTTCTCCTGTGAGCCTCGCGATAGGAGAAATTTCTTAGGAGATCACAGGTCCTGGGACAAGATTCCTGGGACATTACGGCTCCTGTGTGAGGGTTTGACCCCCAAGTCACGTGTACGCGAGTATATATCCTCGCTCAGGGGCCAGATTTCGGCTCCCTGTGTGAAGTAACATACCTCATATTGACCCAGACAGGCTGACATTGCTATCGAAGCCCCCAAGCTGCGCAAATGTCAAGAAGTTCGATTGTGTAGACGAAAAATTATTCAAGAACGATTGTTTCCGAAACGACACCAGACAACTCCACCGCCTCGCCCATCATGAGTCCTAGGATGATGCATTCGCCAACAAGGAGGTATCGGCCGTCTACCGCTGGACGGATGGCGTACGGGAGCTCCATACCATCGAAGACACAGATGAAGTCTCCCTCCATGGCGATAGGCGGTAGCCAGCCTATTCTCCCGTTCTTCGTACGGCCAAATCGCCGGTGTAGCTTTTCCACTATCATACTTTCCAGGAGATGGCTCGATTTGAGGCTCATGCTTGCCATCACGGCAGTTAACCACCTGCCATGGTCGTTTTCGTATGCCATGGCTTTGTAGAGACGTATTTGAGTAGAAAACTCGCTCCTGACCACTTCCAAACTCTGATATACTTCTTTGTTAACGAGGAAGTCGCCCAGCAGTGCGTTTTGGAAAGCTTCCTCGTTGTTGGCGATGCTAGTGGTCTTCGCGATGGCCAGACATTCTTCCAGCCATTGGTACCTCTGTCTCAGCATCCTTTGGAGATTCTTCCTGTTCATCAAAGTTTGGACGATGCGAGCGTCGCCAAGGCTTCGACTTTCCGACCCGAGAACTTTAAGTCTGTCGACGATGCGGCCGCGGATCATCAGCATATTACCGCCATTGTCCAACTGTGTTTCAAGCACCGTGTCTCCAGATGCATTGTGGTCTTTGTACTGCTGCACCGTGAACTGGGAAGCTAAGATGCTCCCGTCCCTGTCCGCCAGCACGCTTTCGATGTTGGGCAACCAGGAACGTACCCGGCGCTTCAACGGCGCAAGGTAGACAAGAGACCACAGCAACTTAAGGTTCATGCTGTCGGAGACACAAGCATATGCGAGCTTTCGGCAAACCTTTTCTATCGGGGTTCCGTAGTCAATAAGATCAAAGGTGTCTGCATCGGATGCGATCCCCACCATCGCAAAGACGTGGTCGCGGGAGTCGGCACATCTGAACTCCAGCGTCTTCACGATGAGATACAGCAAGAGTTGCTTCTCTGGTACCGCAATCCGCGTGAGAAGAGTCGCCCGCAACATACTCATTCCCAACACTTTCGCATTCGATTCCAGAGGCTGGGGGCAGAGTCGCATGAAACCCTCCTTTACGTTTGGACACCACTCAACGAAGTTCATCCAGTCAGCCAATAGCGTCCAGGGGAGAGTTATTCTGCCGGCCACCATTATTGGCGTATTGGACTTTACCAGCTCTTGAATGACCCATTTCCGTGTAAACCACGGACGGTTTAGCAGAGCCCAAATATGTTCAAAGGCAGCTGCCCGGTTCTCGCCGAACGCCGCCTGCAACGTCTTCTCCGCCCGATTTCTGCTGATGAAATCTGAGTCATTCGATGCGGGCGGATCACACTCCAATGAGTCCCAAGCCACGGAGAATTTGCGCAACAAGGCAAAGGCCATCTTGACCTCGTCCGACTCCTCGCCAAGCCAGATGGCTGTAGAGATCGCCGCGGTGTAGATGTCGCCCATGATTCTAACCTGCTGGCTGCGCTCCAGGATGTCCTCTTGGTTGATGCAAAGCGCATCAGCCCAGAGAAGGGTCTCACAGGCGGGCTGTCGGAGATGCTGCAAAGCGCTGTGCAGGCTGGGGCCGATCTCGACAGTGAGGCCCGAGCAACGAATTGCTTTTCGGGGTTTCGAGTCGCCCCATGCGTAGGACAGTGCGATAAAGGATGGCGTTGTGTCAAGGGAGGTGTGCACCAGCTCACCGGACAACTCATCCGCCTCTGCTCCAGCATAGAGTTTCAGGAGGCGTACTTGGCGAGTCAATGTGAGCGGGGAGTATTGGTACTTTTTCATTATATTTGATTACTGGATAACAGATTTTCTTCGATCGTGTGGAGGGAGAAGGATAGGAAAGTTCTAGGAGGGAGGTGAGGTATCACTTGACCAAAGGCTGCAAGGCAGCAGCGTGGCTCAGACACGAATCTGTATTACTAATATAAAATTTAACTTAGTCACCGAAACCATGTTCGCAGCGAGAAGACCGACACCAACAGAAAACACCCTTAACGTCTATCCCTGCGTGCCGACCTGTAACGAGACAAATTGTAGATACTTCGAGTTCAAGCGACATGTCTCTCCCTCGCCAATTTATGAAAGCTTTATTAGCATGTTCCTATTTTGGACCTACGTACGCTGAAATAGCTAACATTGAAACAATTTTGGGATGCCTGATCGCAAAATCATTGGGGATAATTGTGACCCCCAACGCTCACCTGGACCCGCCTATAAGAAGATACTTGATACCAAAGAGCAGCTTCATAATGATCATTAAGATGTTGAGTATTTAACGGAGAATGCTCGAAATAATAGCAAAGAGACTCCGCTGAGATATGAGGGTTCTCTACTCTGCGCTCGGGGCTTGGTTGCAATTGATGTTAACGCAGGTTAACGCAGGCCAGGGAGGCTTAAGTTAGTTAGCCTCAGTGTTATGGAGGGAGGAGCACAATGCTCCTGGTCGGAATAATTGCGGGTAGTGGGCCAGGAGTCAACATTTGGATGGCACTATCTGAAGACGAATGATCCACAATTATGATCATTTGACAATATTAATAATTCCATCAATTTTGAGAGGATACATTGATTAGGAAAGTCTATCAGTTAGGGAAGTGTTCTTGAGGTAACGTTATCTCTATTCATTCGCCAGCGAGACAAAATTACCCCGTACCAATCAATAGTCCACGAGTCTTGGTGGCCAGTAATGGTAGAAAGGGGATGTGTAATTAGTATAGATTAAATCTGTAATTAATAGATAATGCCTAGGAATTCGCGCAGTTGAATGTCGTGCAAAAACCAAGTATTGTGTAAAAACCAAGTGGTGTGGAAAAACCAAGTGGTGTGGAAAAACCACGTAGTGTGCAAAAACAAAAAAGTGTGTAAGCAACCAAGCACTGTATATAAGTAGATAGTTTCTTTATCAGATGGAAGCTTCGTGCTTAACTCAAATAAAGTATTTCATACCTAGTTTAGTAACTTGCAATACACGACTTGACCAGTGACAGCTCCCCTATCCGTACCCTAGAATACCAACCTACTTGCACCTCTAGTCACCACCAGACTTAATGGTTTGTTACACACAGGTCCTATGAAAAGTCGCTTAGGAGAACACGGTTCCTAAGAAATTTCTCATAGGAACTATGCTCTCCCAGGATGTCACGGTTCCATGAGTTCGACGTAAACGTGGCATGTATTGACGAAGAGGTCGCTCGAATTAGGGGACCTCGATGGTATTGACGTGGCTCTAATCATTTGCAAGCATAGTCGATATACTATATATAAATCTAGGGACTATGCATCGTGGCCACTATCTATAGTAGAGATAGTAAGTAAAAGCAATTGCTTGCTTAAAATACACGACCGGTGCTAATACTTATATAGCAAACTACTTATCCTCTCCTAAAGAATATACTACCGGAAGATATCGAGAAGCGCCTTTCTAAACATATAGGAGAGAAAAATTGCCTAGGTAAAACAATGAGAGAAGAATAATAAACAGTAGGCAGACTACCTGCAACTAGATCGATAACTAGCAGTTTCACAAAGGGGGAATAAGACTATAGCTATAAATATCAGGAAATAAAGTTACGCCGAATTCTCTTCAAGCTCTTGTTACGGCTGGCCAAAGGTTGATACGGCGAGTTGACTCAAGCTTTGTATTTGGACCTAAGGCTACGCTCAGAATCGAGAAGAAAAGACAAGGAGGAAAGGAGAGCTCTCTGTAAGGGGGAGCTCGAGTATAAATACATAAAGGAGCCTCCTAATAGGGCCTAGCGTAGTCGGGGGCCATTCATCCACATGTCGCAGGCTCGCCACTAAGTCTTCCCTATTAGGCTTAGCGCCGTCGCATAGCCAGCGATACTACGAGCCCGTGTCGGTTAAAATGCGAGGCGCATCGTAGGTCGTAACATTACCCCCCCCCCCCCTTAAAAAACTGCGTCCGCGCAGTTGTAGCTATGACCGTGTCGTCCTCGAGGTCGTTGTAGTCGTCGATACCTGCGTTATAAGCCTCTAGCCACTTAGGGAGAGCTCTCGGGGGGCCCTTGGCGTTAGGATGCTCGAGGTGGAACTGTTTAACTATATGCGGAGCCGTTATAGTATCTAAGTATAGGTACTATTTTAAGTCTTTATCGGCGCCTAGCCACTTAATACGATAAAATAACTTGTTTCGTATAACCTTAAAGCTAAGGATGCCTTTAATTTCCCACTTATTCTACTCAGGCAGTAGCTAAATAGGTGCCGGCGTAGCTCTAGCTTGTCCTGGCAGGGGGTTGTCGACGTACTTACGGAGCGAGTGCGAGTAGAAAACAGGGTGAATTAACTAGTCTTCTAGTAACTTAACTCTCTAGCTCTCTTCTTCCCTAGTGATTACCTTAATAGGGCCGTACTACTTATTAAATAACTTCCTTGAAGGTTAGTCAACGTTCTAGTTCTGAGTGTCGACTAATACTAAGTCGCTAACGTCCTAATCGACAGCGCGTCGTCCACGATTCGCCAGTTGTTCTATTTTCTCTTATTAGTCCTTTAAGGACGATTATGCGACTTCTATAACCTCCTTTATTCACAAGGCTACCTATAGAGCCTCCTCGCGGTTGAGTCTCTCTGTTACTGTAGCCGGCGGCTCTAGGTTAATTAGGTCTTAGGAAGTCCTTAGCTCAGCGCCGTTAAGTAGTTAGAAAGGAGACAGGCGGCCTAAGGACTCGTGTAGTAACGTTAGTTAAGCGATATCTATAATCGGTAAGAGGTCGCTCTAATTGTCTTAGTAGTAATAATAAAAGAGACGAAGCCGCTACTTAATATATTAGTTTGTTACTTCTATTTAGCCGTCGACGTTCGGGTTATACGCCGTCGTTAGCTTTACCTTAGTCCCGAGGATACGACAGTACTCTTTCTAAAAGGAGGAGACGAACTAAGGTCCGCGGTCCGAGACAATAGAGTCTAGTATACTAAAGTGTCGAGTCTAATAAACGAGGAAGAGAGTAACTATGCCTTTCGCTATAATTATATTATTATAAGGTATTAAGACCGGTTTCTTAGATAAGCGGTCAACGATAATTATAGCGAAGTTGTAACTGTGCTTGTCTAATAGTAGCTTCGTGAAATCCATCGTGAGGTATTAGTACGGCCGAGCGGGGATTAACAGGGGGTATAAGAAACCAGGAGTCTTATCTCTTTTAGCCTTTTGCCGGGAGTAACTGTAATTCGCTACGTATCGAGCTACGTTTATAGAGAGGCTATTCTAATAGTATTTACGGCTTAGTAATGCCTTTATCTTCCTGATCCCCGCGTGTGCTACTAATAGCTAGGAGTGTATATGACGGATAAGTATCGTGCGAAGCTCTGGCGGCTCTAAGGGCACTTCTAGGCGTCCTTGGAAAAGTAACTTGTCGTTTACTAGCTTGTAATCTAATAACTATTCCCTGGCTTTTTGTCGGAGAAGCTCTAGCGAAGGCGAAGACTTATTAATTGCGAGCACTTGATTAATAACATCGTATTCCGCGACGTTATAGGCTACTATAGAGTTAGGGTCCAGCTCTTCCGGCATAAGGGTCTCCGGGTCGACTAGTACTTCTATATTAGGCTCAGGTTCCGGCTCTGGCTCTGGCTCGTCACGTGTCTCAACCTCGTAGTCCGGGATTATAGCCTCTACAAGTACTAGGGGTACCGTCTCTACGACATTAATATAAGCGTCTATGGGGTCGACGGCGGAGAGCTGAAGGTCGCTGGCGACTCGCGAGTCAATTTTGTCGGTCGGAATCAACTGTTGACTACAAATAGCCCGCTTACGTGCCTCTATCGCCGTGAGGTCTTAATCCCGTCGAGACAGGGTATTAGCCAACGTATTAGTCGTCCCGGTACGATATATAATCGTAAAATGGAAATCCGCAAAGAACTCAGCCCATCGAGCTTGCCTAGCCGTAAGGTCCTTGGTAGTCATGATTTGGTGGTCCACACCTTGGCGATGCGCTGGTAGCTCGTCGGAGGCTCGCCGGGAGAAGAGAGGAGCATACTCTTAGTACTCTACCGGGAGCTTCTTACTTACTAGCTTATTATCTTGCGCGTACTTAGCCTCTAAGGCCTCCTCTGGGGTCAGGTCTCTATTTATTAATGCGAGTTCGACGCTTAGCTAGTCTAGGGCCTCTCGCCGGCGACGAGTCAGTTCTTAGTCGATCTCAAGTACTAATGTCACGAAGGTTTATACTTTATTCTTCTTAGCCCTCTTAAGTCGAAGGTACGTCGTAGACATCGCTACTACTAATATAAGGAAGATTTTCGTAGTGAGCACCTTTGTCTAGTGATTCGCTAGAGAGGCTCTACGGGTTCTCTTGTCCTTAAGTAGTGATCCTAGATCACGGGATATTAAAGGGTTTAATTGCTTTTTTATAACCTGTAGGCGCTCTTTGACTTTTTTAGTAAAGCTCGAGGGTCGAGTTAGCGAGACGCTAGCGGTAGGTTAGACGGGGGCCTTTATCTTAGGGGAATCGTCGAGCGCCGCAAGCTTAGCTTGTCTCTGGCGGTGGTCATTTATGTCTATAAGGGCATCCCTTCGTTCTACGTTAAGTTAGTGAGACTTAACGATTAGCTTGTCAGAACGGTTAATATCGACGAAGACTCGCTAGTCAAAGTACGGCTAGACGGGTATATTTAATGGCCATTCTAGCCGATTGCGGTTCTTTGTATACGACTACTTTAAGTCGTAATACTTAAGGAACTTCCGACTAATTAAGACGTTAGTGTTTCCTAAGTCAGTCACTAGAAAGGGGAAGTTGATTCGCCGGCAGTCAATCGTTAAAGTAAATAAGACGGCCGTATCGATTGGCTTGCCTTTCTTACTATTGTAATTAGTTAGGATAATTAGCTAAGGAAAGGATATAAAAGAGATATTAAATTACTTAACGAGTCGGTATGTAAAAGAGGTTTTAATAGCACTGAAAATATTAACTCTGCCATTAATATATGTAAGAGTCTTAGTAAAGAATCTATTCCTTCTTAGTTTAATACTAATTAAGAATTGTCGTCCTCTAATAAGAGCACGGAAATTAAATGCCAAGTCCTTCCATAAATTGTGGCCTATACCGAGGTGTGAGTCTTTGCCACGGCCTAGGAGTTTTTTAACAGCTCGTCAATCTCTAGATCCTCGCCGACGACTAGCTGTGAAATCGACTTATTAAGAGCCTAGTCTCTACGGCGCTTGGGACAGCCGCTGGCTTAATGGCCGGTCTTGCTGTAGTAGAGACAAGTGTCGGAAGAGACGTCCTTAGGCGCAGGAGGAGGTACGGGGGACTCAGGTCGGCGCAGGACAGGCGAAGGGGAGGGCGTACGCTGGCGAACATCTAACGACTGTCTTGGAGTCGGTGGTCTCTATGCGTGAGTAGTAAGGGTAAGTGAAGTCGAACGCTAGCTGTCCTTCTTTAAGATGCCGCGCAAGTCGCTAGTACTAGTATTATTAAAGGAGACTCGAGGGGCTTCGCGGACAGTAGTAATAGTACGTCTATTAGCTCGTCCGGTAGTGATATTCCGTAGCTCGCGATCTGAGACGGCTAAGAACTCGTTAAGAGCCGTATAATCTCTGGCGAATTTATACTTCTTAGTTTAGATATTATACTTAAGCTTATCTAAGACTTTCTTATATACGTCGTCGAACTAGTAGTTAAGTGAGATTTTTCTAGTAACCGCGTAAGTCGTGAACTTTGTACGGAACTCGTTATAAGTTATACTACTTATTTATAGTTAGTTATACTTAAGCTTAGCGGCCTATACTCGGTTGTAATTAAAGAAACGTTAGTCTAAAGCCTTTAAGACGTCGGCGGCTCCGTTAAAGTCTCTAGCGAAGTCGGGGTCTATTCGTTAAAGAATAATAGTCTTAGCCTCTCCCTTTATATACTTAAAGTAAGTATGGACTTACGATTCGCTAGTGAAGAAGTTACTTAAGTATTTCTAAATAAAGAGCTTTATATTTATCTTTTAGGCGTCGTATTTAATTTTGCCCTTATAATCGCTAAAGGGGGTACAAGGGTACTTGACCTTATTAGGCTCGACGGCGGGGATGCCGGGGTTTAGCTTAGGGAGGTAATAGTCGGCGGTAGGCTAGAGGTCCGCCGTAAGGGCTCGCACTAATTAGTCAGAAGGAGAGGGAGTGCCAGTCTCTTAGCGAGGGTTATCGATAGTATATTAAGTAAGGACTTGTGTAACGGCGGCGGCGACAATAGAGCTAACGGAGTCCTTAATTAGCTGATTTACTTTAGCTTGTTGAGCGGGGGTAAGGCCCTCTATATCGGTAAGCTCTAGCGATACGTCGAAGAAACGCTAGGGCTTGTCCTCTGAGTCTAAGTCGAATCCGTTAAAGCTTTCCGGCTCTTCCGAGAGAGTCTCGACTAAAGAGATAGGGGTATTAGTAAAGCCTAGCCGTACAAGGGCGCTCCTTTCTTTAGAGCTTCGCTGACGAGGGGGAGAGACTAGTAAAGGTAGTAGGGTAGGGTTAAGGGGTGTTTGAGGTTGTTAATTAATTTGTTAATTAGATATACGTTCGAAACAGCGGCGCGCGTCAAGTTACGGTAAGGTAAGTTAAACGCGAGAGAATATCTAGCTTTCTCTAGGACAATTTACTACGAAGGCAGAGAGGTGCTTATTTGTCGAATAGGCTAAGGTATTAAGGCTCGTTATTAACTTGTTATAAGGGCAGGTCGACAAGGCGCAAGACTAAGTGAGATATAACGCTTTATAACGAAGGGGTGTTAGTCTTTTCTTATATTACGGCTAGCTAAAGGTTAATACGGCGAGTTAACTCAAGCTTTATATTTAGACCTAAGGCTACGCTCAAAATCGAGAAGAAAAGACAAGGAGGAAAGGAGAGCTCTCTGTAAGGGGGAGCTCGAGTATAAATACATGAAGGAGCCTCCTAATGGGGCCTAGCGTAGTCGGGGGCCATTTATCCACATGTCGCAGGCTCGCCACTAAGTCTTCCCTATTAGGCTTAGCGCCGTCGCATAGCCAGCGATGCTACTGTAAAATAGAGAATGATGGTGTGAATGATGATTCTATTGAGGGGGCATTTCTAGGTCTATATAACTACTTTGAGTACTGAGTACCAAGCTCTCGCATCGGTTATTAGCTTTGTATCAAGTTACTAGCTTTGTATCAAAGGCTCGCATCAGTTATTAGCTTCGTATCAAGTTACTAGCTTTGTATCAGAGGCTCGCATCGGTTATTAGCTTTGTATCAAGTTACTAGCCTTGTATCAGAGGCTCGCATCGGTTATTAGCTTTGTATCAAGTTACTAGCCTTGTATCAGAGGCTCGCATCGGTTATTAGGCTCGCATATGGCTAGTATTCTTATAGCCCCTCGTAAGATATATTATAATTTATTTATTTATATCTTATCTTTTATTTTAAGCAGTTCTTAGATTTAAAGCAGTTATAAAAGCTAATTGTTTATTGTTATCTAAAGCTTTTGTAAAACCATCTGCTAATTGAACTGTAGTATTTACGTATAATAGATTTAGTTTATTTTCGTTTATTGAGTTTCTTATGAAATGATAAGTTATATCAATATGTTTACTTCTTTTATGAAATTCGGGATTATTAGCTAATTTGAGAGCTGATTCACTATCAGTTAATAGCTTTGGTATAGGAGTTTCTCTATTATTTAGAAATTTATTGAAGTAGTTTATTAAATTATATAAGTATAATGCTTCTTTTATTGCTTCTTTAAAAGCCATATATTCAGCTTCACAACTTGATAAAGCTACTGTTTTTTGAAGCATACTAAGCCAGCTTATAATACAGTTATTAACTAGAAACAAAAAGCCACTAGTACTTTTTCGGGAGCTAATATCTCCCCCCCAATCGGCGTCTGTATAGCCTAATAATTCTAGGAATGTTTTATTACAAATATAGTATATTCCTAATTTAGGGTATTTATTTAAGTATTTCCAAATGCGGTCTAGAGCCCTAAAATGGCTTAAATCAGGTTTAGACATATATCTAGCGCATCTATTAGTAGCATATGCTATATCAGGTCTTGTCTTAGTTGCTAGATGTATTAAAGAGCCTACTTGTTGTTGATATAATTGTAGGTCTTCTTTATTAGCTAAGCTAGTTGCTTTATCTAATCTAATTCCTGCTTCTACTGGTGTAGTTACAGGATTTAAATTACCTTTATTAAAACGTTCGAATAACGTTTGAAGATATTTATTTTGATTTATATGTACTGATTGATTTTTATAATCTAGTTTTATTTCCATGCCAAGGAATTGATGTACTTCACTTATGTATTCTATTTTTATAGTTTTAGTTAATTCTTTAACTATATCCTTTATTATATTATCATCTGGTCCTGTGAATATTAAGTCGTCTACATGGCAAATTATAATTATTTTCAATTTATTATGTATAAATATAGCTTCATCAAATGGTAGAGCTTCAAAACCTAGTTTATTTAAGGCCTCGGATAAGTGTTTATACCATAGTCTAGGTGATTGCTTAAGGCCATATAAAGCTTTATTAAGTTTACAATATAATTTTGAGTTGTTATTATTATTAGAGGTTTTTATTAACTCATATGTATTATTATTTGTATTATAATATCGTTCTCGACCTATTGGTTGTTCTATATATATTTCAGCATCTATTTTAGCGTGTACAAAGGCATTTTTAACGTCGTATTGATGCATTTTCCATTTATTTGCCATAGCTAATATAAATATTAACCTGTAGGATTCTGGCCTACAAGTAGCTGAAAAGGTTTCTAAATAGTTAAGGCCTAATACTTGATCAAAGCCTTTTACTACCCATCTTGATTTATATTTTATAATGTTATCATTTAGGTCTGTTTTTATTCTATAAACCCATCTACCTCTTAAATAGGTTTTATTAGGTGGTAATTCTACTAAATTCCACGTATTTTGTAGCTCTAACTCATCTATTTCTGATTTCATAGATTTTAACCAATTATCTTTATCAAGACTATTTATAGCTTGTTTATATGTATTAGGTTCATTATTAATATTACTTATAAAGACTAGGTCTTCTTCATTTTCTGTAGAGTTATTTATTAGAGCTATATTTGGAGAGCTATTTATTACAACTTGAGGAAAAGTTGTTCTTTGGCGGCCTGATCCGTCTGGGTGAATATTATTATGATTATTATTATTATTACTTCTTGTAATTCTTATATTATTAGTATTATCCTCATTATTATTATTTTCATTATTGTTATCTCCATTATTATTATTGTTGTTATTATTGTTATTATTGCCTTCATTATTATTTATATTATTATTATTATTATTATTTATAAGGTCTTCTATATTTATTTGACTTTCTTCAAATATATTTATTTCAGGATTATTTATAAATTTATTGTCAATGATTTTAATATCTCTTACCCAAAGAGCTTTTTTAGTTATTATATTTAGGACTTTATATAAAGGATAATTAAATCCAATTAGTATTGCTTTATTAGCTTTTGGTTCTAGTTTAGTTATATGATTCTTTTTATTTTTATAAAAGCATATAGATCCAAATGTTTTAATATAGGTAATATCTGGTATTTTATTATATCGTAATTCATAAGGAGTTTTATAGTCTATTACCGAATGCGGAGTTCTATTATAGAGATATGTAGCCGTTATTGCAGCTTCCCCCCATAAATAATTAGGTAAATTAGCAAATGCTAGTAGACACCTAACTTTATTTAATATAGTGCGATTTATACGCTCTGCTGCACCATTAGGTTCTTTTATATAAGCAGGAGCTAGTTAGTGAGTTATTCCATGATTTATAAGATATTCTTTAAATTTATTATTTATATATTCTCCACCATTATCAGTTGCAAGTATATTTATACGTTTATTATTATTGTTATTTTCATTTTTATTTTTATATTCAATAAAAGCGTTCATTGCTTCATATTTATTTCTTAGTAGTTTTATTTCTAAATATTTACTCTTAATATCTAAGAAAGTTATAATATATTTATAATTATCATATGTTATAGGTGTAATAGGGCCACATAAGTCACTGACTACTTTTTGTAGTAAATCAAAGACTTTATCACTAGTTATTTTATTAACTTTATTAGTGAATTTTCCTTTAAGACAAGTCTCACAGTTTAGTATTTGATTATTTATATCTGTATTTGAGATTATATTAGTATATCCATAAGTATTATTTATTATTTTATCTAAGTACATTAAGCTGATATGACCTAATTTTACATGCAAATCCATTTTATTAATGCTTATAGGTTTATTTTCAATTGTACTCAAAATATTAGTATTAGTTATTTGATTACTAGTTTTATGTGGTATAATATTTAGTATATATAATCCTTTAGATTTATTGCCTTCAATTATTACTTCATTTGTTATATTATTTTTGATATAGGCAAAGGAGTTATTAAAAATGCTATAATATTGACTACTTAGTTGACTTTGAGATATTAAGTTAATACCTAATTCAGGCATATAAAGACAATCTTTGAGTTTATATATTTTATTATTAATTATTGACTTTATTAAGATATCTCCGTATCCTTTTATATTTATTTGTTTAGCTTTTCCCCAGCTTACTAGTTTATTACAGGTTTTAAATTCATGGAAATATGATATATTACAACATATATGTTTTGTTGCAGCGGTATCTAAAACAAAGGTATTTGATTGACTATTTGATTCTTGACTATTTACCCCTAATTCTTGATTATTTACAAAGTTGGAGCCTATATTTGTATTATTAGTTATATTCTTTATAGAGGGCATAGTCATAAATACCTGTATATCTTCCATAGGGAAATCAATATCAAAATCCCCGATATTTTCCAAAATATCACTATTACTATATAAAATATCAATATTCTCCTCCCGCTTATCCCGAGCCGATTTCTCGGTAATATCAGGTGATTTATCAGTCTTTGGCCGTTTCCACCCCTTAGGGGCCTTATCGGGAAATAAGAAGGCGCAGTTAGAAGTCACATGAGAGTGTTGTTTGCAATTAGTACAATACTTCTTGCTTTGAGGGCTATTCTTAGTGACTTTATAAGGTTTTTTGCCTTTATAGCCACTAGAAGTTATTAGGGCCTGATCTGTATTAGTATCATTTGATTCTTGACGTTTTGATTCGTCTAATAAATTAGAGAATAACGACTCAAGGGTATAAGAATCAATATTAGTTCTTAAAGACTGTGTTATATTGGAAACTAATCCATCATAGTTATCAGTCAAGTTATTAAGAACCCAAGCTATTATTACCTGTTTAGGCAATTCAAGGTTTTTAGCTTTTAGCTGATCGCTTAGCTGTTTTACCTTGTTAAGGTATTCTTCCATTGAATTATACTTAATCAAATGGGTATCAAAGAATTCTCGGCAAATCAAAAATTCCGAGCTAAACCCCTTAGGGGAATAGAGGTTTTTAAGTGATTGCCAAGCTTCAAAAGCACGTGTTATGTGCTGTATTTGCAAAAGAGGACCGTCCTCAATAAGCAATTGGATATTGGAGAGAGCTTTGCCGTTTATTTCATCACTTACTTCATTAGACGCTATTACAGCGTTTAGCGCTTCTTTAGTTAAGAAGGCCGTCATACGAAGTGCCCAAATAGGGTAATTAGCCGAGCCCGTAAGCTTAGCCATAGTGATCTTATCAGAGCTCATTCTGTTTATTTTATTAGTTATTTTTCAAAGAGTTTTTGAAGATATTAACTTAACTTGAGATTTTTGAGAATTTGAGTTATTCAAGAAAGTCTAAGTTTTTTGATATTAGTTATTGATCACGTAGATTATATATGTTCCAAGTTATAGGGCAAAATACCTGTTATTGGTTGAGAACTTTTCAAGTGTTAGATTTTTGAGTGAAAAATCCTTTTATTAGACCAGCTAATAAATCAGAGGTATGGAGGTATGCCGGAGGTATGGCGTAGGTATGGAGGTATGGAGCCGTAGGTATGAGGTATGGCGTAGGTATGGAGGTATGGAACCGTAGGTATGAGGTATGGAGGTATGGAGCCGTAGGTATGAGGTATGGAGGTATGGAGCCGTAGGTATGAGGTATGGAGGTATGGAGCCGTAGGTATGAGGTATGGAGGTATGACGTAGTTATGGAGTTATGCCGTAGTTATGAGGTATGGAGGTATGGAGGTATAGAGCCGTAGGTATGAGGTATGAGGTATGGAGTTTATGGAGTATTTTGAGGGTCTAGAAGGTATGGTATGTAAGAGAAGAGTTCTTGTCGAGCCAGTCGATAAAACTCAAATACAAACAAAATGAGGTTGTAACGAAGTATATGAGAATGATTTAGGTAAAGAGCAAGCTCTTGATCTGTTGAATTGAGGTAGAATAAGAGGAGGTGCTATCGGAGGCTCATAACCTGTAAAATAGAGAATGATGGTGTGAATGATGATTCTATTGAGGGGGCATTTCTAGGTCTATATAACTACTTTGAGTACTGAGTACCAAGCTCTCGCATCGGTTATTAGCTTTGTATCAAGTTACTAGCTTTGTATCAAAGGCTCGCATCAGTTATTAGCTTCGTATCAAGTTACTAGCTTTGTATCAGAGGCTCGCATCGGTTATTAGCTTTGTATCAAGTTACTAGCCTTGTATCAGAGGCTCGCATCGGTTATTAGCTTTGTATCAAGTTACTAGCCTTGTATCAGAGGCTCGCATCGGTTATTAGGCTCGCATATGGCTAGTATTCTTATAGCTACGAGCCCGTGTCGGTTAGAATGCGAGGCGCATCGTAGGTCGTAACAGCTCTCTTCCTAGGCAATTAAAACTAGACTATTTTAGGAGTCCTTTACAGCGTGTAGAGGAAATCGAATATGGCTATCAAATTCGTCTTATTTAAGAATAAACATCCCTCGTAAATCGGGATCCTTAAGGAGCTTACAATTAGCCTTGTGACCTTTCTCGTTCTAGCTAGTTACTTAGTAGGCCTTATTACACCTATATTAGCATTTAAGTCAATATAATACGAGGAAGATTTTTATTGGTAGTCTTACCCTATCGTAATACTAGAACGACGAGCACTTATTACACCGTTATAGAGATATTACCTTCTTACCGTACCCGTGACATATTCTAATACTACTAAGCTCTATTAAGAACTATTAAACCTAGTCGTTCAACGCTAGTAACTTGTCCAGTGACAGTAAGAAGACTTATATAATATCCCGTTCGGTTAGCGAAGATAAATTAAGGTGTAAATTAGCAATTTTATAATACCTTAATTATCCGGGGATCTTTATAGCGAATACTAGGGGGGCCAAACGTAAATACGTGGCGTTTTACATATAAAATTGCGACTGTGTACCCGCTTCGAAGCTGAGTAGGTGCTAATTTACTACCTCGGCCGTTAATATAGAAGTGTAGTGGAATTTTCCCGCTATTAATATCCTTAGTTTCTATCTCTAGATAATAAAGTATAGTAAAATCTATTATCTCAGCTAAAAAGTACTAATAGCGTCGCGGTCAGTAAGTAACTATGTCGTTACTCTTATAAAAGTCCGGATCTACGACGTTCTCGTCTAAGAGGTCAGTAAACCCAGGGAATATCGCACGGCTCCGCAGATTCGCCAGCTGTCTTAGGGCCTTTGGCTTCTCCCTCCTCCAAAGCTAGTCTTCGAAGTCGCGCGGTTCAAGTCCTTACGGGGCTTTATTTACTTTCGTCTTCCACTTCGTTAAGACTTCAAATAGCTCGTACTTCGAGGGGTCCTGTGCTAGAGCTCCGTGCTTAGTAGCTGGCGTGCTGTCGCCGCTAAGGGTCGTCTTCTAAATAAACGCCGCCCTCTCCGCGAAAATACGTCCTCTTACTAAGTCGTTATTAGCGATAACGAGCTAGGCGGCATTAATAAAGGCTTACGCAAACTTAACGTCCTCTCGTCCTTACTTGTTATAGAGACGTACCTATTAATCAAAGTAACGGAGGGTCTAGAGTAGGGATACTAAAATTCCCTTTATGCCGAGTTGGTCGATAACACCGTCTAAGCGGTAGATCTCCTCCAATCTCCTGTCGCTTTCTTAGCTCTACTCTAGTAGTAAGGAGTAAAGATAACACAAATATATAAAGTCGAACCTTTCCTAAAGAGCCTTTTACTGGGCTTTGCGGTTCTTAAGAGGGGCTAAGTAAGTTATCGTGATCTCTTCGCCTTTATTAATGTCTCTTAAAGTATACACTATGTGTCGTTTAATCTTTTTATTTTAGTTCTTTTATATATTATTATCGCAAGTGTAGTTAATGCGATATACTTCTAGGAAGATTACCCCTTTATCTCTAACGGCTTCGGCAAGGAGGGAGTTTGTTCGAAAAATCCCGAGATACTACTTAGTAGTATTCTTATATAAGTAAATATTATATATAAATAAGAAGTCTCGCCGTTAGTTTTCGTTAAGGGCTTTAACTTGCTTATAAATGGATGTTCGAAGCCGCTTGCTGCCGACCGATTCACTAACTATAACGACGGCCTTTTCAAAGAGAATTCGCGTGCCCTTAGAGATCTTTTCGATTGCGACGAGACCCTTTCCTTTCCCCGGCACATCTTATAAGGCGTATATAGAATTATCTGTCGTACTTTATACCTTTACGTCTCTTGCTCCCTCTAAGTTTCTATTATTCTTATTTATAATAAAAATTACCGCGGTAAACTTAAACGAAAGTTCTATTTCGTCCCGTTTAGAGTCAATCGTGATCTTACTAAATATAACTTAAGGTAATAAGCCGAGTAATCCGAATACCTTGTCGTAGGGGAGTGTGTACTGTGCAGATCCTGCTAAGCGACGTAAGTCGTCTACTACCGTGCCCTTTAGCCCGTCTTCCTTATTAGACAAGACCCCCGACTTCTGCCACTACTCAATAGAGTTTAGTAATTATAAATATAGCGACATTCTAGCCACCGCGCGAGAGTCTAAGGTACTGCCGTCTAGAATTTTATTACAAAAGATATTAGTAAGCGTTAGAACTACGCGAAGGGGTACACTTAAATCGCCCCAGTCGAGGGTCGAATAGATCAGGCTGACGGCTAGTTCCTGAATTATTTATAGGCGAGTCTAGTACGAATTCTAAGTAAGGCGAAAGAGTGCTATAACAATAAGATCGCGAAAATAAGGGGGTCCAAATTCATCTAAGTCATCTAAGTCGGCTTATTACTCGTTGTCAAAGTATAAGACATCCCTTAAGAAGGGGAAACCTTCTAGCTCGTCATAATTATAATCAGATTCTTATGCCTTCACGCCAATCCCTAGAGCTGCTTCTAATGTTTACTTGCCGTGGGCCTCCAAAATTATATTATAAAGGCGAAGCTTATTAAACGAAGTCTCGACCTAAGAGTCTAGGCTTATACTACTTATTTTATCTTCTCTGAGCTATCCCCCATACTGCCATAAACACATGGTGATGGGCACGGGCCCTAAATGCGGTTGCTGTAGCGCCTGCATTTACAGGGGCCTTTAGCTCCTGTGCGGGGCATTATCAAAACATCAACAAACCCCTGTTTCTTCACCCAAATCATCCACTTTTCAATGAATTCAAGATGTCAGAGCCAGTAATTGAAGATACCACCGATACAGGCACTTTACGGCCCAAAGTGAAGCCTTTACTAAACGCAGGGACCTGTTTTTAGCCTATGGAGCTTGACGATTTCGACTTTGAGGTACATATACCAGAAGATTGCTCACCAGAGGACCCTATTTCCCTCTTCATTTAGTACTACAGCCTAGACATCGTAAATACTATTGTTTTGGCTACAAATGCGTACCAACGAGATACAGAGACTCCGGCGTCTCGTGCAGTAGCATGGGAACCTACTTGTGTAAAGGAAATCTACTTGTATTTAGCCTTTTGTATTTACATAACTGTATTCCCTCTTAACTCGATTAAGGACTACTAGTCTACGAAGAAAATAACGCCATTCCATCGTATTACTTCAATATTCTCACGAAACCGGTTTCAAGAGCTTCGGCGACGATTTAAAATATCAAACGATAATACTCTTTACCTATATCAAAAGACTGAGCCTTTAAATAGTCATATTCAAGCTACGAACTTTCGATTTTAGAAACCTGGCCAACAAGTAACTATAGACGAAGCTATACAACGATATACAAGAAGATCAAAGTTCATAACTACGATTCCTAGTAAACTAACACTAACTGGCATTAAGATTTAGGTTCTTGCACAACGTGGCTTCTTCTTACAGTAGTCATTCCATACACTAAGGAAGAAAGGTAGTGCATACAATATACCGCAATACAAGGACTTAAACCCTACTTAATCAGTTATTCCACACTTATTAAGTTCTCTTCTAACAGCAACATATTATATCTACGTAGACAACTTGTTCACTTCGCCACGGTTATTTAAGCACCTAAGAGCAATAAATATCGCTGCTACTAGAACATGCCGTATTGCCTCAGGAGTAGTAAAGGACTTAGTACACTTAAAGAAGACGCGGGAAAAAGGGCCAAACGTAATGCCGTGGGGGGAGGTCCATTCGTTCCTTACTGAATCGAATCTTATTAATTAAACTAGATTTCAAGATGGGGCCTTTACTCTTGCTATGTCGACATTTTAGGATAGCAAAACCAAGGTCAAACGGGTACGAAAACGTCCCAAATCGACATCCAGAAATGCAACTATTAGTCGAAGGCCCTTTAATAACGCTTCTACTAAAGAGCTCGAGATCCCTGAGTTATATGACGCCTACAATTAATACATAGGAGCCGTCGATTTAGGGGACCAATTACAGAGCCATAACGGAGGCCTCCGAATTATCAGAAGAGGGCCAGTCCAGTGCCTTCAACAGTTTTTACTATCGGTTGTAATAACCAACTGTTTCTTGATCTATAGCTATTCAGGCTACGATATTAAGACAATAAATATACGGAATCAAGACGATTTCCGCATACAACTTATGGAGGCATTAATTAATCTTGGGAAGGATGCACCTAGGTCTCGGAAACGACGTGTTTCAGGGCTATCTAAGGACGCTTTTGAGGTCCCAATACATCAACACGAGCATATCAAGATGTCCACGTTCAATAAGAGACGAGATTGTGTTACTTGTAAAGGTAGGAGGTATTTTGACCGTCCCCGCAAGAGGGTAGCTCTTGGGAGCCTTGATATTAACCGCCCAAGGCAAAGGAAAGCTACTGTGTATGGCTGTAAACAATACGATGTTGCCATTTATAAAGGGAACAACTACTGTGGGAGGGAAAAAGCCCAATAAACCACACAACAAGAGGGTAGCATGTAGTGAGGTACGGGGGGAGACTCTAGGTGTAGGAAATCGCGGATTAATCAAATCTAAAGATAATACATATCCAAAGAGCATGACAAGTCGAGGGAGGGGAGGAGAAAAAAAGTGTATTAGATAATATCTATGAAAAGTTCTTAGTTGTTGAGTTGATTTCAAGTGTTGAGCTCTTTTATGTGGAAAGAGCTTATCCGGTCAGGTGACAAAGGAGTTACTAGAGTCTTCCCTACCACATTCGTCCCCCTCTTCAAAAATCATGCTCGCCCTCGAGCGACTCAATACAAAAGAAACACTCTACTAATCAAAAGCTCCATAAATTAACGTTATTAGCAGGAAGCCTAGTGAAAAAGAAGTCCTGTGATAGTTGACCTGTCACCTTTGGAAGTAAACAATCGCCTCGCTTAGCGCCGCCAGCCTACCTTTATAACGTTGACTCTCCCCCACTAACTTTCTAACTTTAACTCTCTAAATATAACAACCTCTCCTTAACACTACTCTTTCTATAGAGCACCTTAACACGCTTCAACTTCTTTACTCCTCCTTTTACTAAACAAACAATATCTCCTACACTTTCTCTTACTTCAATTCTCCAAAGAAAACAAACTTCCCCGCCAAGCTTATGTCAAGATCGACTTTACTATTACTTTTCCCCACACTACTAAGGCAAGATCTCCTTCTATATAAAGATAACTTCAGCTACTATGACTTTAGTATCCTCAGAAGTCTCTCTGCCGCCAACTTCTCTATATTCGGTACCTTTAAGACAATAACTTTAGCCTTTACTATTAACTTTAGCGCGCCATTGGAGCTCAGTACCTTTAACTTCGCTGTTGCCTAGTCGTAGAGGTGACGTAGCAAAGAGCTTTCCTTGCTTGCTTTCTTCCTGTCGAGCAATAACTTTAACATAACACCTACGTTTATCTGTGTATAGTTTCTCCTCCGCTTTTCGCACCTCGATCTCTAAATAACAACTTTAGTATAAAGTCAAGTCGCCTTAACGCGGTGAGTTGACCTTCTACAATATTATTTGAGCTCTGCTAACTCGTCGTAGACTTTCAAAAAGAGTCCTTCGTTGTCAGCCACCTCGGAGGTGCCACCAAGATTAGTTCGCTCCATCTTAGCCTAAGCGCTCTCAGCTTCAACACCAAAGGTTAACACTATAGAGGTCTCAACGCGTCTTAACTTCGTGAGTTATATTCTTATCTCTTCCTCTTGTACTTAACTGGCCATTCACAGATTATACCAACACCTTTCCTGCGGCGATTTGAGGTACCGCCACGGTCTTTAATTCTTAACTCGTGTTTTAAGAAGTAGCTAAAGTGAACTCTAAAACTTTACCTTGACGTCATCTAGCTGAGTATTAAACTGTCTAACCTCTTCGCAGCGCCGGTGCTTACATTCTCTCTATAGGTCAAGGAAACGATACTATCTGTCTTCTTTAAGTTCGTAAACTAATAGGAATCAAGGCCACCTCGTGTGACTACCCGTATTAAACTCTACCCCATGGGCTAAGAACGTGCGTGTCGCGCCGTACTGATCTTCCCTTGGTAATAGGTTACTGAGTAGTTTTCGGGTCCCTCCATAAATACGCTCTTATTATACCTACGTAAGTCACACTGCTGAAGATAAGTGGCATCATTCCGCCAGTCTCTTATTAATCGGTTAGTTAAATGGGGTGGAGGCTGGATCCGCCAATTTCGAAGGTTTATAGCAGAAAGCCGGGAGGAATAGGCAAACTAACGGTTGTAATGCGCCGAGTAAGGTTAGGAGGCTATAATAGGTTCTCGGTTCTTAGTGTGGTGGAAATAGCCCCTTCTCTCTATAAAGGTAAGTTGCCTCCTATTATTGAAGCTAACAGAGGGTCTTTGAAACAGCTGAGCTTTCTGGGGATAAACAAAAGAGTCTAATCAACTCAAGCACTATTAGGCTGGCAGTAACTAAGCATGGGATAGCATACTGTAGGGTCCCGTTGGCTAGAGATCTTCTCGGAATAGTAGTTCGGTTATAGTTAAGGTCTCTTAATTACTTCAGTTCTTTAATAAGGGTTAAAGAACTTATTAATCTTGAGGTCGAAGCTAGACTTGACTCTTGACCGGTTACTCTGTGGGTTATTAGCTTTGTCCCTGTCCGTTCTACCTAACGACACTTCTCGGAATGATGTAATAGGCGGTGACGAAACATCCATAAGAACACCTAGGGTCGCACCCTTAGCCTTAATTGGTTGTTAGTACTTATTACTAAACCTAGCTGGAAGTCGAGGGTATGGAGTCTTTATTACTTCAGCGATGTTAATACGAGCCTAGAATAGCGGTACTCCTACTTATAGGTCTGTCATAGTCATAGAACCATTGTACTATATTTGAAAGTTGTCTATAACTTGCAGTCTCCTGTTAGCACTCTGAGTACGAAGTATATTACTTCTTGTCTACTAACACTAGTAAACGGCAAGAGAAGTCTTTACTCTTTCAGACTTTCCGACGGGAAGGGGCTGGGAGGTATTGACGTATATGTAGAAGGGGCCCTGACTTAGTAGGCGAGAGACTTTAGACAGAGCTAATTGGGGGTAGTCGACTAATACTCGATCCCTGAAAGGTTCACCAGCTAGGGGTCGTCGGCCGATGGCATGCTCAGACCTCTAGCACGTGGGGTGGGGTTGGCTATATTGTGGTTGTTGACTTAAGGTTTCAGAGAGCACGGCTCTGATTCCGAGCGTGTTATTGGCTTTTCGCTGGGAGATTTCCTAGACTTCTGCCTGCCTTACATAAATCGTGTGATCTACTTACCGGTTCAAGGCTAGTTTGTCGATAATACTCTTGGTGTTGTCCTTTATAGATCGCTATACGCTATATTAGGGTTAATAGCTTTGTAAGTGTTAGCTTTGTCCCTAGGAACAATAGACTTACTTCGTTGTTTCTTCTCTTTTTATTAATTGCCGAGAGTTAGCGCCTGGGTATATTGCGTCTATATTCTTCGGGGTGTCTAGCACGTTAGACTCGAATTTCTGGCCTAGGCCACAGGTTCAACCTGCCGTTTTGGAATCTAGTCCTGCGGATCGAGCCCGACAACTGGCCTATTTAAACGAAGTTACTTTTTGCCGCCTAGAATATCATTGGCTTAATAATAGCAGTCTCGTTTTAAACCTGTCGTGTGTTCGCATGCGGCAGGTAGTTTATAAGGGCGCTAGTTTCTTATTGAGCTTTGCTCCGAGAGATAAGTGTTCTTGTAGCGCGGGGCCAATGTTCTCTCTGACTTACTTAGGGCTGTATAGGCTCTTCTTCGTGTTTGTTGTGGTGCTAAGGTGTCCTAAATCGTGGTTTTTAGTGATATAAAGTCGTCTTAGTGATCATTTTAATGTGCGACAGTATGTCGTCCCCCTCTTTAAATATTAGAGGTGCGTCCTCACACTAATTCCCTAATACCAAAGTATGTTTATTCCGAGTTAAACACCACTCAATACTCACTGCGCTATTGTTGAGATAGCTCAAGGACTCTAATTACTATCCTATTATCCCGAACACACTATATCGTCGGAATCTCAGGGTTCTCTAGGAACTCGGGGTCGCTGAGGTCGTATATATCGATGTTAGGTTCACGGTTAGGCGTGAGGTTGTCGTTTAATTCTTCATCGAGCTGTCTATTATCGTCGCTGTCGTTGTAAATAAAGTCGTGCCTCTTATAAAAGAGCTTAAGCTTATTCCTAGCAAAAGTCCGGCGAAGTCGGGGGCCATTTAGGCCTAGCTCTTTGAGTTTGTAGTACCCTTTCTCTATATAGGCTTTATAGATCTCGTAAGGTCTAAGCCATCTGAAATCGAGAGCACAGTTGGTGGACATATCTCTCTCTCTAATAGAGTCCTAACGCAAAACTAAGTCTCCCTTAAGGAATAGCCGTTTGTAGATATTATGTTTTAGATCAAAAGCCTCTCTACCTTCCTGACAGCGACGGGTCTTTATGAGTATGGCTTCGTCAATGTGTTCCTGTCGCATTTGAAACTAGAGAGCGCGGAGTTCTAGGAGCTTAGAGCGGTCCTTGATCTCTTCGGTAAACAATAATCTCCAGGTCGGGTTTATTATCTCGATAGGCAGGATAGCTTCTCTCCTATAGACTATGTAGAAAGGAGTGTACCCCGTAGGGCGATATACTATAGTACAGTCTATAAACAATACTACTAGAAGGTTGTCAAGCCAGCGTCCGCCTATTTTAGAAAGCGCATTTTTGATCAAGCTATGTCCTCTCTTAATCATCCTATTCGCTCTAGCGTTATATACTGAGATTTGGATCCAGTTGACTTCCATTTTATTAAGCAAATCCATAACTTCTCCTATATTCTCAGTTCTACTATTAACAACAAGTCTCCAAAACAGTCCGTGCCGGCAAATAATGTCTTACTAAATGAAGTCAGCTACTCCTTTAGCCTCTTTGCTGGCGAGGGCTCTTGCCTTAACCCAACCGCTTATGTCGTCCCTAGTAACCACTAAGTACTTCTTTCCGCGTTCTGCCGGCATAAACACAATATCAAGCGCCTATTTCTCTATTAGGCCATTCGATGCTGTTAGGTAGAGGGGTTCCTCTTAGCGTTTAGATAATCAGAGTTAGTAATCCTGGCATGTCCGAACATAATTTATATAGTTTGTATACAGGCCTTTCTAGAAGTATCGAGTAAAGATTTAGTAGTACGTACTTTCCCGTCCTTTATAGCCCGAGTTATTATGGCAACTCCTAAGTATTGCCTCTTTCTTTCTTGCTGTGTCAATGACGAGCTTAACTAGAGCCCCTTTTGACGGTAACCTCTAGATCCTGCGACTATACACGCCGTAATTTAGTGCTTTACGCTTAAATACTCGGAACTGTTTCCGATCTATTGACTTCAGAGTCTTGAGTGTCGTTAAGTACCGAGCTATCTCCTAGTACCGTTCTCTGTACTTGCTTATTATGATAAGTAGGCCTCCTTCGTTAAGAGAGGATTTAGAACCGCTAGAAGAAGTAAGTTCCCCTTCCTCACGAAGTCTTTAGACTATAGATTTCATATCCTAAAGAATTCTATTCCGCCTCCAAAGTTCCGGGTCCGTTGATGCGCTATCTGATTCCGAACTACTAGTCTCCTCTTTATCTATAGTACTAATGGGACAAATCTCGTAAGCCCTAAGCTTAGAGAGAATCCAGTCTTCGTCGACATTACTTTCTTCTGGGGAATCTTCGGGGTGCCTAAGTCTCCGGGACAACTAGTCTGCCACTATATGTGTCGTTCCTTAGACGTGTCGAACCTCAAAGTCGAAGAGTCGTATCTAAGCAAGCCATCTAGTCAATATCGCGTTAGGATGATCATGAGCTGCTCCGTTTAGTTGTACAACAAGTGTATTAGCATCTGTCTCTATAACGAAGTACACTCTAACAAGCTAAATCTTTAGTTTCTTTAAGATGTGAAGTATACCCTTGCACTCTTTCTTGGTGGCATTATATTTGGCTTTAGTCTTACTCTAGAACCCACTCTCGTACCTTACTGGGCGTATTTTATTTAAAGTCAGCTCCCTTTAGCCAAGGAAGCCGCCCCAGCCAGTTCCGCTAGAGTTAACTCTAACTACAATTTCACTAGCTCCCTTTCCGTAGTCTATGCGACATAGGACTGGGGATGAGTATAAAGCGTCCTGTAGTTCAGCCATAGCCTTGCCTTACAAATCAGGTTCTTAGTGAAACTTAACTCCTTTCTGTAAGAGTGCGTATAAAGGTTCAGCGATTAAGCGAAAGTTCTTGATCCAAATTCGGAAGTAAACAACAAGTCCTAGGAATACTTTGACTTTAGTGAGATTCGCTAGTTCCCGCTAGTTCTTAATTTTGACGAGGTGCCTTGCAAATAATTCTCTCCCTCTAAAGTTACAGGCGTACCCCATAATGTCTATGCCATTAAGACAAAACTGTGACTTAGGCCCAATCGTAGCTCCAGCACGTTCTAAGCGTTCGAGAGTCATGTCGAGGTTCTTAATATACTCTAAGACAAACTTTCTAATCCCCGGCAAGGCTTCAGCTTAGTCGTAGTCTGTGTACGGGCCTTTAACACTAATATTATCCAAGAATGGCATCGTAACTACTAAGACTAGCTTCTTTAAGATGCGTGTAATTGTTCAGATAAATTATGTAATAGAATTAGTAGCGCCTTGTAGAAGTGTCGTATTTCGGACTAGTCCGATGTGAGGAATATAAAAAGCAGTCATATCCCTACTAGACTGATAAAGCACTTATTAATCGTACCCAGAATACAAGTTAACGAGACTTGTAACATAGTAACCAGCAAACTCTTTAGAAAACTCATTAATAGATGGCGGGAGGTTAGCGTCTCTGCGGGTGACAGTATTCAACATAGTAGCCGAGTTAATTAATCTGTATTTCCCCGACTCCTTCTTTTAAACCAGGAACCAAGCGTTACGGTAAGGCCCCTCGGAGTACTCTAGGACTCCTTTGTCAAGTCTTTCTTGTACCATCTTAGTAACCTCTAAAACAAGTGCCCGTAGTAAAGGAAAGTTGGGAGCTTGCCAAGCCGTATGTTCAATAGTCTTAATAATGACAAGAGGGGAGACATCTTTATGAAATTTGCTACACTCAGGCTAATTAAAAGCTATAGTTCCTTCCCGATTAACTATTATTTCGTCAAATAAGGCTCTCTCTTCCGGCCACAATAGGCTACTTACGTCTAATTTAGCCAGCCTTTCTGGGGTAAGTCTTGAGTTTCAGGGTATACTAGCGAAGCGTGGTAATAGGTGTTCTTAATACTTTCCGACATAATTTTAGGGAGTTCCTTGTTCTCGTGTACGCTCGTATTAGTCCTCCCTCCTACTAAGGGGGTCGCCTTTTAGGTTAACTAAATCAACGGGCAGGACCTTTTTAGCCTTTAACTTATATATAATTCCTACTCGCGCTACTATATTCTGCGTTTCTCTAAACGGTGACTTAATCGGAAGCTTGTCGTAGTTGGTGGTCCATTCGAACGTTAGGCTGGCCAGAGACAAGGAATCGTCGTTGAATGCTCCCCTAAACAAGGGCTCAGAGACTAGGGGTTCCTCTCAGTACGAGTCAAGGAGTGCTCTAGGTGGAAAGTCTCTAATCACCGATTTTAGCACACAGAATTCTCTCTTTATATACTTAATGTACGCCATCCCCTTAAGGCTCGCAGGTTCCCGGTCTTGTAATAAGAGGCAAGGACGATAAGGTTAACTGTCTCCTCCTTTAAAAAGTCCTTCTTTCAGTTCCGTTAATGTCGAGATGTCCGAGCATTTAAGTGTACTAACTGCAGCGCTCGAGTAACAGCCAGTTAATCGTTTCCCGAGAAGTCTTCCTCTTCATAACTAATTTCGGATTCTAAATCTTTAGGGTAAATTAGCCTTACTCCATTCTCTCTACGTAGTGCCTCAGCATCCTTCGCTTCCTTAGTAGTATCATTAGTCCTGACTGTGGTGATAAGACTAGAGCGCTGATCTCACAAAGAAGCGAGCACAATCCCTCTATCGTAATCTCTTAAGTAGTAGAAAGTAACTTTAGCTTTACAGAAGAACAGAAAACCAAGGATGACCTTAACTCCGGGACTGTCTATAATATAGAACCGATTATTAATCGCGTAGTTGCCTATAGTAACAGTAACATTATCAGCAAATCTGACGAAACGAGACTTTACACTAGTAATCGTCTTTAAGGCCATCGTTTGACTTCTCGTTATGGGCAGTTCCAAGAGGTTAGCTGCTTCAAGAGTCATACAACTGACTTCAGCCCCCGTGTCAAGTGTAGCCCTGACATCGCTGACCTTAAAGCGGCCAGGCATCGTAACTACTACCTTCGGCGCTAGCGAGTAGAACGAGTTGCCTATTTCCGTGGAGCCGCTCATAGCCTCTATCCTAACACACAAGCTAGTGTTTCTTACTAGTCGAGCACTTCGCCGCATCGTTTTAGGTGACGTAGAAGGCACTAAGCGAAGAAGTTCTAGCACTAAGTCTCTATACACTAATAGCATGCTGAGGAGGAGTACTAAGACCGGCCTAAACAATAGGATAGCGCTAAGTAGCAGCTATACTACTGACTTCTTAATCATCGACTCTTGTGTTATAGAGACACTATTCCGGAACTACCGCTAATAGGCCTGAAATTTCAAGGCAAGAAGATTCCTGGGGATCTTAGGGTATACTTGGACCCTCCTCTTCCATTCTGTTCTCCCCGTGAGCCAACCGCGGGCCTTCTTTGTTTCAATGTTACTTTACTTTATTAAGGGGTACCCCCCTAATTAATCTACGTATAGCGTAGACTTCAGGAAAGTACATAAAGAATCAGGTAATAGTCTCTGTAATATAATAACCTCTTCCCTGTCGAGGCTATAGTCGTCTTTAAAGGTAATGGCTTTAACGTTAGTAATATGCTCCCTCTGCATCTGTCGATTAATTGCACCACCGGGCGTTCGGGAAGCTCTGGGAGGGTTAATGAGCACTATTATTTCCCCTAACGTAAGGTTGCTAGGTAATTCTTATAAAGACAGTAGTTTGTCGAGGACCCTGTCGAGCTTGTAGCCGTTCCGGTCTAGTACTTCTTGTACACGGGGGTTCCGAGAAGATATTAATCGCGTGATAAGTCTAGGGATTCTAGAGGGGACCATAGTTAGTTTAGGCTTCGCGGTGCGCCTCTTCGCCGAAGAGCTAGTTGTAGTATTCTGAGCTAATGCCCTAGATGCGGTTGGCACAACAGGTTTAGAGACTATATCAGAGATCTTAGACTTGTTCTTGGCTAAGATCTACTAAGGGGTCTTCCTTGCTTCTTTAGGACTGTCTACATCTATGACTTTAGTGAACTACATAGCGTCTCTAACATCTAAAGGAACCTTCAGTTTGTCATATAAGGCCTGAGCTTTGATTTTGTCTTGTAACTTGTCGGATCCCTTATATAACTCAAATGCTAGGGCCTTCTTTCGGGCTCTGGTCTCGATGGGGGCAACCATTGCCTCGGAATCAGAGCTGTCCTTTGTATTAGACAAGAGAGCTTAGACTTGGACGATTTACTCTTCAGAACAGTCCCACTGCTATAAGATAACAGACTCGCCGGCGTCAATAGGCTCATCAATGAATTCGATGCAATTAATTGCAGAAGTTGCTCCCTTCTCTCTTGTAAGCGCCGCTTTTAACTGCGATGCTAGTAACTCTTTGACCGCCTGTGCTCTGCGTTCGGGATCAGGAGAGTATTAGCTGTTCAATATACGAGAGAGGATATACTCTCGTCTAGGTCTCCTATTAGTAAGAAACTGTACGGGGTACGACTTTTTCCTTTCTTCCTAATGTCCTATACAAATATAGCCATTATCCTCTACTTTATAAATTACCCCAAGACCTATAAACTTCTTGTAATTAAAACATTGATTTATAAACTCATGTCGTGCTTGAAGTCTCATCCCAGGCTCCTAATAATTCATACACCACCGGCACCCATAATTATCTCTTACCTTCTTATTATAGGCAATAGAGTTAAGATAGCTAGTCCCATAGCTAACGCTAGCCACCTCTTGAGCCTCTTTAGTAAATCGCAAGATGTTTATCTCGGCCGTGTATTTAGCGTTTGTGGCTCTCTCAACTACTGCCGCAAAGATCTTCATGTGCCCTAGACCGTTGCAAACGTTCTTTAGGTCTCTGTCTATAGTACTCTCGGGGTCTCTGGCGATCTTTTGTAAAGTTAGAAGAAACACAAGGTCTAAGTTAGCTATAGCTTCTCTGTCTTGTCTCTCAAAGGCCTTGCGAATCTCTTTACCTAAGGCGTTATCTTTATAGCCCAGGAAGTTCAGGTACTATAATAGTAGTGCTCGGGTCGACTGGCCCTATGTAGCCATAGACGCAGGCTGAACCCTCTCCTCCCGGTGATTAGACGTTTTAGCGAAGATATTAGGCCGACTTGCCTGTATCCATCGGTGGTTTGTAATGCCCTGCTCCTCTGTAATGGCATACAAGTCTCGTTCTAAATTAAGCTGGGCTTCAATAGCGCTGTAAATGTCGTCGAACGCATCCGTCTTGAGGTCTTTTAACGACTCTCCATTCTTAGAGGCAGCTTATATAGCCTTATTCCGAAGGCTTCGGGGAAGTGCAAGCATGAATCGAGTCGACGCTTGCTTTTTAGTGAGGTTGCCTCGGTCGACGCAGTTCAGGGCTACCTCTCTAAAGGCCCTGAGGAACTTCCGGCATTAGTCTGGGGAAGGTTGGCCGTTAATTTGAGCATCCTTGAAATCCTGCTCTAGTAGGTCCAAGTAAGTATTCGTATATAAACGATACTCACTGTCGTCGGCCTGATAGTCTTACTTTACTTCCCTCTTGAGGCTAGCGTATGTTCCGGTTTTGAAGCTAGGGAGCTTCCGAATATTCCACGCTTGAGAAGGGGTTATATAGTCGACTACCCATTCCTTCTTCTCCCGGTCGTTAGTAACTATATAACTTACAAAGTATTTGTCAAGGGTCCGGAAGTAGGTGCTAACGTCAATGCCGTTGAAAATAAGAACATTCAGGGATCCAGGGATTGGCATCGGCTGACTAACGTGGACCTTAATATTCTTGAGATCATTCGCGGTAATAGCCGGGGTCGAGTTAAAAGCGGCAGGTTCAGCGATATTAGCAGGGGGAGCTGAGTTACTTAGTCCGGCATCACTAGACCCCTTCCCTTTGCCTTTCCCTTTCCCCTTCTTACTGTCTAGTAAGCTCTGGAAAGTGTTATTGTCATGAGGGGTAGAACCCCTATTAGAGGTCCCTAAATCATGGGAAACGCCAGGCCCAACGCCTACAATCGTCCCAAAGTTACTTCTAGTAGCAAGTCCCGGGGTGTCAGTAAAGGGAGCCCCCTTTTGATTATTAGCGTTATTTAGTTTACTATAGCCGGACATTATTAGTGAGTTGAATGTGATTTGAGGTTTCGAAAGAATGTGTGTGGTCGTTTGATCGAAAGTAATAAAAGTAACAAAAGATTTAGTGTATATAAGTGTTATGTTATTGTGTAAAGAAAGTAAAGAAACGTCCCCCTAGAAACAAGAATTCAGGGCCTCGCCTCCGTAAGCGAAGGGCCAAACAATAGGCTCTTCTAGCGAGGTCTCAGCCTGCGCCCCAGGCCCTATACGCCGAAATTACAGAGGGTTTAAATTAATAAACAGGAGGTAGATAGAAATTAAACAACGCTAAAAAGATAACTGAGGCCTGGTTCTAGACCAGCCTAGAACATACTTCCGCCGAATCTCTAGGTAAGACTTCGGCCTTTAGCTAACGAACTAAAGAGCACGACCTATAATACTTCAGCCAACTTCTCACACAGTAATCTCAGTACCTCATAATATTAGGCTTTGGCGGTCTAATGCTATGGGGCCTCGTATCACTGTGGGAAGTATTATGAAATAGTAGAGCATAAGTCTTCGGAATGGCGGGCACAGAGCCTCGAGCTAAGAGAAAAGAGATTTTCTAGTACTCTAGGTGTCCCCACGTATTGTGAAAGTTCACTTGCTTCCCTCGTGTCTCTCTGCTCCCTCTGTCGTATACTTGTGCCTCTATATCTGCTGTTTTTGCTTTCGAAGGCTAAGGAGTTACTAACTAAATAGGTCCCTTAGTTCAAGCAGTTGTCGTTTCTTGATTCTCCCTAAACGCTTGTGATTAGCATAAAGGGCCCTTTCCGCATAACTTACTTAGTTCTATTTCCTCGTACTGAACTTACTCCCTGCGTCGGTTACTAAAAATATGTAGGAGGGAAAAAGCCTAATAAACTACACAACAAGAGGGTAGTATGTAATGAAGTACGGGGGGAGACTCTAGGTGTAGGAAATCGCGGATTAATCAAATCTAAAGATAATATATATCTAAAGAGCATGACAAGTCGAGGGAGGGGAGGAGAAAAAAAGTGTATTAGATAATATCTATGAAAAGTTCTTGGTTGTTGAGTTGATTTCAAGTGTTGAGCTCTTTTATGTGGAAAGAGCTTATCCGGTCAGGTGACAAAGGAGTTACCAGAGTCTTCCCCACTACACTACTTTCAATTATATCATAGCAAATCATAGAAATTACACCTGAAAACACTACTTTTGGGTGTGCCGCCTGAATCTTGGTGTTCCTCGCTTAAATTACAGGGCCTCTAGCGCTTACCTTCAGGTGTGTTTCTGGTGGCAGTATGGGGGATATTATCACTACTTGCGACTAGCTAAAAATATCTCTTATCCTTAGGACCTAAGTATTACGCTCGTTAATGTCGTCCTGATTAATACAAACGGCGTCGATCTAGACCTTGTCCACGAGGGAAGACCGAAGGCAGTCTAAAGTAGTAACTACGTTCTCCCTAACAGTAATAGGCATCCCGTTAATAGTGATTATCTTCGTATCTTCTAGGCTTCCCCACATGTAACTAATTACTATATAGTCGCCCTATATAAACCTAGTAATAATGCAGACTACGTCTAAGGATGTCGACCCTAGTTTAAAGTCAAACTACTTGTATTAAGCGTCGTCAACTTAACTCCTGCTTTATTACGTAGGGCGTTCGGTACGAAATGTTATATATTCTGGCTTAAAGTCGTCTAAAGATACGTGCTTAAGTGTGAGGCGTAAGGGATCGAGACGTAGACCTAGAATGCGATCTAGGCGACTGCTCAAGTCATCGGGTGTCGAGGGAAGCTCAAAGGATAAAACTCGAATCTCGTTGCGAGAAGCGTCGAGAGGCTTATACTAAATACGTTACAAGGGAGAGCCCAAGGCTAGATCTATATCTAATCGTTGATGTCAATGAGGGTTTGGAATGACCTAATAGAAGTAAATATTTCAAACACTATAGAAATAAATTAGTAGTTAGGATTAGTAAAGACCACGTCGATTCATCCAACTGGAATACAGTGCCAACGCCTGGCGTGCCTGCTGTGCGACACTACCCACTAAAGGATTGGCTGCACCCATGCGTTAATACCCAACAGGATATACTGTATCCTTTTCAATACCAAACGACAAATAGAGTTAAGTAGGGCCATTTGCGAAGTCCTTCCACAGGTGTCCCTACTATATATTCTCAGCGTCATTTTCGGCGAGGATGTGTTATAAATCTACTTCTCTTAAGAGTGAAGCTATTCTCGGCGCTTCACTCATCCTACATGTATCTAAATCAGTATTCTACTACGTCTTAAATAGGGCTATTGCGTATAAAAAAACCATATCTATCAAGAGGGTACGTATAATGCTCTTCACAGTCTTCGCAGTCTTCCCAGTTCTGGAATTCATAGCTTGGATCATTTGCCGCAGCCAATAGCGGCGTCTACCAGCTAGGTTGACCATAGCATGAGATTCAAAGCGTCTGAGGAGTTCGTACATAGTAAGAGGAAGGTTTTTAGTTCAGGAGAATAGGGGAGGGATTCAGTGACAATCGTCAGAATACATTACGGCTGGAGTGAAAGTGGAGAGATTATTGATCTAACCTAAAAGGCTTTAGCCTTCTATGTCTAAAATTAGATCAGTGGCTGATACTCTCGAATATTCTTTTGTGAATGCGGCGCTCCAGGAGACTTTTGCGCGAGGCTTGGCAGCGGCTTGCAGTGGTCGCGGCAGTTGTCCACCAAAGGTCGTCAGCAAACCTTATGCCACCGCGAAATAGAAACCCTTTTCACTTCATGTCATAGCGGCGATAGCAGCTACACGTGCCAATAAGCTAAGCCTTTAGAGCTTCTTACAAGGAAGCGAGTTAATAAATTAACACACCACAATTACAATGCTTATATTTCTCCGATAATTATTACTCCCCACTCTTTAAAGGCAAATACTAAATAGTCAAAATACCTATCTTTAGCTCAAAGTCAATATGCCGGCTACGTTTAAAGAGTATGTCTTATCTTCTACAGTTAGTAATCTACTGCCTCGCAGACTTTATAGTTATACGAACTAACACCTCCCTCTCGTAAGATACTCCTTTCTCGCCCTTTTAAGTTTATTATTAAGCCCGACGAAGTTCTAATTGTAGTCTACGAGGCAGTACTCGCAGAGTAATCCCTTACACTAGCTGCGCTTATACGGGGAGAGATAGTAGAGAGCGTAGCTGGCGAATCTAAGTAAATAGACATAAATAAAGGAACATTTATACAGTTTACTTAGTTCGCCTATACAAGAGATTATTCGATCTCGAAGGGCTCTACGGCTCAAGCGGTTATAGAGGTAGAATCGTCATCGCAAGAGCCTCGAGTACTTAATAGATAGGGATCTTCCTTCGCGCCCCGTTCCTCCGTAGCCCCTCCCGTACCCCGTACCTCCGCACTAGAGCCCGAGGACGAATAATTATTTGAAGTTAGATCGAAGAAAAGGAAGAAATCTAAGAATGGCCGCTTAGCTTATATAGGTCTAGTCCAGAGCCACCGACATCTACATCTAATATGTTCAATTCCCTCAAATATCCTCTCATCGAATCTCGATCTAACCTTTGTACTTATAAGTCCTCGATAAACGATAGTCTAATTGAGAGTAGTAGTGAGGTCCTTCTTACTCATGCTTCCCTGTATGTCTTAGTAGAAAAATAGGGAGTCAATAGTCTGAAGATATTAGTTCTATCTAAGCTATATTAAACGCTAAGCACGCTCCGCCTCGATACGCCCAAGGTTCAAGAAATCATTAATCTTACACAGTATACGTATTTAAATAGTTCGACTCTAGATTTAAAAACTAATATCAATAAGTTAAGAAAGTTAATTTCCCTCTATATAACTACCAACGTCGAGATAATCTCGGAGTATACTTTGTTTATAGAATTAATTAAAGGTGGGGGCGCTTTTGTGCGGGATCTTTAGAAGCGCGTAATGCCTAAGAAGCCTACTAGAGATATAACAAGGCTAAATAGTTGACAGTACTAGAGAGATGACAATGCTAAAGCTATTCCAAAAGTTCTTATTTCTGTGCGAGTCCGCATGCCGTATTAGTAGCTAAAGAGATTAAGTGATTGAAACAGCCAACTAAGATTTTGCAATTTTGTCTTTAAAATGGGGGTCTCGTCCTATTTCAGCTATAGCCGCTAGCTAGCAAAACAATCACGGATTTCATTAAACCACGACCCTAGTATTTATCAAAGATCCACCCACCTCCTTGTCGAATGTACAAGCTTCCAACCATCTGCAATCTCCGCTTTTAATTTCAGAATTGTGCTTTCGCAGTCAGCTCTGCCCTAAAAAATGGCAAGAATAAGGAGGAGGGAAGGAATGATGAACAGTAGGCAGACTAACTGCAAATAGATAGATAACTAGCAGTTTCACAAAAGAGAAAATACAGTAGAAGGCGAATTGGGTGTCGCTAATTTTATAGATAACTTTTTTAAGCGGGCTCCACTTCTTGACATTTGTTGCTGTGCGCCCTTGCCTAGTTGTACCCCAAGGTACCGATTGTCATCATGGAGCGGAGCCAATTCTTCTTCATTCCTCGTGTCAATATTACGCTAAAGTTTACAGGTACGTACAGAGTCTGATGACTTCGCACTATGGGAAACCCCTATATAAAGCCATCGCCGCGTTTGTCTTCACCAAGATCCTGGTCCAGCTATATACTTCCCTGTCCAAAGCGACCGTTGGAAGATCACCCCCGCCTTTTGTAGCTTTGAGGCCTCGCTACTATGCGAGGCATACCTGACTAGAGAATCGATATTCAAAGATTACCTTAGGCTTTTATATAAATCTAGCTACCTGGTTCGAATTCATCCTTTAGCAAGACGTTGAGCATCTTATCCTATCCTCCCTTCATCTCTCCTTAATGGCGTCTCCTCGTTAATTCTTTCTTCTACACCCCCTTCTTCCGCAACTTCCCCTCCAGCCTCAACATCGCCCACTGTCTCTTCTCGACAATTTATTGCTTTCCATATCGCCTCTTTTTGTAACCTTATCGCTTGCCTGTATCTCCAGTATATCTCTGGGAAAACGTCTTAAAGAGCCAATGCCCAATTGGTAGAAGCATAGTAGCACTCCAAATATAAATCGGCACAAAGGCCTGCAGGCTCACTAAATCATTCTGTCGGCCGACGAAGATCAGTCCCACGATGATGAAGTACGAGTAGCAGTCAACAAGGTCGATGTCTTCCGTATGCAGGGAGTTGAATTTGAATATGCCGAACAGGAAGGAGATAAGGGAGAGGAAGAAGATTGTGGTGGTAGGGCAGAGCACGCTGCAGGATGTTATTGCCTGCATTCGGGACTAAGTTATTAGTATGCTCTTCTGATCTGTTGGGCAATATAAAGGGGGGCAGAGAAGTGGGGGAAGAGCTTACAATCAATATAGCACCAAGATCATCACGCACGCCAGTCTTGCAGATATGCGATGTTGTCGAATTTGCATCGCTGAATGGAGTTCGTGGGGCAACTGCTCTGGGTACAGCTGATGCGGGGGTGGGGTCGTAATGTGAGATTGCGATCGCGCAGTAGAAGGTTATGACGGCGATGATGAGTTGGCAGAGGAAGGTATAGACTCTGGGAGTCTTCCTTGGATACTCTCGTCTTGAGTCATTTTAGCACGGCTGACCAGACTCGGCACCGGATGCGATATTAGCTGTCTGGTTATCAGTGGGTCATCAGCGGGGTTCTTGGTCACCTTGCAACTTACTTTCGATATGTTTTGGGTCTGCTCAGGTTTCGACACTACTAGGTATCGTAGTTGTAGATGGTGGTTGATGGAGGTTAACTAGCCCCATTCCTTAGCTTCGGTATCATGCACTGCGGGCGCGTATGGTGGCGGTGGATGGCGTTACGTTGGCGAAGTCAGGATCAAATAATTGGCCATCCCCTACTCGATCAACAGCGCGTTGCACCGTACATCTTGCTCTCATTGGTACTCCGATTCAGATGTTTGGAGTTGATATTCTGTGGTTTTGGTCAACAAATTTGGCAGATAGTGGTACTGTGCTGTAGAAGCTCATAGAAACCCGTAGAAACTCCGAGGAATTGACCACTTATCCTTTGCGTGAACACGCGAGATGTCAATCTGGCATCGATCTTTCCCTTTTCTGCCTCAACCTTTGGCGACTCACAAGGCATGCTAACATGGAAAACGACTGGCTGGACGGCAATTGGGTTGAGATACCGGACTCCTCGAGCAATATACAAACGAGAGATACTCGAACAGCCATGGACTTAGGTTGGGGGCATGGCACCGAGTTGAGGCTAGAGATTTTGTGAACGGTTCTGAAGAGGACAAAGCTTGGCCTGCACGTTTGGATTTCATGTAATTAATTCAAAAATAAGGCGGAATCAACATACACAGATCATTGTTCCTCGGCTCTTCTACAGTGGCATTGATCCCGACATCGGGCCATATCTGATAATTCAAGATCTGGTTTCTCGTCGGGGAATGGGTCAGCCTCTGGAAACACCCCGCGAAGACCCCAACGACACGCCTGTCTTAAACTCCAATCTTTCGGACACCAAACTCCAAAGTCTGTATGCCAAAATGGCCTTGTGTGTATTGCAGCTTGCACAGCCCACTTTCCCACGCATTGGTGCAATCGTCCAGACCAGCTCCGGATCCTACGACGTGACTGGCCGACCGATTACGCTCAATATGAGCAATATGGCACAATTGGCCAACGTCCCAACAGCTATATTCCCACCGGAACTAACAACATATCAGACATCCGATCAGTGGTACACTAATCTAGCCGAAATGCAAATTGCAACACTCGTTTTTCAGCACAACGACATGGTAACATCAGAAGATGACTGCTGCAGGAACAAATACGTCGCTCGTCAGCTATTTCGGAGACTGGCCAAACAGGGGAAGTTAGAAACTTTTGGATTTGTTGAAGATGATTGGTCTGCTCAGTCACAGTCCCAAACCGTGTTCGCGACATTGAAGGCGCCAGACGGATCGGGCTCATTTCGTCTGTGGTCAGATGACTTCAGACCCTCAAATGTGATGGTTGATGAACACGACGACATCCTTGGCGTTATAGATTGGGAGTTTGCCTACGTTGGACCGACGCAGTTTGTCCTAGATCCACCATGGTGGCTGCTGCTCGATGTACCTGAGATGTGGGAGGCTGGCATCGATGACTGGACACTTCAGTATGAAAGACGGCTCAAAACATGGCTTTTGGCAATGGAAGAGGTAGAGAATGATATGAGTCCAGATGCCCTGCTTCTCTCTGCATACATGCGCGAGAGCTGGGACACGGGTCGCTTCTGGCTCAATTACGCTGCGAGAAAAAGCTGGGCTTTTGATACCATTTACTGGAAGTACTTGGACGAAAGGTTTTTCGCGGCGCGAGGAGGTGATATATCTTCGGAAAAACGATGGAAGCCCAGAGTGCATCTACTAAGTGAAGAGGAGCGTGCCGCGATGGAGTCATTTGTACATGAGAAGATGGAAGAAGCGAAAGAACGTATTCTAGTGGAGTGGGACCCGGTAGAGGCGAGGCAACGTCTCGGATCATTGCTATTCGAATGAAGAACTGTCACAAAAGTAGTCAATTTCTGAATTCCCATGCTGTTTCACAGGCCACGGGGACATTACATGTTATTTACCCAAATAATTCAGCAGAAAATATTTGGGCCATGTAGCATTGTCATTTCCGAAAGTTGTTGCTTTGCGATCATTACATCCTTCTGTGACCCGTTTCAAAAGATGCAGACTCTTCAGAAACCAATTTTCCTCACCTCCAAATCTCTTCAACATTCGTAGGCATCGTTCGTGCTGTTTGGCTTAATATCCACTCCCGCAATCTCTTCTTCGAAACGTTTGCCTCTCTAGTCGTTTCTATTGTCATAACGCCCCTTTCCTCTGTTCTAATATCCCTCCATTGCTAAATATACATTATAACACCTAAATACTAATGAAGAGGTCATCGTCGATACAAAGCCAGTCGGAAAGGCTAATCGTATCCACGCATTAAAAGTCCAAACCATATAATTATCGTCGAAATATCATATAAGGCTAATTAAAAAATCACATAAAGTGTAGAGGTACTGTTCTAAGTTGTATTGCAAGAAGTTTTGGTTTTTTACTGGCATGAACTAACAAAATAAAGAAGGTTAGTGTTTCCTGTGCGCATTGATTGTTGATTGTTTATCCTGCTGGTTAAGCGAGATATACGTATCGCCGTATAGCCTGGGAACTTGCCTTTAATAAACGCTATGTGTTATACTATTTATATATATTTTCACGGCTTAATACTGATAGAATAGTATTAAAATACTGATAGGCTTCGCCTAGCCATCCAGAAAGTGTAAGAACCGAAGACTGGGAAAGGATTTATTTTGGAAATCTCTTTGAAATCTCTATCATGGCTTACAGCTGATGCAGTTCTTCCGGTTCACGTTTGTGTCTTGCCCAGATGGTCCAAAGCTTTCACATTCCACGAGTATCTCGCATTTTTCTACGCATAACATCTTTTTGCGGGGTCATCAGATACGCCACTAAAGCGCGATAGCCAGAACTCTGGTAAGCTAATTCGGATCGTTAGGTCCGTCAAGGTTGCAGAACTGGGGTGATGTTAGGGGTCGTGGGGTATGACATCGTGCTCAGAAGTACGATATCTTCGACGCTTGTTCCATGCAGGTTCTCCCCAATAAGTTTCCAGTGACATTCCGGGTCAACAAAACGGCGTTTGATATATGTCGGAGCGCCGACGACGATAACCACTTCCAAGTGTCGTCTTAAAATGTGGTGGGCATAGGAAAAAGTGTTCAGATCAAATGCTATCCAACCACAGACACGAAAGCAAATTGAACAGAACAAAAAGATGACTGTCAAGGGGATGTTATAAGTGCGCTATCCCATCGTGTAGCAGTTCGCTGACGATTTTTAATGCGACAATGTGAAGTAGCCGCACCTAGCGTAATATATGGATTAAATAAAACCTAATATGGCAAAAGTGTAAAACGAGTTTGTATTGATACTTCTTGCTTCAAACAATCTCAGAGTGGTGCTGTGGCTAAGTTTTGTTAAACATGTAAGGCAGGGCTTCCTTCAAACCACGCTGAAAGTCGTGTCTGCCACACGATGGGATAGTGCCAACTTGAAGTGTCTCTCAGAGACGTCTAGACGATTAGGAAGAGGAAGCGCCAGCGGCTCGGACTTAACTATACCCTAGGGCCAGCTACATCAATGAATTGATAATAGCTTGAGGCATCGTTTAAGAAACGGGACAGAGGAATTTTTGAGAAATATTCCTCTTGAACCTCCGCAATATCCACCGTATCATCCATATCCTCTGTATCATCCTTATCCTCCGTATCATCCATATCTCCATATTGCCTGATAAATTCGTATTCCGCGGACTCAACAGTCGCTTCAAGTATTGCAGTTACTTGAGGCACTGCAATTGCTTGGGGTACTGCAGCCCCGTACTTACGCAACAGCTCCCAAACCGGTTCGTCTGCTCTCCATGCCGCCGCTTGGAATATAGCGCCGTAACGGCCGTTTTTGGTAACATCAGCTCCGTGTTCAAGCAATAATCTGACAACCTCTTCATTCCCTCTCCATGCCGCAGCGTGTAGGATATTCCCGAAGTAGCCGCCTGGGGCATTGATTTCTGTCCTAAGCTCGCATAGGACAACTTGAACGAGATGGTAATAGCCTCTTTTAGAAACTACATAAAGCAGCTGTGCGCCGTCATAGTGACTAGAAAGATTTGTTTCGAAAGTGTCGTGGAAGAACTGAAACCGCTCAAAATCTTCATTGAGCTTGTGCAAAAGATCCTTTTGTGAGATGCCGTTTGCTTGAGCTATCTTAGCATGCTCAAGGATTTTAGTCGAAGCATACCCGAGAAACGGATAAGACACTGCCAGCTTTTGGGTGCTTTCCCTGAGGTCTTTTACTGAGGGAGATTCCCCCCCCTGTATGATATAAAGCAAACAGATACATGCTAAGCGGTCATGGCTAACGCCAACAGCCTGAGACTTGAGCTGCGGATGTAGTCTCTCAAGTCTTCGATTTCGTAGTAAGAAATCTTTGACGGACTCGTGGATGAATTGCACCGTTTGCGGACGCTGACCCTGGCGAACCTCAACCAGACCCCTCGACGTGCTAGTGATGAATCGATTGATCATGGCACTATCGATTTTCAGTCGATCCCAAGCTACCAATGCCTCGGATTCTGTCCCTGCTAATACAGCGAAGTATAGCTCTTCTGGTGTAAGTTGCCTAATCGCGAACAACACCCATTGAAACATAAGAATCGTTCGTTCCTTGCTAAGGGGATCCTTCTGCAATAGACTCCAAAATACCTCATCCAGATCACTTGGTATTTCGCGAAGTGTCTTTTGCATGGCTGCGATTTGTCCTTCGTCGTATGCTTTGTTGAGCATTTCGACAACAAGTACAACCCACAAAAAGATATGCCGGGCCTTTCCAAGGATTTCTTTTTCTATTTGCTTGTCTGTGACTCTCAGCTTATACTGGACGTATTTGACGATATCTTGATCGTGCTCTCTTTGATCTTCCAGGATTAACTCAAGCTTCTTCTGCATGCCGATGGTCGGGTAGTGGCGGCTGGACAAACAAATTTTCAGACAAGACTGGGAGCCCGCAGCATTCTTGCTTATGTCTTCAAGGAAATATACAACTTCACGTACCTCCCTTTCGTCGCACTCATCCAAGGCGTCGATGAGCATCAAAAGAGGCTGCGGTTGGCGCTTCTTGCATTCGGAAAGTAAGAACGTTTTGAGTTCCCCTAACTGCCATTCCCATTCTATCCCGTGCTTTTTCCTCTTGTCGATGAACCTAGGAATGAAGCGCTGGAATAGGAGGGAATTCTGTTCGAGCAATTGATACATCAAGGAGCGCAACATTCCCAAGAGAGATTTCTCAAGAACATCGCCTCGGGCGTTGAAGAAGTACACCACAATGATGTGATCTTTGAGGCTTCCTTGGCAGTGAAGCAAGGTATGCTTCATCAAAGTCGACTTCCCAGCTCCTGGATTGCCTTTGATCCAGAGCACTCCATTGTGCGTAGAAAGATCAATTCCATGTCGCCATTGCTGAAAGTGTGATGTCTTGAATAGCCAGTCACATGTGTCTTGATGAGCTACGGTTATATCGTTCTCGCGAGCGTCGATAGTACCAAAGCAGAGTGAGCGCAAGCAGTCTATCCACCGTTAGTATCGTACTGAACTATTCAAAAAGAAAAGGAGAAAAACCAACCTGCTTTGATTTTGTCCAAATCGAAATATTCTGAGTGGATCTCTTCCAGAGAGGGAAATTCTAGGAAGCAGATCATTGTTAGTGACTTTGAATAACTAAGAGAAATTGCTACGCGGATACATACTTCGTTTGATTCCTCTTGGCTCAACAAAATGTTGATCTAGAAAATTATAAGATCAGATACTGTTTTCTATCACCATGTCCCGGATGTGCCGCAACGGTGTTTGGGAGCTAGAGCGAGGCAAACAAGGAGAGGTCCGATCCAAAGACATCAAGTAAGCCTCCTACATGAGCAGCAGCAGCAGCAGATGATGCTGCGTAGGGTTGCTAATTGCCGTTCTTGTGAGAGTCGGTATAGTCGCCGATAGCCTATATGACGGCTACTTGGACATTTGACATACCCGTCAAGGTACAAGCAAATTAAACAAGTGTTTTAATTCTATATCTCCTCCTAGTATTGCGCATATGAAACTGAAAATGAACAACTAACCAAGTACAGCGACTGGCGAAGCAGCTAACGCCAGAGCCACGGGTACAATTCCAAGAACCTCTTTGGCGACTGCAGCAGCCGTTGCTGATGCATACTTGTGCCATCCATCATTCTTGTGCGAATCTGCATAATCGCAAATGCCTCGTATGGTTGCACAGCCAAAGATGTCCATCAATCCAGCCGCTTCCATTTCAACGGCGAGCACACCAGGGTGGGCTGTAGATATCCTAACTCGCTCTGCAGCGTTCTTGATAACCTGATTGCCCGAAGCAACGATGCCGAAGTGTATCAACGGGTCGACACGAAGGGGCCGATTCACGATGTGGTCCTTTGCACAGCCTGCGCAGGTCTTGTCCTTCGAATCGACATGAGGATAATCACTTTGGAAGAGGCAGTCAACAAGCGAGGTTGGTCGTTCGAATGCCGAGAAGCGACTATTTCTCAAAGTAGCCTCCAACAAATACGCTGTGATCTTGCTGTCCTGGTCCATCAGGCGAGATTCGAGCTCACTAAAAGCATTACGCAACACCTCTGGCACACCATTCAAAAACGGCCTTGACTCAAACCCTACCAGGCTTATTTTCCCACGATCGTGAGCCACAACGCCTCCCGATCTACCGTCTCCCTTGCTAGCAACCACATCTCCAAGGCGGATGTCCTTCTCCTCAGGCACACCTCCAGCGATGCCAACCAACAATCCAAATCGTAGCCTTCGAAATGTAGAGTCCATCCGGGTGGCCACGATAGAGGCAGCAGTTGTGCCCATATCACCTTGACAGACGATTACCACATTATGTCCACAGATGCGACCGAATGTGTAGATGTTCTTATCGTGTTCTGGTTGTGGAGGAGTAGCATGAAGCTCATCTAGCATGTTCCTCGCAGCCACTTTCTCGATCGGCAGAGCGCATAGCCATGCGACCGTATAGTCCTCGTGTGTCAAAGAGACAGTGGCTTCGAGAGGCCATACCATGGTCGTCGTACTTTGATCTCTATTGTAAGAGTCAGCTTGACCGCGATTAAAAACAGACAGATCAGAACAGTACCGAGCGAAATGCTAACAACAGGCGGTCTCAGTGCACTGCAGCAGCGTAGCCGACTAGTTGAAGCTAGAATGAACTCGAGCTGAAGGAAAGAAGCTACTTTAGCCTCAGAGCGCTGGGCTGTTAATGGTACGGCTGCTTGTCGATCAACTCCTCATGCTAGAAGTGAGGCTCTTTTGGGGGCTTTCTTATTTAGGCTCTATCAACCGACAGGAGTTGCAAGGCTGCCGGGTAACCAGGATTCCCTGTCGTTGACTTGACGCAGGCGGGATATCAAACGTGCCTTGCTTCCGTTGCTTCAGTCTTGAGGGAGAAAGATGGTGATGGGACCTGAACACCTCTCGCAAAAACGGGAGGTGCGGCTGCACGATGCAGTTGCGCCAAAGCCGGGCGTCAAGCTAAGTCTCAGCCTGATTGTGATACTTGTACGCAGTCAATCGAGGTTGCACCAGCAGACCACTAATAGGGCGAAAAAGCAAAGCAATAAGCCAATACATTAAGAGAAGCCACCCTGCACTTGCAGGAGGCTTACAAATCTTCACGATTCGTTCAAGCGGGCAGACTCGATATTTGTGCGATAATGTTCCGATCCTTCGCAGGCTGACTGAAATAGAATTCAAAAAATATCGAAGATTAAGGTGTAGAAAGAGCTGTCTATATACAGAAGAGTATTAGAAAAGTAAGGAATAATAATGATTTATCAAGAGCTCTGTTGAAACTTTCTTTCGAAGCAGTGCATTATCCATTCAATTTTCGACCCCAATTTTCGAATTCAATATGCGGTCGCACGAAAGGAAGTCCGCGAGCGCCATTTCCTTTCTCGGTTTCAATTCCATTTACACTGAGAGACATAGCGGCCACCTTCTAGTTGCTACTCCGCTTCAAATCAAGCATTTTTTGAACATCCTTCATTTCGGCGCCATAGTCCTTCAGGATGTTGTCCATGACTTTACGGCTTACGAGACTATTTCGAGGCGGATCTAATTTATGACCGGCGAAGCCAAGCGAGAATTGTAGATTGCTGAAGTTCGAGTACTCACATGTCTACAATGTCCCTAATGCTTTTGGGACTTGAAAATGGATTCGATCGTGTTACCTTTTTCAAAGCCTCGCCGGACATGAATTACAGCGGCCTCGTTTTTGTGGACGAGGCTGTTTACCCAGAATCTTTCGAGCATTTTCAAATCTGTTTTCGTCATTCGAGTACCACTCATTAGAAGCGTCATTCCATGAGGACTCAGCAACTTCAAGTCTCTCGGCGACATGCTTTTGCATAAGACGGGACTTGCCCGAAAAATCTCCTTTGTAATATTTAAATACTCGACCTTCAAGCTGGCCTATTTGAGGTCCGTAAACTTTTTCCCATGACACAATAGTGTCAACAAGAGAAATGTCCAATCTTCTCGGGTACGTTTTGCAGTATTCGGTGAACTCATCAGTTCGGTAGCAAGTAATCATCTCGACACCTGCTTTCCGAATATCGAACAAGGCTTTCCAGAAGCCGCGACGCTGCCGCTAGTTTTCTGGGCTCGTTCCAAGGCCAGCCGTGATCATGAAGTTTTTTGTCGCGGCCTTCTCAGCCGCGCTGATACCATCAAGGGGTCCCTTAGATGATCCTTTGGGCAAGGTCGCGGGATCAACGGATTTGACGCCTTTCAAGATTATTTCCCAGTAAGCGTTTTCATCACTATCGATTTGCATGCTATTAGCTGCATACTTCGCGTTTCTCTTCGAGATAGAATGAACCGCAGCTTCATATTCCAGGCTAACAAGCTAGTTCGTAAATGCACGAATCTTGGCAGGGTTAGTCGTGCTCTGTACTATTTTCTCCTTGGTACGGTTGCCGAACTGTCCAATCCTATCATGTCGATTTACTAACTCCAGGAGCACAGAGGTTGCAACACGAATTGCATGCTCAGGATGTAACAAATCTGCTATAGTAAGTAGTAGGCACGAGAACACCGGGCTTGGCTGGGCTCCTATCTGGGTGTTCTCTGTCGTGGAGGATGATGCGGCGCTTGAGTTGTCCGCCGTTGTATCCTCTGCAGCCGCATCGGTGCCGTGCCCATCGACAGCAGCTGGTGTGTGGACCGCTTCGTCCTCTGGAGCCGCATCGGTGCTGTGCCCATTGACAGCAGCTAGTGTGTCGACCGCTGCGTCCTCTGCAGTCGCATCGGTGGCAGGCTCATCGGCCCCAGAGGATGTGCCGACCTCCATATCTATATCGGCGCTGGACTCATCGACAGCAGCTGGCTTGTTGACAGGCTTATCTGTGGACCTAGACTTCCGTTTCCTCTTGCAAGGGCTTGTTAAGCCCTCCAGATTATCAAATTGTCGTTTTTGGGTACAGGATTTGAGGCGATTCGACTTGCGTACGCGTACAAATACAAGGTCCTCTGATTTCAAGTCTCTCTTTATTCCAGCGTCAAGTCGGATTTTATTAACAGTGGTGGGGTTAGCGATGAAGTAAAGCATAGGTCTGGTTGACTACTTACCAATTCTAGAAACATGAGCAATTCCATCGCGAATATATACGAAAGGATCCTGCCCGGATGATGCAGGCCATCTCTCGCCGTACCCTCAAAGCCTTCTTCGAATGGATACTGAATCAACGTCAGGGGAAGGACGGGAGGAGGCTTGCCGGCATTAAGTCTACTAGCACGCTCGGGACATACTGGAAGGTCTTCCGACTCGTGCACGAACGAGCGACTGGGGAGAAGATTGGGGGGAGGATGTACCGTCACATGTACCGGGTGAGTACCGCCCCTTTGTCTACCCCCTCAATCTAGCCCGCAAGATCGCAGATGAGAGGCTAACGAACGTCCTCCGTCGCAGGTCCTTAAGAAGCTAGCGAAGAAGTACTACCTATCGACGAAGAAGCGCGAGAAGACGGCAATGTACGTCGAGGATCTCGTAGAATACCTCTAGACTAACTTGACTATAACAAAGAAGCGGTTCACACACGGCCGGCAACGTATCTAGCTTACTCTGTTCTGTCAGCTCGCTAGGTTTTCTAGAAACCGCCCTTTAGCACTCCTTAAGCTCCGCTACCGAGACATCATCGTGACCCTCCTTCGGGACCCGAATGGCGGGCCTCATCAGATCCTAATTGAATTCATATGCGAGTTTACGAAGCAATTCCTCGGCGCAAAGGACGCGTAAGTTTACTAGCCCGTGCTTCTCACGTCTCCCTCTCGATCGTCTCTTGTTTAAGCTTTACTCACATGTACTCTAGGGTCAAGTTCGTCCTCCTTGAGATTATCTTCGACCCTTCCCTTATCCTCAGCCCGCATGTCTTTCTCTTGGGGCTCATCTTTGCCGACACCGCATTTGCGGCTCCAAATCTCCGGTGTACGTCACAATTGAGCGGACTAGATATCCGACTTGGCTATCAACAACTAGAATTACTCTTCAAGCCGAGCATGCTCGATGTCCCCATCTTTAGGAAGTCGGTCAGGTCAGGGTACGCTACGAGATCTCGCCACACGAGCCTCTAATATACTTAACCCTCTTGTCGCTAATGAAGGTTATCGGCCTTATCCTTGGGCTCCTACAGCCCACACGCCCGTACTGTCTCCGTTACAACGCTGCGAATGAATTCAACTAGAGCGGTGAGTACTCTGTGTTCCCACACCTACGTCTATAGTCGAGAGCTGACCACTACATAGGTGACGTGACCGACGCCCTCTAGAATATAATGTTGTAACATGTAAGTGTCGATACTTTTATTAAGTACTACCTCCCGCGACGGTCCGGCGACATCCGGGCCATCGTCTCTAACTACGAGCCTCAGAAGGACCTTATACAGGCCGCCTCTCGGATGACGCGATGGATCGATCCCAGTCGCCCGCACGCCCTTACAGTTAAGCAGTCTTAGTCCGTAAATGAACATCACTAAGTCCGTCGGCTTCTCGTGCTACGCGCGAAATAGAACTACCACTATAAGGGCGCGGCAACAGAACAGCCGGAGTATAAAAGACTTAGTAGTGAGATTGTTAATCTATAGCAGCGATTAAGGGCTACGCTACTTAAGTAACTCTAAGACAAGTAAGATATAGAGTACCCTATAAACGACGTCGAGCTCTAGCTCGTTAGGCTCAAGTTTTATAATAACCTTAATACTAGTGTACACATTATTAACGAGATGCCTCTAATATAAAAGCGCTTGGCCGAGACAGTAATAACTTTGCCAGGGACGACTATAATAAAGGAGTTCTGCCGACGTAACGCCGCGATCGACGCTGTCGCGACCTACTGCCACTTCTAAGAAGGCGGAGCTATTATTATACTACGTGGGAGGCCGTCTATATAAAGGGCGAGCCTAACGCCGGCGAAGGAGACTAACCCGCAACTAATAGCCGCCGAGGCCGAAAAGTAAGCGTTAAGGGACGCTATACTACTAGTATTTACTAAGGAGCGAACTACTACTTACTTCCTCTACTTAAGGGAGTAGAACTTGCCATTCGAAAAGCGCACTTATAAGTTTACTAAACTAAGAGACTTAACAAAGTACTTTAAGCGAAAGTATTTAGCTTACATTAAAGAAGGTAATCGGCTTTAGTGTAAGGTCTGTCAAATAAGGCTAGAGCACAAGTAATATCTCCAGAATTACGCAGAAAGTATCCACAGAACTATGTCTTAATACTTTAATAATAGTACTAAGAGTATATAGCCGCACAGCTCCACGTCTTTTTTTTTTAACCCTTCCTCTTTTTCCCTTTTATTATTAGGTGTTTAGGTATAAATTAGCGGTGGTATTATGTAACTTTAATATGTATTTATTACTTGTCCGCTTTCTTAACTATTAAGAAAGCCTAAATGTCTAGCCTTAGATCTCTATAGTTCTCTCTTCTTATCTTTATATACTCTTATATTTAGTAACTATACAGTCATATAAAGAAGAGGTTTAGCGAGCCGAGTGATTAGTAGCTAGGGGATTATAGGAAGTAATAAGGGTACTATAAATAATAAAAGACCTCGCTAAAGTGATTATATACGTATACTCACTTATAATAAGTTAAGTAATCTCCGCCTAAGACATAGTAGTACGAGGAAGGATTCTCAACACCGGCGTCTAACTACGTTTAGTTACTATATACGTCCCGAGGACAAGCCTTAATAAGTTACGTATTTCTCGAGAGCGACGTCGCTAGTAATAAATTAACACTCGTATTAAGAAGGGTAAGAAGACAGTGGAGAAGGGTCTCTTAAGATAGTTAAGTAAATATAAGCTATATATATTTAATATTACTATTTATCTCTTTTCTTTTCGCGTTCTTAGAAGTTATCTTACATTATAGTGTCTTATAAAAAGGGCGAGGGCTACGAGGTATGTAATAGGACAGGAGATCAAGTCGTCAACTCTAGTAAAAAAGAGTATTATACTACGAGGGTCCGTTAATTTTATCTCTAGAGCGCATATTCGAGGTAATTAATTAACTTACGGCTTTTAGCGCCTTTTATTCCTTTGTGATAAGCTATCGTAATCTCTATAGTAAGTATATTCCGTCTTCTACTATCGAGACCGCGTATAATTAATAGGCGCATATCCTCATAGTAGATCGCGTCGAAGTATCTAATGTCCTCTCTTACCTCGCTTATAATACTGTCGCCTTTATAACTATCGTCATCGCAGCCACTAGTGCCTCTATTGCTCTCGGGACTGAACCCGTTATTAAGGACTTTAAGATTATCGTCTTCCGAATCGATATCGTCTTTCCTCTTCTTTCTTACATCTACTAGCTCTACGGGCCGGCACTTAGTGTCAAGAATGAGGAGCAGGATCAATGCGAACGGCACCCGGTGCCGCTCTGTGGGAGATATAGAAGTGCCCAGTGGTGGTTAAGTAAGAGGAGGAGGTCATCTACGCCCAGGACGGGCTTCGACTTGATAGTATTATCGAGCCCGAACGTGTCGATATACTATAGATATTAATAACTACTAGCTCGAACGAGCAGTTATAATTTAGGGGCATTTTACTTATAAGGCCTCCTTCTTAATATTAGTATTTATGTGACGGCTATTCGCGTTATTAAGTAGTATCCCGAGCTGTGTTATGTATTATTATATCGCGCCCCTCTCGTTTACCCCGTCCTCGTCGTGGATATACTTGAAGATGGCAGTGTGGTCCCTTTAGAGCAGTCCTGGATCGCCGAGCGCCACATGAACATTAGGACAGTTCCTTGTACTAATAGTGCTTGAGTTTTAGGGTATCGTTCCCTTACCTAATAAATTTGCTTTTAATACCTAAAAGATTGTCCTTCGTCGCCTTAGTATAGCTATTATAGTCGTGGCGTAGTGCCGCTCAATAAGGTTTAAGTAATAACTAGGTGGGCTCTTATTCTTCGGTCTCCGTTAATAACGCACGGAGCTATGAGGACGACGAAGTCTGCCTGCCCCGCCATTGTACGTTAGAAAAGGGGGGTGGCTCCACAATAAATGGGGGAGGACTGTCTTGGCCCGCGAACCCCGCGATGAGATGACGTGTCTTATACGAAGGTAAGGCTAATAGTGTCTATTAATAAATTTTGACAAATTACACTTTCTATCTTAATTACGTGACCTTAGCTGCTCGAGAATTTAGGTCAAGTTTGTGTATTCTGTTACTCACTTGTTTTATTCTGTGACGTTTAGTATTAAAGGCTTTTAAATAGCGACGAGTTCTTCTGACAGGTTCGATTTCTAGAGGCATTATAGTGAATATAAGAGCGTAAGTACTATAGTCTAAAAAATTATCTGTTACTAATAATAATAATAATAATAATAATAATATAAGAGGTAAGTAGTAGTAGTGTCGGGAATAAAGAGAATAGAGTCGCTGACCGCAGGCGTCTTAGTAGTGATTTCAGTGTGTAAGTAATAGTAGTGTCGAGAACAGCGAGAAGAGAGTCGTTAACCGTAAGCGTCTTAGTAGTGATTTTAGCTTATAAGTAGTAGTAGTGTCGAGAATAAAGAGAAGAGAGTCGCTGACTATAAGCGTCTTAGTAGTGATTTTAGGAGGTAAGTAGTAGTAGTGTCAAGAATAAAGAGAATAGAGTCGCTGACAGTAAGCGTCTTAGTAGTGATTTCAGAACGTAAGTAGTAGTAGTGTCGAGAATAGCGAGAAGAGAGTCACTGACCGTAGGCGTCTTAATAGTAATTTTAATATATAAGTAGTAATAGTGTCGAGAATAGCGAGAAGAGAGTCGTTAACCGTAAGCGTCTTAGTAGTGATTTTAGCTTGTAAGTAGTAGTAGTGTCGAGAATAGAGAGAAGAGAGTCGCTGACTATAAGCGTCTTAGTAGTGATTTTAAGGTGTAAGTAGTAGTAGTGTCGAGAATAAATAGAAGAGAGTCGCTGACCGCAGGCGTCTTAGTAGTGATTTTAGGGTGTAAGTAATAGTAGTGTCGAGAATAAACAAAAGAGAGTCGCTGACTATAGGCGTCTTAATAGTGATTTTAGGATGTAAGTAGTAGTAGTGTCAAGAACAAAGAAAAGACATTCGCTAATGTTATGTCTTAAGAAGTACGTATAATTAAATTAACCCTGTAATATAGTTAATTAGTATTTTTAAAACTTTTCTTAGGCAGTAAATTAGCCTATACACTTTTCTATATTATTTAATATATATATAGATTAAAAAAATACAAGAAGCCAAGAACGAATAAACCCACTCGCTTAATAACAAAATCCGGTTAGATTTGTCTTTAAAATTATATAATCGCTGTCACACAATCGACCTAAGGACTTACCTCTCTTCGTTACTTTATTTAAAGAACAGCTGTAATCTGTGTCAAATCCTCTCTAAAATCCCCGAGGAGGCTAAGAACAAAAATCCCGAGATTCGGCTGTCTAAAGCTTTATAATACGTAAGGATTCGTGCTGTACTAAGTCTGTGCTTTACTTTGTTGTGCTAGATAAATACTAATACTATTTAGAGTCGACTATACAACCCATTTCAAACCCTAAAGGTAATTCTAGAAGCTCGCTCCATTTGGAATTAGTCAGGGAATGGATTCGAATATGTGACGAAGGTTAATGCTCACGAAGCGGTGGATACTGTCCTGATCCCGATATAACTCAAATGTTAACTCGGGTCATTAATATAGGAGATAGCTACACTGAGCGTATTATTTTGATAGACAAAGACAGTATAAATAAAGGAGTACATTATGTTACTTTATCTTATTATTAAGGCACGCTCTTAAAAGAATAGACAGACAAGTGGTGTACTATTACTAGTAACGAGAAGGATAAGAGGATATAAGGATTCCCAGTTACAGAATTACCGTAGACATTTCAAGATGTAATTAGCGTCACTCGAGAACTCGGCCAGCGATACCTCTAGATCGATTCGCTCTATATTATTTAAGGAAACGGCGGGGACTAGGCTACTGAAGCTACGAATATAGAAGTAGTCTTTAAGAATGCTTACTATACGATAGCTGCCACCTCTACTAAAGACTTAACCAAAGGATTTCTTAACCGGCCGCTTAAAGAGATAGATTTACGGTATGTGGTGGTGCCTAGGTCTTCTAAGCCCTTAGACGGCAAGGTCTATATTTACACGTCAATCGATGACGATTTCAATGGCGACGTGCTGAAGGGGGTCTTGAATACACGGGCATAGGTGTTACAAGAACGAGCCTTATCACGCCGAACGATTTATTTCACGAAGAGGCAAACGTATTAGGAGTGTGGCGGTAGGGTATATTACGAAACGCTCACTTATATAAAGAAGTAAGTCTATATTTAGGGTTTAGTTTAAAGGCACCGTTTTATCTTTATAATTCGCTTTTCCTTATTTATAACCGAGCATTTACTTAACAAACTTATTAATTTCTAATTAAATTAGTATAAACTTGTCTTTTTAAAGTGACCTAGAATTTCCTCGCTCGATCAGCTATCGTTTCCGGTTTACTCAAATTCAGCTCTTTTAATCTCTATTTATAAATTACTCGACATTTGGTATTATAAAGTGCATAGACAGGCCCGTTGTGATTAAGTCACTAGTTAAGGCGTTAGCTAACGCTCTTAATACTGTAATCTACTATAGTATCTTTAAATAGTTCCTCTACCGAAGTCTTATATAGTAACTAGTACAGAATACTTCTCTAGAGAAGATAACTTATAAGGATAATCAGACGCCTCTATCGTAGTCTTAGATAGTATATCACAGATAGATCTAGTTTTTGTAACTAGAATTTAGAAAAGTTAAGTGGGATTATAGTGTTTAATTTATAAACGATAAGTCGAGTGACACGGCAACTAAGAATTATAGTTATATCTTAAAAGCTCGGGTGAGACAACTACGAGATTGCAAGATCAACCCCGAGGGCGTAATACTCGACGGGAACAATTAAGTCGGGCTTATACACTTTGACACTCAACTAAGAAACTTCTTACGAGAAGTAACTTGCGCTATTATAAGAAGAGAGACTAGAGATAATAGTGATGTTAATAGTTCGCAACGGAAATATTACGTGCTATTCTTAATAAAAGGTGCGACGTAACTAGGGCGAGGAATATTTACGAGGGTTAAAATGGGTTCTATCTAGTAAGGTTTTCTACTTTTTAGCGATCAAGACAATATAGCACAGATCTTTTAGTATATTTTATTCGCCGTTCGATTTTGTATTTTCACCTTTTTTTTTCTTCTTAAATAAGGGCTAAGTTCTTTTCTTCCTTCTCTTAGTAACACACTACGCCTAATAGACATAAGAATTAAGCGTAGAGAAGAGTGCCTCAAAAGCTAAGGAGGCATAAGAGTTAAATTTAAACGCTTAATCCTTTTAAGATCTCCCAAAATCTTAAAATAAATCTCAACTAAATATAATTTCCCGTAATATAATTTCCCGGGCAACTCCTGTCGTAATATAAGTAAGACTATAAAAGGGCTAAGATAGTTCTGCGTTTCTGTGGGGCTTTAAAATAAAGTCGGAAGTAAAGGAGTTTAAGACTCACGCGGTTATATAAATTTGTAGAATAACAAAAGAAAGACACGTTATATACTCCTCCTAAGTCGACCGTATATGTATTCTAACTTCTATTACCCGTCAAATCCCGCTCTAAAGTCGCATCTCATTAGCTTTATCTTATCTTTGCTACTTATATTATATATCCTATCTTTTTAAGCCCGGCTATACCTTATATTCACTATATCATTAACTCTCCTTCGATCTTTAGTCCCCTTCCTTTTCTAACAATATCTCAGTAGTATAAGTACCTTCTTCTTAGTATAAACCGCTAGGTCGATCTCAAAACAGTTACTCTTATTCGTATATATACCTTTATTATCTTTAATTTCAGAAATATTAATCTATAAGACTTTTAGATCAGTGTCGTCAATTAACACAAGGTAATTAAAAGTATTTCTAAAGTAATCAATTATACTTAAAGTTCAAAGACGTATTAGTATAAAGTCCTGCGCCTAGTAATAGAAATATAAGTAAGTGATCAGCTATATACTATAAATCAATGCCTCGCTTTATAGAGCGGAGAATCTTCCTTACGAGCTGTCTATAGTATAGTACTGTAGTTCCGCCTATGACGTGGATTGCGCTATATATAGTATATCAAGTCAGGGTCGGCCCGGGCCCGCGAACCACACTAATAATTCTACGCGGAAGACAGTTCGACTTTAACGCTTTAACTTAACGTAAATTACCTTAAACATATAAAATGTATATCACATCTGTCTTTCTTAGTATATTAGCGGGGCTACATTTAAATATATAGCGAAGGTAGTTTTTTTCGTCGTTATAGATATAGAAAGATAGACCTCTTATTAAGTTAAATTCTTAGACATTAACGTTAAAGCTTTATTACTTTTAGTTTATAACCCTTCTTAGTAACTATTTTAAGGACTAGAACGATTTGAAAATAAAGAAACTACATCGAATACCCTTCTTAGTAATGCTTTTTATTAGCTAAGATATTTAGGGCTATAATTAATAAAAAGAATATTATAAATCGTCGGGAATTTATAGGCGGGGGAGTAAAATAAAGTATTAAATAAGTACTTTAAGAAAAATATATCCCTTAAAGTATACTCTTTAAAAAGTATTTATGACATTAAATTAATATATACTAAGAGATCTTACTTACGACTTCGCCGAGTGTACTTTAAATATTTTACGCTTCCCTCTACATGAGGCGGGCTCCGATTTGACTCAAATCGGCGTCTAAATACGGTAAGCGCGAAAGAACAGGGTTAGCGGGAGCACTCAAATCGGAACTCAAATCGACAGGCGGTGAAGGGCCACAACTTTATAAGAACGTCAGGCTTTAGTATACCGCTAATACATAGTATTAACTAAGTAAAAATCTCAGTGCCAAACATCTAACATACTAAATATAAGTAAGTTAAAGGGGTCTAAGGTAAGCTTAGAGTAAGTCAGCTGACTTGGGTTACTAAATAAGCGACTATTTAATAGGACAACAAGTAGGACGGCGACGACTAAAACGACAATACATTTGAGTATAATACAGAATATAAGGTCTTATTCTGTACTTGGCATCACACGAGAGTTCGGGGACTAAATACTCATTTCCGTAAGTAACATAGTCTTAAAAAAGAGAGACAGAAACCGCTACTTGAGAAGTATAGACGTCTACTACTATAGCATCTAAAGGACGTAGAACTACTAGAACCCGGAGGACTACTATTCGCAGCACTAGGGAAATCATTAAATAGATTTCAATACGACGACTGTGACCAGCTTGTAATATTAAAGGACTCGATCCAAAAACATTACAAAACCTATAGATGGTTTTAATTAAAGCAAGACCTAGTACATTAGAAAATAGTAAAGGTGTAGACGTTCTTTAAGACTAAATTTCAACGATATTTTATTATAACTAACTAAGAGAAGGCTTTCCTACAAGCAAAAGTAGCAGATAACGACAACAACGAAAATGCCGCAGTTCGGGACTAACTACTACGCGAATTTAACGAAATAAATAAGCGGGACACAAAACGGTTTAAGATTACAAATTCTAAGACTAAAAAGAGCAATAATACTAGTTAGTAGAACTTTATACAATAATAACTACACTTTAGTAGTCGTAACATTAGACGTATTATTTATATAAGTAAGTTACTAGACTAGAAAAACAAGTAACTCTAGCGCGTGAGCGAAATCGTCGACATAATAATCAAACGTACTATAAATAAGCTAGGCAACTTCTATAACGACACTCTATATTAACTACAAACGGCGAACTCGACTAAGAAGGTTAAGAACCGACTTATAATACAGTTATAAAATAAGGACAGCTTAGACCAGTATATTACGTATCTTCAGCGTTTTACTTACTATTTATTACGAGTATACGTAACGCAGAAAGAAAAGGAGAGCTATAAAGGTAATAAAAGTAAAAGCGGGGATAAAGGGTTAATAAACGACGATAAAGAGGCTATTATAGACGAAGTTAAGAAGGGTAAAGAGGAAGATAAGACTTAAGAGGCTGTTATAAACAAAGTTGAAGAGGATAAAAAGGGGGATAAGGCCCAGGAGGCTAGTGACAGTAGAGAGCTTAATATAATAAAAGACTACTGTGAACTAACAAAATTCAGCCTAAAGCAAAAACAGCTATTATAAGACGTGCTCGAGTCATTAAAATCCGGAGAAGACGAGGATACCTAAGTCTAAAAGATAAGTACGCTTATAATATCTATAATTTTATAAAGTCTAAAAGGCTATAATCGATTTAACAGTCCCATAATTCATTTTGCGGCTGTCTTAGGTATTATAAAAGACGAGAATTACTTGAGGCGTAGTGACAAGTATTTATATATACTCACCGGATTTATATACTACGTCCAGGTCTTGTTTATTAAATATATACTCTTAATAGCCACAAGGGCAGAGCAAACTATAGAAGACATTAACCGGTTTCTTAAGTTATAGAAGAAATATCTCGTAGTTAAAAGCTATAGCCTATGTAACTTCTTAATTAAGATGTTAAAATATAATAAGACAATAAGCATACAAAAGATTAACCAGCCCAGCATTACTTAAACTCAATCTAAAACAAACTATTTAGATAATAATATCTTGGAATTTCATAGGAAGTCACTGCCGATTAAGCGGTTCAAGAATATAATCTATAATATAATCCGGGAGGCCGAAGACATCTTATAGAAGGATCTTATATAAGTGGCCTAAAAGAAGGACTAGTTTGAGATTAATTTAGACATAATCTAAGATAATTTATTATTAATTATACAGGGTACGTTATAAGTAACAAATAAAGCTAATAAAATAAAAGATAAGAGGCAGTAAATAATAAATTAAATATTAAAGGCTCCAAAAGACTAGTAACTATAGGACTGAAAAAAGAACATATAGCGAATAATAAGAGTCCGCGAGTATTAGTAGGTGTAAAAACGACTAAAAGAACTGTCGCTCGCTTTAAGGCATAAGGGCGGTAGTCTACTAAGTCACGGAGACGAGATTACGCCTATTCAGTTCCGTAATAGACTTCTCTAAGAGCGTAATATTTATATAATTAGCGGACGAATCGCGTATATTACGCGGTATTACAAGTCTTAGGCACTCTTTAGTGAGGCTAAAGTTATCCCACGATTTCTCTTATAGTAGATAAGACAAATCTAGGCTATATATCTAGCTTACGTGTAGTTATTTTCAGAGACTCTCGACTAGAAAACGAACGGACTCCCCTAGAGTGATCATCTCTAGTATAATAAGTATAGTTTATAGACTCGCGAGCACTTGACTAAGGTCTTAACATAGGAAACCGCTATTTAATTAAGAGTATAATTAACGACATAGGATTACTGGAATGTAGCGATTAAAATAAGCCGTGAATATATTAATGCCGAGTTTATAAGGGATCTACTTATAACTAAGGATATACTATATAAAGATACTAATGTTATCGTAAGTACTATTAATCTTGCGGCTACTTATAAGAAGGATATTACTAAGTAGTATAGGGTTCGTAGTAATATTATCCGGAACTTAAGTAATAAGAGCATTCGGATCTTTAGGGCCATTAGTTTATAATAATATTAATTACTAAGATTAGATAATAAAAAACTATCCCTATTAGCTAAGTATTATCGAGTTTTATTATATAAAACACTACTAGCTAGTCTTACGTTAAAGAGGTTTAGATTACTATTAAGAAGACTATAACTAGTGGTTTTTATGCCACCGCTAACTAGTCTATCTAGTCCGTTTCCAGCCGGGTTACTAACCCTAATAAGTTCAAATATATTTAAGTATAAACTATTAGGCTCGAAGCCTATAATGTTTCTTAGTCGGCCACGGTTTAAAGCCGCAATAACTAGTGTTCTACTATTAGCTACCGTCCCCGTCTACTCTAAAGAAGAGATTTATAAAGGACTAAAGAAAGTATTAAGCCAAGAAGAACCTAAGTTCCGTTTAAACGAATAAAGAGAGGCCGTCTTTATAGCGCTAGACTAATAGACTCTATTAATCGTGGTATTACTCACTAATAGCAGTAAGACGCTGACATTTATACTTCTAGCTATACTTTAGGACCCAGGTGTCAGTATTATAATAGTACTATTTAATACACTCGAGAAGGACTACGTACGGCGGCTGCGGCTTACATATATCGAGTATATCGTCTGGCACTATAGAGAGACGCGGTATACCCCCGTAATCGTAGTCAGCGCTGACCGGGCAACTATAACCGGGTTCATTATATATAAATCGATACTCCGAAAAAGAAAACTACTACAGCGTGTCGTACTTAATAAATATTATCTTGTATTTATAGCTAGTGATTACTAGCCTAAGCTACGGCAGCTCGGTTATCTTTAAGTACTCTAGTGCCTTATAATCTTACTAACGGCTACACTCCTACTAATTCGACTCAATAAACTACGAAAGGTAATATATATATCCGACTTTCGTCTAATTCGTATAAGCACAGTTCAGGCTAACATTTAGTACATAATACGACAATGTCCTAATAAGAGTGCGTTAAAGTTAATTAAGGAAATAGCACGATTACGGCGTCTTAGGCCTAAGGAGCGTGGAATTTTTTATTATAGTAGCCGGGATAAGACTAAGGAGGTGGCCGTAGTATTAAGATGTCTGTATTACTATTCGATAGTTAATAAAAAGGATATAACTATAGAAAAATAGTTAAAGGAGGCGGGGTTTATAGCTGTAACTAAAGCGATTAACACTAATAGAGACTATCCCGGGATTATTTATATTATACACATTAGTGTCTCGTATAATATAATTAACTTTATATAAGAGACTAGGCGTAGTAAGCGAGCCGGGGAGGATGTTAATTTTATTATTTTACTTAAAGATGCCAAATACTAGCAGTTAGCGAAATAAGACGTTACGGAGTTAACGGTCGACGAACTTGTTATATAACGGTTTATTTAAACACGGGAATATCGACGTTTTACTATAAGTAGTTATCTCGACGAGAAAGGACAGACTTATAAGGAAGTCAGCGGACGGCTTTACGACTACTATAAAAGAGAGGTTTCAGATTAGACTACAGGCCAGGTCCGAATCACTACTAAGTTACAGCGATTTAAGGGTAAAATAAACGAGGTTTAAAGGTATTATAGGTTTTACTAGGCGACATATAAGTCGACTAAAGTAAAGTATTCGCTAGCGACGTATACGAGGACTAATAGTTTAAATATAAAATAGAGTGAATAATTACGGCAAGGCATTTAGCTCGATCGAAGGTGCCGTGACTATTAGAAGTATAAAATTAACTAACAGATCTGTAAAGGGATCGAGAATAAGTAAGCATACTAATAGAGTAGTGTTACGGCGTGTCTATAGCTTAGCTAGTTTTGTCTTCCCTATAACTAAGGAGCACTCGCTAAAGGGGGCTATTATAGCCAAAACATTATGGGATATCAGAAATGGCTTAGTCTTCGGGCTCGACAGAAAGTCTAAGGCGCCGTTATTAGTAACAGGATATAGCTTTTATAAATAATACTCTAGAGAGACAATAAGGCTAAGGGGGGAAGAGACGGAAGTAATATTAAGTATTTAAATAGCGCCGTTATTACTATAACGGAAGAGGAGTCAGGCACTCCCCCGGACAGAGTAAATAGTAAAGACAAGGTAAAAGTCGAGTTAAAAGCAGAAAAGGAAATTAGCAAGGTAGTCGAGTCAGCTAAAGAGGACATCTTAAGCCGGCGCTCGCGGGTAATCAAGTGGCTTAGTAGGCATTACATCTACTGCGAGGTAACAAGGGCGCCGTAAAGTAATAATAAGTATTAGTATAAGACGTACTACTAGTCTAAGGGCTTGGCGAATAATCTTAAGTATTCTAAGTGCGTTAACTAGTAAAATAAGATAAATTACTTTCGGCGAGGCAAGTGTTCTTAGTATAAGGAGGATATTAATAAGTACAAGCTTTAGACTTCGCTAGATATTACTTACTTATATAAAGACGTGATTATGCCGATACTGTTTATATTATATTAACAAGGCTAACTAAAGAAATAGTTAGACCGGGAGGGCTATAAAGTGGTTGGGGTTATATAGTTGTAGCGATAGTTTGACGAGGTCAGTGATCGAGGGGGGTTTAACCGCAATAAGGCCGTCGAGGCGTTTAAAGCGTATTGCGAGGAGTTCAAACGGGCCGAGTAAATAGTATAAAGGTGAATAAAGTATTTCTTGTATTAACAGTTAACATGAAGTTAATAAGACATGATCGACTTTAATAAGTAAATAAAAATAAGATATGTTTTTTGTATATTATTTTACGTAAACTTATATTATATATAATACTTATCTAAATAATTTATTAGAAAGGGATATTAAAAAAGGGGATTTTATTACAATTTAAAAAAGGGCAGAGATATCAAGGAATAGTTCAAACGAGAGTTATAAAAAACATTCGACAATAGGAGTTAAGATTAAGATATTAAAGAAAAGATTTTAATAAGAATAGTTTTTTTTAGTTTTTTTTTTTTAAAAAAAAAGGCCAAGGTATAAAATAATTTAATTATTAATTAAAAAAATAAGAAATAAGAAATAAGAATAAATAAAAAGAATATAAGAAAAGAATATAAAAAAGAAAGATAAGAAATTTTTTAAAAGAAGATTTAAAAAATAGAATTTATAAAATAAAACTTAATTTAATAATATATAAAAAGCTATTTTGAGAAATCAAGTAATCTTTGTTTTATTTTCATTATTAAAATAAATAAAATAGTCTTAGTTAAAATATATAACGTATCAAAATAAAGTGATATTAAAGAATAAATGAATAAATAAATAAATAAATAAATAAGAAGATTATAATAACGAATTTTTATATTATAAGAATAAAGTATTAAGAGTTAGATTAGAGTTATTTAACCCCATGTCGGGGGGGGGGGAAGGGAAACGCAAGTAAATAAGGAAAAGAGCGGGTAAAAAAAGTAAGAAAGTAAGTAATTATATTTAATTATAATCCCCCCCGCAACCCGGAAGTACTTATAAGGGTAATAGGCAGAAAATAAGAGTTATATTTGTAAATCAGGGCCCCCGCAACCCCGAAGTACATAAAAGAAAGCGGCAGCCCCCGCAACCCCGAAGCGGTAAAAAAAATAAAGATGTAAAGGATATAAAGATAAGCGCTAACCGCTAGATAGGGAAGGAGAGTAGTTAGGGTAATAAGTAGGGTAAGGGTAAGAGGTTAAGGTTAAGGGGTTAAGGTTAGGGTTAGGGGTTTATATTGCACTAATTATACGCCGAGTACTAGTATATATATTAAAGGTAACTATGGCCGTCTATACTAATAAGCCTGCTCTACTAATCCAAGTCAACAAGACCCCCTTAGACCGTACTATGCCTACCACTGATATTTCCAAGAGAATTCCGCGTTTCGCTTCTATTTAATACCGCTGTAGTGTTAACAATGCCTGCTCGTAGTCCGGTTACGCGCTCTTATAGACAGTCTTAACCGTAATCCCGAAACGTATCCTCAAATCTATAAAGGGTACTTTATAGTACTAAATCCGTAAGAAGTCCGTTACAACAGCCTATAAATTAGTTTAAGAGGAGTAATATGCCCCCCGTTAAATACTAATAAAAAAAAGGTTTATTATATATTAAAGTAAAATCTATCACTAAAGTCTAAAAACCCGACCTAATAACCTATCTCCTCACTTAATAGGGTTCTATTATAGCCCCTCTTACTACCTTAAGTAAGGCAATATTTAGCCTTATTCCTAAGAACGGGGAGTTTCACTTTATATACGGCAGTGTGTCTTCCGTGAAATTAATGTCGAGACGTCCTAGTTCTTCCTTTAAACTTATCCCCATAAAAGTTACCCCGTCTACCTCTCTATCTTAAGCTTTCTCGCTACCTACGGTCCTCTCTACTTCCTTAAAGCACTTTATCGCCTCCTCTATATAACCTGCCGTAATCTTCCCACGCCTAAGGGATTTGTAAGACCTAATACTTGAGGCAATTTACCTCTTTCTCCGGACTTAAGCTTTTGCTAAAGTATATTAAGATCCTCCGTTGTCGGTTCTCGCCTCTAAGTCTAAATAACATCCGGACTAAGACTGAGTTATTAATACTTTTAACAACGCCTTAAGTTAGTAGTAAGTTTACCGACTTCTTAGGTTTATAATAAGTTTTACGACGTCTCAAGTCCGCGACGAGTTTAGCGACTTCTTAAGTCCGCGACGAGTTTAACGACTTCTCAAGTCCGCGACGAGTTTAACGACTTCTCAGGTCCGCGACGAGTTTAACGACTTCTTAAGTCTAAGGGTTAAAGTAAAAGAATTTTTTAAGAAATTAATATATAATAAAAGGTAAGTTTATTTATAAAATCGAGTCTTCTATAGATTCTATTCTTACTACTTCTCCCGCCTATACCTTCTGAATCCCATTACAAATAGTTAGTAAAACCTTAGTTACCCGTGTAACTTACTTAGTACTTAACTAAAAATTAATTATAGTAAAGAGCTTTGTATTACTTAAGCCTAACTCTCTTTGTAAAAGTCGTTTAGTTACCTTCTCCTTTTAACTTAACTGAATTAAATGTTTTTACGTAAAACACTTTTCCTTATGACCTTACTTAAACTTCTCTCTTATCTTATAAACACACTTACAGCTATATATAAAGACGCCTCGCCGGTACTATAGTAGTAAGACCTAGTTATATATTAACTGTCGTGTAAGATCACGCCTAGAGGCTCCACAGAGGCGTATTTGACGTATTATTGAGGTATGCGCAGTACTGTAATTGATTGTTGTCTATCTACGTATAGTCTATTCGAGCTCCCTGAATATGGAGGTCGCGGGCGCTTTGGCTATGGTGCCTTTGATTGGGCTCGCTTAGCCTGCCTACTATAACCTGCACGACACACCCCCTCGCCAAGGATAATATTAAGCTTTGGCGAAGTAAACAAGTGCTTAACAAACATGATAGACAATAGGAAATCGACATATAATATATAACTGACAATATAAAAGCGACAGATAATAAGGAAAAATGATAAGTAGTAGCCAAAGTAAACATGCTAAACAAGTAGGCGTGAGTATATAGGCAGGTGCCCCCTTATTGTAACTTCCCTCTTTAAGCGTACTATACTTTAAAATGGCTCGTGTTTCGTCCCGCCGAAAGGCCACTAAAGCCGCCCGCGCTACTAACGCCGCCGCTACTCGTGTAGTAAGAAGTGTAAGTTTCCCTTGTGCTCTTTATTCTTTTGAGAATGGTTTTAATATGTTGTAATAGCTTGCGGCTCGCCCCCGCACCCCCTCGCCCGCCCTCGCCCCCGCCCCAGCTACCCCTCGCCGTCGCGCTGAGGCAGGTGCTAATAGGGAGGTTCCTTGCTTAGTATGCGTAAAAGCTGCCTTGAAGGGTGATCTCCCTGTTAGTATCTACTAAAGCGCAGTTGGCTCGGTGTGGTGCCTGCGGTGCCACGGTCAGAATCATGGTTGTGCCGGTCCTGTTGGGCCTAGTGTTACGGTCGCCTTTGTAGCCTTTGTGGAGGAGAAGCGCGGTTTTAACCGCACTCGTGTAAGTTTTACTTTAGCTCTTGTGTTTTTGAAGCTGGCTAACTCTGAATAGCAGTTGAGACGTCTCCGGGCTTCGGTCCGAGAAGTAATTGCTGCCCCCGGTATATTTACTTTACCTTTGCAAAAACATACTTTAAGTGTACTGACAGGCTCAGCCGCCGCCCTAGCTGTCGCTCTAGTTATTGCACCACCCAGTATATTCACCTTGTCTTTGTAAATAGGCTTTAAACGTACTGACTTTAGCTTAGTCGCCGCCGCCGCCACCCTAGCCCTAGCCACCCCCCGCCTAATCCTCCCACCTGTGCGTAGTATTAGTGCTAGTGCTGTCGCTAGTAATGTGGCTGCCCGCCGCCGCCGTATTAAGGAGTTACTAGTAGAGCTAGTGGACTTGTTAGTGGTTTAGTTCGCGACTTGATAGCGGCTTGGGAACGTGGCCCTTTAGAGTATAGTTTGCGACTTTATAAGCAGCTTGGGAACGGGCCCTTATGTACTTGTTTTTGCGTTAGTCTAGTTGTGGTTTAGGTCTGTTTGGTTTGGTTTAGGTTGGTTTGATTGTGGCTTCGGCTGGAATGGAATTCCTGCCCCTGACATCTTAAAAAGATTATACTTGAAGTGACTGTGCCACCTTAAAAATTATAAAGGAAAACTAAAGAGTGTGTTTTGTAGTAAGGTATAAGCTTTAATTAAGCTCTTTTACCGACGCCCTAGCATCTTATAAGTTAAGTAGTACTAAGAAGGTCTTAAACTTCTAGCGTGGGAGGTTTTTAGTAAGGCCATTAGCGTACATCTCACTTGTGAGTAAGTATATAACCTCAAAACTGCCCTTTTAGTGCTTCTAGCGTAGCCATATATTCTGAATATTAACGTACTTAAGCTTAGTCAATATACGCTAGTTCTCTCTAACTATAAGCCTAATCGTCTATTAGTTGTCACAGAAGATGTTCTAGGGGCACCCCATATTAAAGTGTATTTCTCTAAAGAGCCTCTGTAGTGCTATAACCTCCTTTGCAGTTTACTCCACCCCTAAGAGCTCGGCTTCTGTAGTCGAGGTAGTAACTGTGTCCTGCCTAGATACTTTCTATAGTATGGCACCCCCGAATAAAAGAATGATAAGCCCTTGTGAAGAACGCCTAGTTTCTAAATTATTTACGAAAGAGGCATTAGATATTATTACAAGCTGCGTTTCGCGCTATTAATAGCTGTAAACGATCCCTAAGAAGCGTGTACTAAATAGGTAACGTATCGTCTAATCGACAGCTTATAAGTGCTTTTAGCTTAAGTTCGTCAAGAATTGCGACAACTGTAAAGCTATAAAAGCTACGTCCGGTCTGATTATAACAGCCGTGTATAGGACGGATCTGACCTTTTCTTAGTACTCCTTGATTTGTGCCTTCGTCGCTTTACCGGTGTTTTTGACTAAGTCGTAGTACGGTAGAGGGGTGCTCGGGCAGTTGCTATCTATTAAACTGAATTTCCGGGCCACCTTCTTTATATACGTGTCGTGGACTAACGTGACTGTTTTCGCATGTCTATCCCGTATAATTCGTACCCCTAAAAACTACTCCACGTCACTTATTATAGTCAGCTCGTAAGCTTTATTAAGGCCATTAGTGATTTTAGCCGCTACAGCGAGGTTTGACTTGTAGTATAGTACTTGTATATTGTTTACGTAAAAGGCTATAAATATTATGCGCTTGTTGTTTGTAAATATATAAGGCTCTTCTATAAGTGGCTCTAGGCCGAGGCTTTTAAGTGTAATTGAGAAGTCGCTATATTATAGGGCTAGGGAGTCGCGTAAGCTATATAAGGCTCTGTTAATCTCTATAATTATGCTGGGCTACTTAAAACTGTCAGGAAAGTAATAGTAGACAAGTGTACTTCGTTCGTCTTGTTTTATATTAATAAAAGTGTTCACGACGTCGTACTACTTAACTTCCAGGTCAAATTAGGCTACTAGGGCCATCGTAACACGAAAAGACCTCGCCGCTAGTATAGAGGCGTACGTGGAGAATATAGTAGTATCCTCTTGTAAGTCACCCCTAGTAATAATACGCGATTTAGTACGTACAAGCTGTCCAGCTAAGTTAACTTTATAAGTAAACACCTATTTTAGTAGTATAGGCGTCGTTTTAGCGTCTGCCTTAGGCACGATATACTAGTATTTCTTAACTTAGAGGTTCTCTATCTCCTTGCGTACGTCCTCTCGGAAGCGTTCTCCTCACGGGTGCTAGTTTAGGTTCTGCTAGTACTTTAGTATTGTCGGAAGCTTTACTTGATATAGTTATGTTATTTTAGAGCTTGTAGTTTCCTGTGCTCTAATCGTTTCGCCACTGACTGTAGCTATAAAGATAGTATACACAGTTCTATAGTCTTTATTATCTTATTACGTCACGTCTTTATTCTAGAACGTCGTAGTAAAGGATGCGATTTACGTATAGTTCTTGTCTTTTTAGTCTATAGACTCGGCGCTTAAGAGCTCCCTTGTCGTGAAGGAGTATACTCCCGGCTTAATCTTTGACTGTCTATTTAACTGTATTGTCTCTCTGGCTCGCCTTCTCCGCTAAGCTCGAGTGACAGGGTACAGTTGACTTTAGTTAAGTGCCTATAACACTTCGTTTAAAGTCTTTTGAGACATAGTTTCTTTTAATAGGGGTTATGTTGTTGTCTCTAACGGTGTGTTTTCCAGGAGTAGTTATTGTTCTCCCTCTGGCTCGTCGTCGTAATCCTCCTCGGACGAGGTGTTTTCGTACTATAGTGCACTTCTTAGGCCTACACTAGTTGCTTCAGTTTGGCGTAATAGTTGACTTTAGCTGTCTCGTGCTCCACTCCAAATTATAACTTAAAGTATTAATTTACACGCACCCTTAATCTGGCGTAGTGGTTTCGCACTTAAGGCACTCCTCCTAAGCTCGATATATTCGTTTCGTTATGTTTAGCTTCGAGTCTGTCTTGGTGTGTTTAGGCTTTTTATTATTACCAGAATTACTATATCGTCCTCGTTAAGCTCTATGTCGTCCTCTGACGTGTTAATTCGTGAATCTAACAGTACTATTTTATTTTAGTGCTCTCGTGGAACAAGTAGTCCCGCCTTAGCAGTTACGTGTAAGACTACTTCCGTAGAAACTTCGTCGACTTCTATTAAGTCAGACAGTAGCCTATCCAATTTAGCACTAGTTTTCGCCTCCGTATACTCGTCCCTTACGTGTTCGATGGCTAACTCGGCGTCTTAAGCGGCCTCAGGCTCTGTAAGTATATTAATGACCTGTTTAAGTATCGGCAGTGGTTAGCCGACTACTGCTTACTTATTATAAAACTGTGCCTTATTAAAAACAACGTTTCGGGTACGTATTATACGCTTTAGTAGGGGTATCTAGATCTTATATATATTAGTTATATAGTAACTAACTAAGTAACTGACGTGCCCCCTTAAGTTGACCTTAAAGCCTCTCTTGTCACGGAGAGCTTGTCAGTCTTTGATTATCGCGTAAGCTTTGGCGCTATACGTAAAAATATTACTTTAGTCAGGTCTCAAATCGACTAATAACCTCTTTACTATGTGTAGATCGTACTACTGAAAATACTGCTTAAACTATGCCTTTAGTACTTTGTTTAGCGATTATATAGCTCTCCTGGCCAGTGGCGACATATTGTAAAGGTATATAGTTATTAAAACAGCCTCCGGCTACAGCTTAGATAATAGATTAGCGCCTGTTATCATTTTTAAGGCCTTAATAATTAGCTCCCCACTAGCTCTTTCTGCGCCTCTATTTAGCTTATGCGTGTAGATAGGAGTAGGCTCTAGGTCGATACTATTGTTTAACGCCTATTGGTCGTACTAAGTCTAGTATCTTGTATTAATTACAGACGTGTCGTTGTCAGACTTGACTTTGTATATGGCTAGACCGTATTAGCGTTTAGTCTATGCCTCAAATACTTCAAGTACTCCTATAATTAACTCGTTAGCTTTGCTTGTGAGTGTGAATGCGAAAAGCTTTCTATTATATTTGTCCTTAATTAATAATAGCCAGTATGTGCTATTATAGCCTATAGAGTAGTTAAACAAGTCTTATACGACTCTGAAGAAAGGTCTTAGGGACTTGTTATCTAACTCTCTGCGCGATAGTCGTTGATTTAAGTATGTCGTAGTATAGCTTTCGTATTATATGTTAGTGATTCCATCGATTTGGACATTATGGGCATGCTTTATAAGAGCTTCTAGGGCCATTTTGCCGAGGTGACTAGCCCGTAAGTGCCATATCTATACTATGTCGCTCTGGGGTCGTAAGAACTGGCGAGATGATTAAAAGGTATACTTTTTGAGAGGGTGTAGTTGTTTATTAATTGTCGGGTATATTATTATAGCAGGAGATCTACGAGTCTTTATAAATGCACGCAATTATAGAGAGCGCGAGTAGTTGTCAACTAGTTTATATTTAAATACTATAAGGTTTTACTTGCGCTATAGGTTTCTCACTATATAGCTCTCTTTAGTATTGCTTACGCGCAAAGTCGTGTCAGTACTATTATACCACACCCCCGACTGTACGAGGAGGCTCTCTAAGATAATATTAATATTAAACCCTTTTATAACAGTTACATTAGACAATGTCAGGTCCTTAGTGTACGGTCCGGTAGGTTTATATATAGCGTTTTCAAAGATACGTGTACTTCTCCTAATGATTAGTAAGTTTAAGGTGCCCGCGTCAACTGATTCTCCTGTAGTGTATTTAAAGCTGCTGGGGACTAGTTTATAAATATTATTAACTAAGTGAGTTACGCCGTAGTTGTCAATTAAGGTACTGTCTAATAGAGGGTGGCGTTGGAACTCTATAGTACTATAGATGCTAGCGTTAAGAGTGTCGTCCTAAATTATGTCGTTAAGAAGGTTTAGGTTAAGTATAATTGCGTTAATATTCCCTGTCCCTTCTCACGTAGCTTTGCCTTTATCTTTGTTTCCTATAAGTACAGTAACATCGGCTGTTTTGGCGTTAGTAGTAGGTTTAGAGGTGCTAGTGCTATTGGCTCCAGTAATTTTGGCTATTACAACGTACTTCCAACCTTCTTTAGCTATGGCGGCCTTGAGCTCCCTGAAGTCTATAGTCTCTAACTTCTTACGAGTTATAGTTACCTTGTTAGCGTTTAGTACATACTTTATGCCTTCGGTAGTCGTTTTATTAATTATATAACGTAGTCTCTAACACTTGAGCGGCTCAAAGAAGTACTTGCTGTTTATACTGTATAAGTATAAGTTACCTTGGCCGCGAGAGCGAGATCTACTAAAGCTTGCGCCTGACGCACTATTGTCTATTCTTTTAAGGGTTAAGTATTAACTACTACTCCCTCCTTGACGCCTAGGCTTCCTGAATATAGTGTGCTCTTAGTCTATGTTAGGGAGTACTTAAATATAGTCGTTAAGAGTAAAACTATACTCTTTTCTAAGTTAGTCGTCGCGTATAACTGTGCTGAGGATAGGATTTGCCTAATTAAGGTATATGTGAGCTCCCACCGCACGTAGCCACTTCTTCAGAGCCACAGTGCCCTTGACTTTAGGTATATTGTACGCTTTAGTATTCTTATAAGCCTTCAAGAAGTCCTTTATTTACTAGTTGACGTTGACTTTTCCTTTATGTGCCTCCTTTAAAACCTTATCGTATTCCGTGACTACTGTTGTAAGGACTGACGATTTTAATAGTATTATATCGCGCTAAAGTGTATTAATTAACGTTTATAAGCTCAGGTCGCTCTTGCCGGCTAGTTCTCTAATCGCAAAGTCTAAAAGCGAATCGTCCACTGTTTTAGAGAGCCAGTTATATAGAGCTATATATTTATTATTTTAGCTCGTCCATTTAGTAAGCGTGTATTAGTACTCTTTAGCTTGTGTTACGTAGATTTATTATACCTCTATAATCGTCGGGTATAAAGGTGGACTAGCTTCTTCTGGACTTGTCCTTCCCATTAAGGCATCTATCGATATAGCTGGGGTAAGTGTAGCCTACGCGTTATTGGACGACTCAGGCGTTAAAGACGGTTGTAGGTTTGCTGCTTTCTAAGCTGTAATATTAGCGTAATACTGGCTTAATTAAGTCTTTGTAACCTCTTGCGTAGTGCTTTTAAGCGTTAGAGCCTTAGGTCGGTGGTTTGGGATATAGCCTGTCACAGGAGCGCTAGGGTCTACTATATTTAGTACACTTATAAAGCCAGCATAGAATATCAAGCGTAAGTACTATATCGCCTAATCCTTCCGCGCCTTTAAATTACAGTCCGTAGGTAGTTTTGGAAGTGACATTGTCGGTTTTGGGTATACAAATGATGATTTCGAAGAGGTTTTAGTGATTTGAGGGTTGTTGACGGGCTTTTGAATACTACTAGTACGTGTGAGAGGCAGCGGTGAGAAAGCCTTTGCATGCCTCTATAGAGCCACGTCGGCGCGTGTATGCGACTAAGAAGCTTTAATAGCTTACGGGGCTTATAACTGTCGTGTAAGATCACGCCTAGAGGCTCTACAAAGGCGTATTTGACGTATTATTAAGGTATGCGTAGTACTGTAATTGATTGTTGTCTATCTACGTATAGTCTATTCGAGCTCCCTGAATATGGAGGTCGCGGGCGCTTTGGCCATGGTGCCTTTGATTGGGCTCGCTTAGCCTGCCTACCATAACCTGCACGACATTAACGTTATTAAGTTAATATTAATAAGAGTTAATAGTCGGATTTTAAACGGGATTATCTTAGTAAGGTGAGCCTTCTTTGAGTTGTGATTAATTATTGCCTTTCTTATTATTAATACGAATCGTGATAATATTATTTAGATTGTCGGCTTAAGGGTTAACGTCTTCTTAAACTAATTATATAAGGGCTAGGTTTATAGACCTTTTATAAATCTATAAGAGTTATATTATAAGAATTGTCGTAACAGGCTCTCTTGTAACATCTACTTAATATTAAGTTAGTACTAAAAGTATAATAACTATAAACGCTACGAGAAGGAAGGTAGGCCAAAGATATTCGCGGTTACTTTATATTTCACAGTTGCTGTATTCGCGATTTACTTAATAAGCTAGTCGTAATCTGTCGTCGCCTCCTCGAACTCCTTAGGGTGTTCTTAGGCCTATGCCTAGAGTAGTGGCGCTCCGTACTTGAATATCGGGCTAAGAAATTACTTAAAGATCCCAAGTTGGTTTACTAGAATCTACTTATCGCCTTGCGAGCCCAAGTACGCCATCCTTTACAAGGCTGCCTTAATCCGGAGCTAAAGATGCAACTTAAAGTCTACCCTAGTGTAACTCACGGGAAATCTAAGGTACTTATATATTGCCCTTACTAGGATCTCCTCGCCGTATATAGAGATGAGATCGAGGACTAACGTAGTCACGATCTTATACTTCTTTAGATTTAATATAATATAATTAAAGACCGTCTAGCCCTCTACTATTTACATTAAGTGTAAGAGGTTTACTTGTGAATTAATAAGTAAGACCCTATCGTCCGCGTAAAAGAAATACTACGGAAGCCCTCTGCTCGTTTAATTTAGTCCCTTAAGGAGATTATTAATAAAGATATTAAATAACTAAGGTAATAAGGGGGACCCTTATAAGATTCCTTGTGTTCGCAAAAACTAAGAGGTAGTAATATTGTTAATTAGTAGTCTTAATTTTAAGTTAATAAACATTAGCCCTTATAAGAACTAATAGATATTTACCGGGCAACGCCGCCTTACTAGCTTATTATCGAGTAAGGTATAATTTATTACGTTAAACGCTGACTTAAGGTCGAGGAAGTAAGTTATTAATTGTTCTTTAAATATAAGTAAGGCGTGTACTACTATTACGTTACTTAGTGTCGAGTAGGTCCGTCGAAAGCCGGCCTGGCCATAGTATAGCCGGGCCCACGATTAATACTAATAATCTAAGAGGAGGAGCCGTTTAAAGACCTTATAAAAGATATAAATAATAAAGATAAGGCGTAAATTGTTTATATCTCATAGCTTCTCTAGGTCTTTATTTAATAAGTAAATCTCGGACTAATTCCACGCTAGCGGGGTTTATATCTAGCGTCGACAAGTATTATAGAGTAATAAGAGCCAGTCGATTAGCAAGGTAATAGAGGCACTCTTTAAGAACTAAATATAAATCCCGTCCGCTCTATAACTCTTGTCTATTACTTAAAGTCAAATCTCTTCATAAAGCTGCTCCCTTAACTAGGCTTTAATAGGCCTATAATTCTCTAAATCGCTAGCTTAGAAAGGGGTTCCCCGCTACTACTTCTTAAAAATAACTAAGTTCTCGGCCACGATATTAATCTCCCTCTCTTAGGCTTGCGAGGTAGGGATAATCAAACGGTTCTCCTTAGACGACTTACACGCCTACTTATAAAGACGAGCACTCGACTACGACGCTATAACAGCTTCCGGGGGGATATCTAATAATCAGTGCGATTGCCGTCCTATTATCTACTATAAGACGAGCTAACACTACCTCACTAACTTCTAGTTTATAACGTTAATTAAATCCCGGGCAGTAAAGGGGCAGTCGTCTCCTCTAATCTACTAATACACGAGATCTTATATACTTGCGGTAGCTAATCGGCTAATCCGAAAGCAGGTTATATTATTTTCGGGGCCCACTTACTAAAGAGATATTACTACCCTAAGGGTATACTTGTAATCGGTCTTAAAAGTCTAATTAGGCACTAGTTCTAACCGCGGCGGCTCCTTACTACGCGCAAAGTAGTAATTAGTAATTAGCTTTAGCCCTAGTACGCTTAGCTTGAGGTGTTTAAAGCTAGTCTAGACTAGGAATTCCCTAAATACTAACCGTCGATCTATTAGACTAAGTAACCCCTCTTACTAAAGTAGGTTAAGGAAGCGGGTGTTAATATTACCTAAGATAATTATTAAGTACTTAAGGGAATTAAGTACCTTAATTACCTCGCTCGTTGATATTGTCTTAGGGGGGAAGTACACCCCGCTAATCGTCTCCTTATTTATAATAAAGGTAATATTATATAGGGTCGCCTTAACCTTCTTGACCTGACTCTTGCCCTAATAAGTCTTAATAAGGTAAATCCCGCTATAGGCCCGCCCTAGTTATAGCGTCTTAACCGGCTCTAGTGTAGTCGAAATTAGACGGCAATTACTTTTATACTAATTATAATTGGAGAATTAAGTCTCGGCGAGAAACAAGTAATTAAAGCGCGACTCGAGCATCTCTTGGCACGCCTTCCACGCTCCTTAGTCTAAGCCTTATATATTCACGTATCTTATGTAGAGGCTTATAATAAAGTATCACGGGAGGCGAGGCGTTATTAACAAGGTAAGGTCTTAAGTGAGAGTACTTAAGGGGGCTAAGCGAGCGACGGCGGGACCTTAAGCGAGGGGCTTAATAAAGCCGCTTTTTAGTTTTAGTAGTAATTTCCCTTTCTTTAGACCCTTAAAAGACGTCGTATATAATTATAATTAGCGATTAAACTCTTTACTAATAAGAGGATTCGCCTTAGCCTCGTCTCGGATAGGCTTATAATCGGCGGCTAAGACTATTAAATATTAATACTTTACTAATACTTACGTTATATTAGTAACTTATTAATTCTCGAGTTCTAGGTTGTCTTTAAGTAAAATAATAACGCCGGCGGAGCTAGGCAAGGCCTCGTCCCTTAAAGAGGGCGGGGGAGAGTCTGGTGGGATATTTTCCTTGTCTCGAGGGTACTAGAAGGCCTTAAGGGACTTAATCTTCTCTATAATTAATAATAAGAGTAATCGGCTCCTGGCCTAAACTAATAAGAGGGAGAAGGAGTTAGAATTAGGCGGGATTTCTAAGCCACGCAGATCGCTCGAATCTATAAAGGCCCGCTAAATCGTTTTTTCGCGATATTAGACTTATTATTAATAGACTTACTAAATAAATTTAATAGCTAAATTTACTTATAACTTGAGTTAAAGTAGGCCTTAGCTTACGCCCTAGAGCGCTAAGTTACGTAAGACTTGGGTTTACTCTTATTACTTTGTCTTAAACTCGACGAGGACTCGTAAGTCGTGCTTTATAAGGCACGTAGTCTTAAGTAATAATAAGGACCGAGACAAGGTCTAAGATAACTAGTTAAGTTTAACTATTGATCCCTCCCTAAGTACAAAATCGACTAAGGCTTTAAGTATAAACAATTTCCCCTCTATTAAAAAGACGGACGACAAGGGCGACGACGACGACGTCTTATATTATTTCGATTCCGTAAATTAAGTCTACTTTAATAAAGTAAAACCGGGGGTAAGTACTAAGGTTTTAGAGATATAAAAAGGGTTTAACGAGGAGCACTCAATCGAGGGACGCGGGGTCGTCAGGCCGTTGTCTTTTAACTTAGGTCGTTTAGGACTTAGTAGTACCTTAACGGCTAATCTTAAGGTCTACCCTCGTAACTTCCCCGGCAAGTAAGTCCTTAACGTCGTCAAGTGAAGCTCCTCTAGAGTAAACTTTATAATTATATCTTATAAGACTTATTAAAATACGAGCTCGCCTAACTACTAGCGCGTAATAAAGATAAAGGTCTAGTTAGATTGTCAAGGGCAGTAGATCTCGCTCTCTCGCCTTCTCGAGTTAGTTCGGCGGCAGGCCTACTAATAACGTTACTTCCCGTCCCGCGAATCCTTCCCTACTAAGTCTCGAGTAAAGATATTATTCTATAAATCGTCCTAATACTTAAAGTAATATATCTACTATTTAAAAGTAATAAAAAGGGCCTCGGCTAACTCTCACTTACTAAAGTTAAAGTAAAATAAGGTTTAAGACAACGGGCGAGGTATAAGAAAAATAAGAAGTAGCGTAAAGAAGAAGGTAAAAGAGAAAGGTAAGTAGGGATAAATAAGAGACAAGGGAGTAAAGAAGAGGGTAAAAGGCGGCTTTATATATCTTAAGAAGGGGGGGGATTTTACTATTAAAGCCTATAATATTTAATTTTATATATAAGTATTCATACTCGCAGATCAATCTCCGCTAGAGATTCTAGCGGAGATCCACACTAGCGTTACCCCCTTATACAAGCCGAGGGCTATTTTTACTAAAATCTCGAGCGGAGATTATCCCTAGCGGTATCTCCCCTCGCTTTTCTAATAGAGATCGTTCCTAGCGCTATCTCCCTTCACTTTTCTAACAGAGATTGTTCCTAGCGCTATCTCCCCTTTACTTTTTACCTTTCGTTTTCTCTTACTTTTTCTCTTACTTTTAAAATAAGCCTAATATATAAATCTTAAAAGATTTACATTCGTTTATCTTAAGGTTTACTTCTCTCTTTGCCCTTATATAAAGCTTAAGATTATATTATAAGATCTTATATAATTTAATTACTAAGGTCTTAAGGAGATTAAATTATTAAGTTATTATTACTCTTATTATACTTTTCCTTTTATTTTTCTTATATAATAAATCACCTCGTATTTCTCTTTTTTATTAGGGTTATTTAATTTTATATAGCTCGCCTAAGTAAAGAGGAAAAGAGAAAAAGTAACGAGGCTATTAAAGATAATACTAGAGACCCTTCCTTAACTTTTATCTTAAGGGATTTTCTAACTTATACTTAATCGTTAAATTTAATAAGGCCCACGAGTTATACGACTCTTAAGACAAGCTATCTAACCTAAAGTCGATATTATTTGACCTAGTATATATTTATAAGATTAAGGCAGTACTCCTTATATCTATAATGCCCTAGTTAATCCACGGCTCCTTTAAATCAAAGGTAAACGGTTATATTAAAGTATAAAACTGGCTCCTTAGTATTATATCGTCTAATATTACTAACTCCTTACCTAACTCGTTATTCTCGCTTGAGGCATCAGCCGAGAAGAAGGCCTATAGATCCGCGTAACTACTTAAGTCTTAATTAATAATATCCTCGAGCCGTAACCGGGACGGGGGCCCCTAGCCTTATAACCCCCGGATTAGTCGTCGCGAGAAGTCCTTACCTACAACCTTATACTTAAGATTAAAGTATTGAATCGCTATTAGTTACGTCTAAAAATAAGTATTAGTCTTCAAGCCCTTCTTGACCCACTTATTCCTTACTCTCGCCTCAAAGATTAGGCCTAAGATATTAAACTTAAACTCTATAATTAAGTCCTTTTATTACTTCGCGCTTACTAACTTAGTCGTGAATTAGTTTTAGGCCTACTAGCCCTCTTTACTTAGCTCCCTTAACCCCTTAGCGACTACTCTCACGTCACTTATCTTAGTAAGGATAATATTTAACCTTTTAAATTAAGGATATAATAAGTCAAAGAGGTACTACTTCCGCTTTAAAATCTTCCTCTTGCCTCGCCTCTAGCCTACGCTTATATTAACTTTCTCGACCTAGCGATAATAATTATCTAGCTTAATTATCTAATAGTAATAAGCGATAACTTAAAAGGTCACGATTATATTAACTTAAGCGATTTACTAGTAAACGTGGCAGAACTTATTAGCGAGCTTTAACTTTATTAAAGGAGCCTTTACTAGCGCTTAGTTATAGTCATTACTCCGGGAGTTAGGCCGGGATTATAGCGTTATATTAGCACGCTAGTAATAAAAGAGCTCCCTTTACTCTTAAATAATATACCTCCCCTCGATCGCCTTAGCCTTATGCCGGCAATCCCTTAAGAAGCTTAAGGTCGCCCCTAGTACGTCTCTTTACACCTCCGTTACTTAGCTGGTAAAGGCGTCGTCTTCCTCCTCCTCCTCTTCCTCCCCCCCCCCTCCTTTCTTTCTCCTCCTCTTTGTCCTTTTACGTATCTAGAATTATTCGCCTTGTAGCTAGTCGCTTCCGTGATATTACGACCCCTTTTTCCTTTAGATCGCCTAAGGCTTTAGTCCCTCGTTTAGCCTGTGGCGGTAGTAAGGTATCCTCCTCCCCCTCCTCCTCGCTAGAGTCGAGGGCTACAGTAGCTAATTGCGGGTTCGAGCCTAAGGCTAGGCGTGGCCTCCTCTTGACTCTTAACTTAAGGTTAAGGATCGGCTCGATCCCGGCCGCCTTATCGCGCTTCTACTATATCTTCTTTTAAAAGCGCTGATTATTACTTATATAAGTTTTAATCCTTATATTAAAGTCTTATAAAGGGGCTAAAATCGACTCGTTTATTATAATAAAGTCTTTAACCTTAATCTCACTCTTAAAATCCTCCCCGTTCGACTACTCTTAGTTACTTAACTTAAGTGAGAGATTTAGTACTAAAGATAGTAAGGAGGGACAAGTAATTAAAGCCTGTCGAATCGCGGCTATACGAGCTTAAGTTAGAGTAAAGATTATAATCCCTAAGCCGGATTCGTTTTAAAAGATTAGTAGTTCGGCTTCTTAGGCGATCAGGACCTCTCGAAACTATTATAAATTAACCTTGTTTATAGGCATTTATACTATTATAAATAAGAGTATTATACTTAAGTCGTAATAAAATATAACGACGTTAGAATTAAGTTAATACTTAATAATAAAATAAAATAAATAAGGTATAAGTAAGTTAAGAATAAGATAAACTAATATAAGTAAAGTAAAAATAAAACAAAGTAAAGTTAGTTAAAGATAAGAAAGAGGAAGAGGAGAGAAGAGGTATATAGAAGGCTTAAGTCAAAACCCTCCCCCCTTGGCTCTCCCTCCTCCCGCTTATTTCCTAATCCTTAGGCCTAGCCTCTGCTACTAGGCTCTATCTCTAATTCCTTCCTTTTCCCTTCGTGATCCTCACTAATTTCAAGCGAAAGCTTAGACTATTATTCCCTATATAATAAGCGAGAATCACGAAGTACTTTAAGCTTTTATTAATTTAACGAAGTAATAAGGTTTAGCGTATTTTGCTTCGTTACTCTAACAAACTATAACTAAGTAAGTTAACTAATAACTCATAAGACTTCAGGATGAAGTTCGAGAACGCCGAGGGGAGGCGTGTAATAAATCTACGCGTTTATAATACTATTATTATATTATATAAGGATATCGAGCACGTTCTCAAGTCGAAAAAGCAAGTATTTATCGACTTACTTAAGACACTAGAGTAGAAATAACGAGATACAAATAAGCCTCGAGAAGCTAAGTAGTACCGCGAACCTCACCCTCGATCCTCGGCAGACTATCTTAAGCTTATATATTCTCTTAAGCCCAAAGAATTATTCTAGTTTATTATAAGAACAGATACAAATGGGACTAAAGGAGCTAAGCCTTTTACGTCTAATGAGCCTATAAAGCCCGTAGAACTATATAAGTCAATCGACAACTCACAAGACTTCTTAAAGACTTTACAAGGAATCACTCCTCTTACGACCTTAATAAAATTAATTAAACTATTTCCGGCGGAAAAAACTAAGGTAGTTCTATCTAAAGAAAAAGAGGAAGAGTATCCTTAAATACTTATATTAGAATTAATTACTAATACTAAAGACAGGAATAGTCTGTTGTTGAGAGTATAAGACTAAATAAGCGAATGTAAAATTAACGACAATATAGTTGGCTTCCTCTCCGGCGCCTCCTGGTTCTTACTAGGCTCTACTAAAGACTGTTATAAAGCCCTTAAATATTACGTAAACTAAAGTAACCGGGTTAAGACACCCTTTATTTTAATAACAACGAGTATTTATAAGATTAAATTAGTTCGTATTCCCTCCTTTATAAAACGCCAGGACAAGAAGGGTATTAAGCGCAATAGTAAGTTGACTATTATTAATACTTATACCCGATTTATAAAGGGACTACCGGTCTTAAGTATAAATATAAAACTTAATTACTATAATATTAAGACTTTATATAAAGATCGCCGGAACTATAAAAATTCCTATTACACTTTCGAATATATCCTCTTATTTAGAGTTAACATTAATGAGATTATTATAACTTAGTACTAATAGAATATTAAACGAACCGCTCGGAAATTAAGAAGGGATATTAATTACTAATTCCGAACAGTTGTTATTTTACTTTATAAGGAGTATAAGGTAGCGAGAAAGGCAGGTCGACTAATGAAGTTTAAGGGTAAGTATATTAGGCTTATTTAAACCTAAACTTAGCTTTTTTAAAGTTAATATTCTGAAATAATCTCGCGACTTTAAATAAGCTCTTATTTATAAAGTAAAAGTTACTTACTTACCCTAAGAGTTATCACTTAATCGCGACTTCCCTTTTTAACTTAACTTTATAAATAATAATCTACCTTACTCCTTCCTTTTTAAACCTTTCCTTTTAGATTTTTATTTATAAGTAATAGTTTTCTTGTCCTAAATTATTTCCCAAATAAATCAAGAAGTTAATACTTAAGAATACTTTAAGTCTAATACTTTAAACTTACTTATAAATAATTATCTTCTTAAACTAACTTAAATACTAATCCCTTATTATTTACACTAACTCTACTTAAGTAATAATATATACAAAAATCAATTGCATCTTACACTTAAAGACCTGATCCCCTCCTTTAACCCTACTATATAATATATTAACTAAGTCAGTCACGCTAGCGTCACTTTTAATACTATAAACCTCCAAAATCCTTCGCAGCCGCTCTACCTTCAATCTTAACACTATTACGTCCTTTATTATATTATTCTAAATGTATTGTCTGTTTTAGCAAGTCTTTTGCCTATTAATCCCTTAAAGTATATAATACTTCTAATATAAACTAGACCTTAAAAGCCTCCCGTCCCTAATTCCTTTTATTAGTCCCTTCTTACTCTCTATACACTTGAGATCGCGACAGTAGTTATATTTAAACTACGCGTGCCGTGTATTCTTTATATTTTTATTTAACTAATACTATAAGTACTATAAGTATTAAAAGCGCCGCCATCTTATTATTTAATACTTCCGTTACCCCTTATAAATCTATTACTTTTATCCTTTCCGTGAAAATCTTCTTAAAAACTACGGCAAATAATAAATCTATTATTTATCTTATTACTCGAACCGTATTAAACATAAACTCTTAAATATTTATAAGCCTAATTATTTATTTATAAGAATACTTTACTTACCTCGCTTGTTTCTTTAATAAACTTAATCTTACTCGACGAATTTATTTACTCTCTCTTATTACTTCCTTTATTTCTTTTACCCCGCAGATTAACTCACCTTAAAGCCGAACCTTTCCTCCTTTTTAAACTTAAACTTATTAAACTTCCTTTAGATATATATTTTAGCGTCTCAAGAATCCGTGATAGGGTAATAGAGACTTATAATAATTATAGTTTTGCGTATAATAGGTCTGAGGTTATTATATTAATCCTAAAAGAAGAAGACGTTTATATTACGCTTTTTCTTTTAGACTAAATCTCTATTAATATAAGGCTTTATATTCGCTACGTCGGCGATATTATATCCTCGCTTAATATACCGTACCTTCTTTTTTGTCTAGTTGGCGACGTTATAGCCACGGATATAGTAGATCTTAATAAGCTATTATTCTGTCTAAATACTTAGGCTATATCCTTAAGAGCCTCTGTTTCTAATCGCGGCCTTTTAGCTTTAGGCGTTAGTAGGTCTAATATTTATATATTTATCGTTTAATTATTATAATTATTACACGCCGTGTCCGCCTCGCCGTATTTCCTTAACTCGTTATTTATAAACGTTACTAGAATCCGTCGCTTATACTTATTCGTTCTAATTAACTCTTACATCCCTCTAGCTTTTGGCCTCTAGTTATCCTTTAGTCAGTCTTAATCGTCGTCTGAAATCACAATAATAAAATCTATAACTTCCCCGTTTTATCCCGCCCGCCTTACTTATTAATAATAATCTAGAATCTTATAATACCCCCCGACGTATATTACTTTTATTACTCTCAAGTTTATCCCTTCTCTAACTACTATTATCGCGATTATTATCTACTTCTTACTTATTTAAAACCTTATTACTAACTTATCCTTCTTACTTAACGACAAGCCCTCGTAAAAAAAATCTACCCTTACTACTTACGATAACCTTTCCCTTACTGCCTTAGTTATCATATATACTAGTATTTTCGCCGCTAAGCCTACTTACGTCTAAATCCTCTCTACCTCCGTCTCGTACACTCGATTCCCCCTTACTCTTCGAACCTGATATCGTAAGTTCTTCTTTACTGTCTCCTTTACTACTTCCTTTACTTCGTAAGCCTCTATATTTACTTACTTATATAAGTCCCTCCATATACCCCTCGATAACGTCGCTAATAAAAAGACCTTTTATATTACTTGTACTCTTAAAACGCCGCTTACTTTATTAAATAAATCGGCTACTATCCTCTAGGCCGGCCTCTAATCCGTATTTATTATTAAGTAATAACACTTATTAAAGACTACCCTCTCTAATTTTTATGTCTTTATTATTATTTTAATTTATCCTCGAAAATAATCCTCTTTTATAACCTCTAATACAGCGAATACTACACTTATATTAGGCGTTATTTAAGACGTTAATATATCTACTAAGATCCCTAAGCTTTTATAATATACCTTAACTTATTCTTGTAATATTATATATAATATAAATACTAAGGTCACCTTTTCTTTACTTAAGCTTACTAAGATTATATACGTGAGCGTCTTTTTAGCTCCTGTTAGGGCTACTTATATAACATTTTTCTTCGTCCTTATAATTACTTTTACGACCTCTTATTGTGTTATAGTTCTGAATTTAGTCGAGTTATATAACTCTTGTAACTTGTGGCGAGTAATTACTATATTAAATTAATCGTTATAAATAAAAATTTACTATAAATCCTTTATAGGTTGTAACTCCTTTTAGGTTTTAATTTATAAAGGTAATAAGTTTAACTCCCTTAGTACCTCTCGTAGTATTATTTTAATCTTTGTAATATCTATAAAACTATTGTGGACTATCGAAGATGCCGAGAGTAACTTATATATAACTAACGAATCCTTAATGTCCACATCTTCTCGTTTAAATCCCTAAAAGGTATATTAACGTCTTAATACCCCACGAAATATATTAATTGTCTCTAAACTTAAGTTAGTTAAGCTATTTATTTAGAGTCTATAGTAGTGTTCTTTTACTTCTTCGCTGTGGCCTGACTATAAGATATATACGTCGACTCCTATTATATCCCCTCTTCGCATAAATTACTTATTTAACGCGATTATGACTTACCTCTAGGCCTGTCTATATAATTCTACCTTTATTTGAGCCTTTAATTCGGCCTTTAATATTATTGTCACGTTAGTCGGCGTTTATACTTTACCTTTATCTTAAAGTAAGAAACTCGAGAAGGGGATACGGTCCTCTTCCTCTATTATCGCTTAAATCGCCACTTAAAATAGGATCACGCTTAAGATTTATATTATTACGATTCGACTTACTCGCTCTAGGAAAAATCTCGTAATAACTATTAAAGTCCCTTTTAAGGCGTTAACTTTATTATAAGTGCTGACGAGTATTATTAGATTCTTTATAAGTATAATACTTTAATGCCTTGTTTAGTTATTTGTTTATTATATCGTAAGTAGCTTAGGTATCTTCGCCGTTAGCCCTTTACTTAAGTGTATAATTATTATTAGTTGTCGTAAGCGAGTCGTGTACTTATTAACTTAAGACCTTTTAGTCGCTGTTCTTATTAGTACTTCCTCTCTTCTCGTAAGTCTTTAGGCACTTATATTATATATTCTAATACCCCTTTACTACTAAACGCATCTCTTTAACGACTACTTTTCTTAGTGGATGTCCTTTAGCGGCTTCTTGAACCACCTTCCACCTCTTTACTATATTAGAATATTTCCCCTTATATTATATATTTAAAAAGTACTCTCTTCTCTTACTCTATAATAGATTATCCCGGAATTTACTTAGTAAGTAGTCTTCTAAGAACGAAGTATTATAAAACACTAACTCAGACAATAGCCCTTATTCTAAGTCCTTGACTAAATTTATTAACCCTTTTTTTATTATATTTACCTTTACGTCGTCCCTTTTATACTATAGCGATTTCGAATCCTCTACTCACGTGATAACGGGATTGTCGTACTAATCCCCTTTAGTTACTTTAGTATAGTTCCGGAGTTACTATATATAATTAAATATAATATAAGAGTCCTTATAAATATATCGCTAATAATATTACTTAGCCGTAATCGTCTTTATAATTAGATCTTAACGGGCTTATAATGTTATAAACTAAAGCCGTATATAATACGTTAATAGCGAGAATATATACCGGAACTCGACGGCCGTCTTTTATTGTCCCTTTAGCGCATAATAACTATCTACTGACATTTAGTATACTACTAGCGACGCGAACACGCTCTTTATTACTAGCTAATTAATTAACGCTACACTTAACTTTAGTAAGACCTCCTCTATGTCTGCCTCTACTTCTACGTCATCCTTAGCCCTTAATAGCCTCTTTAATAACACTTATTAATCCTCGCTTAAGGCTAACTCGATCACTTCCCCTCGTATTATTACTTAGAGTAGGAATATAATAAGCCGTTATTACGTCTTAATATACACCGCTAAGGTCTTATTTATTACTATATTTATTAGCTTGTCGCTTAAGTTGCCGTTAATGTTATAAAAGATCTACCTTGTATAGCCGCCGAGTTCGTGAAATTGTTAGTAGATTTGTTTAAGTAAGTGTTATATTACTCGCCCTGTGCGTCTTATAACCTCCGAGTCTTTTAAGTAAGTAATCTCGGCTAATCTAGCGATGTTTCTAATGTCTCGACCCTTGTGAAACTTCGCTTACTCTGTTTTCTGATTTTATTTCGTTATATACCTCTTATTAACGTTTAATAGGATTATCTTTGCCGCTAGTTGCCGCTCCCGCTAATATTATATTATTACGCCCGCTAGTATATCCTTCTTGGGGTCGGCCCCTCTGCCTCCCGTTCCCTTATTATCTACTATAAAGTATATAATAGGGCTATTAAATATTAATTGTAGCCCCGTCGAGATGGCCACTAAGCCTTTCTCTATAATATAGGCCTCCTTTATATAGGCCTTGAATCCTGAGTCACTCCCTATTACCTATTAGTAGCTTATTATAGAGTATTTTACCTCTTATATCACTTATAAGTAAGGAACTATTCTTTATTCTAGGCCGGCTTTTACTTATACTTCTTTATTTGTTAGTATAATTACACTGATCCCACGAACGTTTACTTTTAGCTTATAGCGCCGCTTAATTAAGATGTCCTTATACTTGTCCGACAAGTGTCGACGTTATTGCTTAAGGTTAATACTAATATAGCACTTTAAATAAAATAATACTTATTAATTAAGGTATAACTATAAGATATTATTTATAATTACTATTATTTCTACGAATTTAAAGTTCCCTTTGCGATTTAAAGATATAACTTTTATGTATTTTTACGTCGTAATATACGAATATAAGTCGTTGTGTTTTTACTACGCTCACGTCTTTAGCCCTCTACGATATATACTAAAGGCCGGCCTTAAGTAGGAGCCCCTATCCCTAAACAATTTAAACTTATTATACCTTACTTATTAGTACTATAATATTCTTTTTCTTAATAAAATCTATTATAGAAATTAATTCCTTCTTCCTTATTATATCGTTATATCGCGGAAGCCTTCACGTTTCTTAATTAAGCTCCTTATCTCTATTACATACCTCCCTTAACTAGTAATATATGTCCGCCCCGACACTATAGTCCTAGATGACCTAATATAAATAAAAATCTGGACTGGTAGCTTCGCCTAAATCCCTTACTCTTTTTATCCTGCGTAATTTCCCCCTTATTAATTTAATCTTACGAGCACTTATTATTTATAACACGTCTTACTAACTAGTAGTCCTGCAACCTCTCAACTGCTTATATCGCCGTATAAGAAAACACTACAGGGGTTAAGGGAGAAGTATACTTGTAAATAAAAATCTAAAAGAGCCTTAGTTATTGACTACTTAGATTTTTATTTATAAGAGCCAATTAGGGGGTTTCGGATATTTCTATCTAATAGAATTCTATACGGTAGGGGGAGGGGGGGGGGCGGCTAATCGCGTATATATACAAGACTCACGTTAGTGTCTGCGCTAAGACTTTTATTCCTGAGCCTTAAATATGATAAGGGAATTAGGGCTAAAAACATATCTTTCCATTTACGTCCGCAAGTTATTATAATTAAGTTTAATTTAACCCTCTTTTATCCTTAAAGTAATTATTTAATTATTTAATTATTTAATAATTCTTTAAATAATAGTGAGTATCTCTTAAGACTTATCTCTCCCGTTTACTTTCCTCGGTAATGATTCTATTATTTTTATCCCTTATACTCCCCTTACTGTCAAACTGTATAAAGTAAATATACTTTTGTGTACGGGCCAAGTGTAGGATCTGGATTATATAGTTAATATTGTCCCCTATTTAATCTTATAATTAACTTCTACAAGTAAACTCTCTTGTATGTGTAGAAACTATCCTTTTTCGTAGCCCTTACTTATTGAGACTCTTAATTTCATTAGTCGCGCCTGTCTCTTCCCGTCCATAAACTGCCTTTTAGCTTTCCCCTCTAGTTAATACTACTTATTAATTTAATATATTCTCTTTTTATTTATTATTTATTTTTATTCGACGAAACATGCCCCTGTAAATAAAAATCTGTTGTTTTCTATACACATACCTGCGCACGTGATGGCGCATTACGCTAAGATAAGCGAGTTGACCTCTTGGCGCTAGTCCCCCTCTAGTATTAATAACCTTTTAATATCTCCTTCCCCCTCCTTAAATTATCTCTTTTTTCTTTAATTATAATAACCTTTTAATTCTCTTTATATATTACTACCTTTCCCGCTTTTAATTCTCTTAATTTAATATTATATTATTCGTAAACTAAACTATTATCTTCGCGCGTTACGTACTATTATTCTTAGTAAGTTTAGCTCTTAAATTTAGCCCTTACTTTACCTTAGAACTTTACCTTTTTTACTTTAACTTAAGTACTTTAGTTTAGTAAACTAAATACTAATTCTGTCATTTTAGTATTAGAACTAAGTGTATTACTACATAGAACTAGTAACTTTAATTAGTTTACCTTCTCGCTCGACGAGCTTAGCTTCAACTGTGTCCCTTATACCCTATCTTAACCTATTACTAACTTATATAAACTATATTTACTTGCGATACCCTTAGATGTATTTAGAGCGCGCTTAAGTAATCTTAGCGCGTTTTTTTAGGCAATTTCCTCACTAAATATTACCCTCTCTTTATATTTATTTACTTTCATACTCGCTTTCGATGTCTAGTATAAACATTAGTTAACTTATACTCTTATAGATTTTTATTTATAAGCTTCTACTTTAGAATCTTTCCTTTTTCCACAGTATTTTAGAGAGACTTTATTAATTTATTTTATTTGCTAGTTTAAATTAAAATCTAGGACTAGTCTTAGACTTTTTCTAGATTTTTATTTATAATCTTAATATAGTCGATTTACTTAGAACTGAAGTTCCCGAGTCTTCTTAATTAAGCGAGACGGCTAATGAAGTTATACTCGCCCCCACTTCTCTACTAGCCGCTCTTATTGACACGTTAATATCTAAAGGTAATGTCTTTAGACCTTTATATAGAGATATTATAGCCTCTATTATAACCTTATTTATTTAAGTTACTACGGAATCTCTAGCTACGACGACTTTATTTAGATCTCTAACACTAGCCCTTGGACTTCCCTTTACTCTCGCTCTTGCGGTTAAGAGATTACTAGGTCGCGCTACTAGATTTACGAAGACTAGTCGACTCCCTACTGCTAAAGTCTCCACGGCCGGGAAGAAGCCTAAGACTACTAAGAAGACTACTAAGTCGGCAAAAGCTAAAGGCAAGGCTCGTGCCTTAGTATCCGACGATAATAGAGATCTAGAGGAAGATTTACTGTTAAATAACGACGATAATAGCGAGTCTAATCTCCTCTTTATAGAACTATTAAAGTAATTCTATATTATTAAGGTTAATATAAATACTATCGCCCGGAATTGTAATTTAGAAGTTGTTACTGCGTCGTTCTTGAATAATACGTCCCGTCTAAATAGTGTCTATTATAGCATCGCCGAATATAACCCGACTAATAATAATGTTTTAGCTAGCTACACTAGCTTCCCTGATATTAAAACTTTCAAACTTCTCTTCCTTTATAAGTTTAATTACTTTTGTCCTTATTTTAATTAAAAATCTATACGCTTAACCTCGCTTATAGATAAAAATTTATAATTAAGTGATCTCTAGATTTTAATTTATAACCTCTCCCTTAAGATTCTTTTAGTAGTTTTCCTTTTAGTCTTATAAATAAAAATTTGAAAATTATTTTATACTAGATTTTTATTTATAACCCTTCCCTTTCTTAACCTTAGGTTTTTATTTATATACTCGTCGAGGAACCCTACTTATTATTACTAGCCCTGTCTCTCGCTATCGACGTCTTTTATTACTAGCTAAATAAGTATCTCACTAGTTACTATGACTTTAGAGATAATAAGCTCTTAAGTACACTTATCTTAAAGGCCGCTATTAGTCTAAATAACTTTTATAAGGTACTTTAGAACCTTACTATTAAGTAGCGAGCGATTATAACTAGATTATATAAGGATTTCCCCTTTATAACAATCGACATTAGCGAAGTCGACTCCCCTACTTATTATATTACTATTACCTTTTATTTAGTGTATTATGTTTATTACTTGCTTAACACGGTTTTTATTAAATCGTTTAAGTAAGCCCGCTATAATAAAGATATTATTGTCCTTAATATAAAATTCTCTGTTAAGGATTTTAATTATAGTATTTAACTCTTTAAAGCTTTTTAGTATAGTTGTACTTTAAGTAAGAGTCGTGGAGTTTCTTTAAGTAACGAGGGAACTTATAACTAAAAGAGCGAGCTAATATTTAAATTATTTAGTATTTACTTTAATACCCGTTATTAAATCTTTAACCTAGTCACTAGTGAGGTCGTTACGGCGGATCCGAAGATAATTAAGGCTATTACTCGTCTTCGAGAGCGGCAGGCTCGCCTAGTCGTGACCCCCGACAGTTAGGCTCACGAATATATTAACGAAGATATTAATACGAGTAAGTAATCTAGTAATAAGATAAACTTAGACGACTTAAACTACGCTGGCATGTCTCTAGACGAAATCAAGAAAGCTATTACTGCCGAAATTGACACTATCTTTAAAGTCTTTTAGAGTATAAATTCTGCCACGGATTAGACTAGACGTATTAACTTTATTAATAACTTAAAGAACTTTAGTCTGTCAGCCGAGGCTTATACTTATATTAAATCTACTTAGCGTCTGAAATTAACTATTACTAAGTAAAAGTTATTATTTCCTAAGGTTAATAGCCACTATTGCCGCTAGTACTTTAAAGAAGAGCTTAAAGAGAAGGCAGACTTCCTCTGTTATATCGACTAGCGAACTATGTTTATAGTTATAGACGCCTATAATAAGGCCTTTACTGACGTTTAGGCTGCTACTGAGAAGGAGGAAATATTATTAGTTATTTATAGATTTGACCTTGCCCTTAGTGAAGCTAGGCTATTTAATTCTCTCGATACCCTATTACCCCTAACTACCTCTACCTCTAATATAAACTTAAGTATAAATAATAGTAATTTTGAGCCCCTTTTACCCTTAACTACTTTTACTTTTAATATAAACTTATATATAGAAACTAGTAATCTCGAGCCCCCTTATACCCCCGAGCGACTATCTCGTCTACTTACTACGCCCGCCTTCGACTTTTACGCGAAAGTTGTGGCTATATAAGAAGAGGAGGTATATATCGCTAATATTATTAACGAAGATCGAGAAATATTAATAGTTACTCGGGCCGACTTCTGGGCTTATATAAAACTATTAGGTATTAGATCGGCTGTCACCTCGAGTTATATTAATTTCTATAACGTCCTTGGCATTAAATGAATAGATTTTATCGGGTGAAGGTCAAGATGGAATTTAGGATCTAAGGTATGTTTTCCATCTAAAAATTACGTAGAAGTAATATTACACTCATCTATATTATAATATAGGCATTATAGTGGGAGATATAGTTGATTAAAGGTGGGTGTTATAGTATTGCGCTTTCCGATTTGGCGAGAAGCCCGGTACTGCCGGCAGGTCACTGCCTTCCTAATTGAGGTTATTTTCTAGTCTTACTTCACTTATGCCTAACACAATTAATTATAGATATAATAAAAAGATTAAATAGCCCTAAATATTATTATAAGGAATATATAATCGTATATAATTGTCTAAACCTCAATAGCGGGATTAGTTGAGTTATAGACCCATTTAATTTATATAGCGAGCAGGGGAATAGCGCTAACCGAATCGAGGTTGTTTTTTAGTCTTGAACGAGCGCTCAAAGAGCTGCTTCCTTCTTCATACTTATTTTAATGGCTCTAAATCAATCTCTAAAGAAACGCGGCGGCAGGCCTAGAAAGCACAAAACCGATCTAGATACAGTAAAGGCTGCGAGAGAGAGTAAGCGACGTTCGTATTATCGGTCGCGGCAGGCGTCGTGTTAAATTATCGGTCCAGCTTCTTTTATTACTTACAAGCCCCCTCACCTAGACGTACCGACCGACACTCCTCCCAGCGGACTTCGAACAAGTTCCGATATTCAAATACCTACAGACAGCAACGTTCAGTCGAGTAATGTTCCACAAAACCTGCGACCGATTTCCCTATTACTAACTTAACTACCTCCGTTCAATAAAGATGCCGACGTTACCGCGTAAATTAAGTAGATCTAAATAGACGAATAAGAGGCGAATCTTAAGAGAGACGAATACAAGGCAGAGATTGTAGAAATTCTGATTAAATTGCGGTCGGCCAACGCAACTAAGGAGGCGAGAACTAGTAAGAGATTAAGATCACTAGGAAAGCGACCAATAGAGGGTTTAAATACAGCAGGCGAAGGAGAGGGAGCCGGCAATAAGGAGCCACAGCGTTCTTGCTCTTCACAAATTGTTTCTGTAAATAAGCTAATTATAACGTAGGACGACGACAGCATTGCCGCGTTAAACACATCTAATAGACCAGCGAGCATTCAAAGATCCCTAGAGAACACAGTGCCGTTATAGACACTAACTCAGCACAAGTCACTTCCTCTGCTATTATTAAACAGAACTAACAAAGGAAGTACTAGTAGACGGAGCACTTTATTCCCCGTTCAAAAGAATAACCTTTTATCATAAATAAAGCCCCTAGTAACAAGATCACTTACTAACAGTACATCTTCCCCCCTAGCTATAGAGAGGCCTCCTAGCGATACTTTACTATTACCCTTCTATCGAATTAGAAGTTTTACACCGTCTTCGCCTACCCAACTAGTAATTCAAACAACACTAGATCCCGCCACCTCTACACCTATCCTAGCTTTTACCCCAGCAGTAACAGATTCCCCAGCACTAATAGTTCCCTAATATATAACAGCTTCCCTAGCACCAAGAGCCTCCCTAAACACGATAGTATCTCTAGCCCCTATTAAGCGAACTGCCTTTAAGCTAGCTAAGTAGCTTCGGAATTTTTAAGGGTATACACACGAGTAGCACCGCGAGGCAGACTAATCATATCAAGAGCACTATCGACGTCTAGATGTCTATTCTAAGTACTCGTCTCTTTAATAGATTAGTAATATCTTACGTGGAAATCACCGAGATACACCCCTTCTAAACGTCCTCAGTAATACTAAGTTAATAAAGCCAATAGACTTTGGCGGCCTAGACTGCCAAGTAGCCTTTAAAGGCACCAGTACATTGGCTGCCCCCGAAGACGTTAGAACCCGTGATGAAAAGCTGCCTATGAATTTATACTTGTCGCAACATTATACTGCTAGTAGAAAGAACCGTCGTACTAAGGTATCGTTTGATATTAATAGTACTTACTACTTCCCGACTAGTCTAGCCATTGCCCGTCAAGGAATTAATTAGTTTCCTAAAGTATATCCCTTTCTTAACCTCAGTATAAATATTCACTTTAGCTTAAAAGTCCCTTTATATAACAAGCGCGGGGTATTAACTCGGAAATTTGCCCCTTTTCACAAGATCCCCTATTATTACTTTGGCTCTGTAATTAGTATAGAGGGTCTCTTTATCTTCGTCTTCTTCCTTACACTCTATGCCAAGAGCGACTATAAACATTCAATATACCTTAGTAAGTAGGACTAAGAGCTGTAGTATGATAAGATCCTGAGTCCCGCTATCCACAAGACTGTCCGATCCTTTAATATTCTATAATATTACCCGGCTACCGCCCGTATCGCTGATGTAGATTCGACTGCGTTGTCTATAGAGAGCCTTACTCGGAAATACTCTTCGCGAGAACAGCTTCTGAAGTACGCTTTATAACCTCAGTACCTTGACACTCTTTAGAGCTTTATACTTAAGACTATCGCCAAGAACTCTGGCTATTATCGATTTCAAGGGGCCACCCTCTTCATACATGTAAAAAACACCAAACTAGAATCTATAAATGTGACTAATAACCTGACTATAACTTATAAGGGCTAGGAATATTCCTAGTCTTAAGTAACTAACCCACAGTTCTATAATAAAGATCGCACATTTGTTAATCTTACAAAGCAGACTACTTCAGAAGACAGTACTCTGCCGTACGACCACATCCCAGAAAATCATAAGATAGAGGTGTTCTTGTAAAAGAAGTGTTACTTAAATACGTATATAAAGACGCGAACTGTTCTTAACGCTAATAGAAGTGTAATTAAAGGGAATCCTAAATGTACGACATATCCCTAGGCAACTATACAGGACACGATAGGCTAGACCTTCTTTGCGGCGCCGTAGGGGAAAGAGAGCTAAGATAGATTAATATACTCTCAGTTCTATGCCTTAATTAAGACTCTATTTAACACATTAAAAGTATATATCTTTAATAATAAGTCCCTTAAGAATTTGGCCTTAGACCCTAAATATATCCGGTCACTCTAACAGGAGGGTGGAGGCATTACCTTTTTAAAAGGCGTCTGTGAGTTTAGCTATCTCCACAATAAGAAACGCGCTTATGCCAACTTAGTTAACAACTAATAGAGGTCGTACGGCATCCGAGAAGAACACCGCATTTCCTTAACAATAATAAAGGAGATCGCTCAGCAGTGGCGCCAATAAGATCTATACGACGATGAAATTAATACTACCCCGTCTCCACTCCCTTATTACATCGTCCCTACAAAAGAGCTTCTTAGCTTTCTCTATGCCTAGATCAACAAGTACTGTTTCCTCTTTAAGCACGTTCTTACACACATTACCATAATATATTCACTACTAAAAACGATTATTATAAAAACTGTGTTAAGGGCGCTCCAGTTTTATTATAATAATAACCTAATCTAGCGTGAATCACTCTTATATAAGGATCGCTAAGAGAGTCTCCGAAACGAGAAGCCGGTTATAAAAGAAGGTCTAAGGATACGGCAGACTATCGAACGATATAGACTTGGCTAGTTCTTACTAAAGATTAATTAAGCGACGTGACAGTTCACACCACCACATAAAGAGAACATCTTAGTAGGGAATGTATTGATGCACAAAGAGTACAGACGACAATAGCGAGCAGTCAAAGACCTCCAGGACGTCTATATTCAGTTTAATCAGGCCGAGTCTTAATACGATCAGTATAATGTACAGTGTAACACAGCCCTCCTAAGCAAGTGGCTTAAATATCTCCACGCTTTAAACCTTAAACAATTCGATACAGATATCTAGAAGGCTATACTCAAATCCCACAAGCGATCTCCCGAATTAACGTCCGACGCAATTAAGTAAAAAGGAGATATCCAGTTTTGTCAGAGCCGTATAAAGCAAATGTTTTCTGTCGACGGGATCGTCGGTCCACCTTATTTTATAACCGGGAACAAAATACGGTTTAAGAAAGTGACTAATCTTCTCGACTTCTTATTTCTCTAGGAAAATGGCAAGGAACGCCGTGGCTGGGGCAACAAACTATACCGAGCTATCTTGTAGAAGAGCTTCGAGTTGGTTAAGCGACGTCTAGGATATAGACGCGTAGACAAGTAGTTAAATGAGTTCTTTTACCTTATTCGTTTAACGTATTAGGTTCTCCCGTACTTATCACATTTTACCTTTATTATGTCAACAAAGACTAACCGTAATTAAGGTTTAAAGGGACGGATAATGTGGTTTTTAGCTGTATATGCCGATCCTGAGAAAGTAGAGCTTCCTTTCTGTTCCCATCTTATTACACTTTATAGTATTCTATAAAATGTACGTCAGTAAACATTTAGCGACGGTCGGTATTAGAATACATAAGATACCTCCTAACTTATTAGTGTATATAGCGCTCAAGAACTTAAAGTACACGGACAAGAAGAGACCGAAGAGTTTTGAGTAGCTAGGAAAAGGAGTATTAAGTCGAAAGGGTTTGTCCCTATATAAGAGCGGACGTAGCCACTAAGGCTAAAGATGTTGGAGCAGACCAAGAACTAAAGCTTAGATAAACTAGAGGACCTAATGAGTGGGTTTAGCCGTGAGTACGCTAATAATAGCATTTAAGATAATAGTTCAGATATTAATAGTGACGACCTTAGGCTAGAGGTTGGGGTTAACGAGCGTAATAGCCATTAGTCTCAGTCTTTTGAAACTTGTAAGACTATTATAATTACTTTTGCCTGGAAATCTAATAATAGAAGACATTAAGGCAGTGAATGGGATAAAAGCTTTACGGCTATAATAGTCAGTAGTGGCAGCGTTTTTGCACCGTTAGGTAGTAAGAGATAGGCGTTAAGGACTAATTATCACAGAACTAGGGTAAGGTTATAAGACATACTTTATACTTAGGATTAATGTAATATTAGGATATTTACTATAGTATAAACAAGGATAAAGTCGATAAGATTATAGAGAGGGTAGTTTAGTCTTCTACTAGTTTTTATCGCTTAACTTAAGTTAAGTGAGCTTAATTTACGTTATATACCCAGCTAATAATAACTCTCGAGTTAATATGTCCTTAATATCAGATGCTTTAGCCACATAAATTAGTGCTGAGGTACTTTATCGTTCAGTATTAGAGCCTAATACTATTAATATAGTCACGTAAGGGCAGGTTACACGCGCGAACGCGAGCGATATTAAGGCTTAATACCGGGAGTTCTACTCTACATAACGCGTTTAATATAGACGACCGGCGCCCCGCAAATATCCCGCCCGAATTAAAAGATTTAATCTAAGTAAATGTCGCGTTTTAAGTGTTTATTTACTTACACAATAAGTGCCGTAAGGCCGTCTAGCCGTGCGCGTTTAGTGAGTATTTACGCGTTCTATATAAGACTCTACTACGTGACCGCAGACGAGTACAAGAGTTTTTAAGTACGTTTAATTAGCAGTATAATTTTGCGACTATTCAATTGCCCAGGGACGGGTCTAGGCCGCAGTCAACCATCCCCGTAATCAATAGGTTCTAGTACCGGATATGTCCGTCTAACATCAGCAGCCGCCCATTCAAATCAATAAGCGAGAAGCGTATAAGGGTACATAAGAACAAGGAGTATAAGAAGCAAAAGGTGAGTAATAATAAGTTGTTTTAGAAAGTCCGCTTATAGTCATAGTTTCAAGATCATCGACAGCAGTATTAGGTGGTAGATGAGAATATAAGGGGGGATAACTATACGGACGTTAAGATTAAAGAGGACGAGGAGAGTGTAAGTAGGTTAAGTTTAAAAGATAACGAGAGTATTATTAATACTAACACCAATATAAGGAATAATGAGGTTAAGGAGATTAGCGTAAGTAAATCTAAGGATGAGGAAGGAGGAGGAGAAGTTAGGAATAAGGTTATTAAAAAGGTCATTAACGAGAGTGTTAAAGTAGTTATTAATAATTAAGTTAGAGAAGAGGTAGTAGATAATGAAGGGGAGGTGTTTAGTACGTTCGACGATAGTAGGGATAAAGATTACAGAGAGAGTAGTGAGGATATAGTAGAAGACAGCGAAGGAGATTTAAGTGAGGTTGAGGTCGACGAGAGTGATAATAGAAATTATAAGAAGAGTAATAGGGTAGCGGACGATTACAAAGGAAAAGGATCAAGTGAGATTAAGGTTGGTAAGAGTAATAACGGGGTTTAAAGTAGTGGGGTCGTAGATGATGACGAAAGAAAAGTTATTAGGCCCGTTAATTATACGGACAGCAGTCCTAGCCGGAAGTAGAGGGCCAAGAAGCGGAAAATACAGTCTAAATTTGAGGATAGTGGGGTGGCAGGCATCGATTCCGAGGATGGCAGGTATTGAGATTCCGGCCTAGGGTTTGGGGGAAGGGGACAGAGGGGCACAAAGTGGCAAAGGAAGGTGTCGTGTTTTAAGGATAGTAGAGTAGTAATAAGAAGTAGTTAAAACGACAGCGAGATAGGGCCCAATGGCTAAGATAATAATATAGTGCCGCCTAGTAGCCCCCCCATTTTTAGTTAGACGATTAGGAAAAGGCTAGAGGGTGTTAATAACGGTTTGAGATTACTAGAACCTAGTACCGTAACTAGGGCCACTAATAATAACTAAAGTAGTCACAAGAACGAAATTCTATTTTAGCACTAGGTTATACGTTAGTATAGTAGGACAGTATAGTCGAAGTTAGACCATTTAGAGGAACGGTTGGAGAAGTGGTGTCGAGTATGCCTAGCGTGTTATTTGGCCGAGGATTTCGGGGGCGAGATACACTAGATGTCGGATTATTGGCGGCGTAGCACGGTTGAGATCATTGACTAGGCTGCTATTATGTAACAGTACATTGCAGCGTTGGGTGGTTTTAGGGGTAGGGGAAGTTGTTTATGGTGTGGGGTTCTACGGGTAATATATTAGCGATGGCATATTTGTATAAAAGTGGGAGGGGAAGAGGAGCCAGGGCAACAATATCAATATTTTAAGATATTAGTCCCCGTAGTTATGACAATGTTAATAGATAGATACAACAAAGGGTAGTTAGTGTTTGGGAGTTAAATAGAGAGAGATGGAGTGTTATAGACCCAGCAAGCAGAAGTATATAAGTGGTTCCGCCAGGGGATTTAGTGGGAGGGGGTTAAAGTGGCGCGGATTATACGGGTGTTTTATATGTTAGTGAATAAGAATAGGGGGGTTAGTAGGGCGTAGAACCCGTTTGTAAGAATATTAGACATTATTAGAAAGTTAGGGTTCATAAGCCCAGTCCCGTCCAGCCATAGTATAGGACATAGGGTATTAAGGCCCAATACCAACCGACGTATCGCGTATATGATAGCATTAAGCCTATCACTAGAAGGGACAGAGTATATGTGAATAGTATTAGGGCCTAATACTAAGCCGCTATTATTATTTAAAACAAGGTTAGGGTTATAAGAACCAACCTAAACCTATAAGCGCGAAGCGCCAATTGTGACCCCGTAGGGAAGAAGGAGAGTAGTTGGAAAAAGAGGAGTAAATAAGAAAGGAGAATTAAATACGTTAAAGAAGAAAGATAAGTTATAAAAGAGGAATATAAGTTAGAAGAAAAAGGATAGGTTAAAAAAGGAATATAAAAAGTAAAAGGAGAGTATAAAATAAAGGGTTAAAGTAAGTTATAAAAGAAAAGTATAAAGAATAAATAATTAAGAATAACAAGAAAGGAGGAAAAAGAGTAAATAAAGAGATAGTTATAAATAATAGTAAGGGTAAAGAAGAGAGAGTTAAGATTTAAAAGAAAAGAATAAATAAGAAAGAAAGGGTTATAAGAAAACAAGAATATAAAGAGAGATATAAAGTAAAAGAGAAGTAAAATAGTTAAAAGTAAGAGGATAAAAGGGAGTTATAATTAAGATTTAATATTAAGAGATAAAGGAATTAAAATTAAATAAATAAATAGAAAGGAGTAAAAGAAAAGTAAATAAAAAAAAGAAAGAAAGAAAGAAAAAAAGAAAGGATAAATAAATAAAGGTAAAGTTAAGTAAAGTAATAGGAAGGGGAAGTGAAGAAAAAACGTTATATATAATAAGTAGGTAATTAGTGAGTGAGAATAGTAGAATATAAGTATAAGAAAAGGGGGATATTTTTAAAAATAAAAGAGGAGGTTAAAGAAAAAAAGGAGAAAAAGAGAGTTATTTTTTTTTTTAAGAAGAAAGGTTTAAAGAAGAAAGGAAGTAAAATTAGAGTTAAAAAAAGAGTAAAAGTTAAGGTTAAAAGTAAAGTAATTAAGAAGAGTAAGAAAGAGGGGAGTGTTTAAAAAGTAGTAATAAAGTAAAAAAGAAGATAAAATATTTTAATAAAAAGTAAATTAAAATATAAAAGAAAAAAAAGAAAAAAAGGGGAGAAAGTAGTTTAAAAAGAGGAAATTAGGGAGAAAGAGAATTATATAAAAAAATAAAAATAGAGTTTAAAGGTAAAAAAAGAAAGAGAATAAATAAAAAAGACGATTAAAGATAAAGAGAAAAAAAAACGGGTTTAAAGTTAAGAATATAAATATTAAATGAGAGAATAAGAGGGGTGGGGTTAAG
>JAHLEZ010000060.1:5000-7500 GCA_020726505.1 Leptodontidium sp. MPI-SDFR-AT-0119
CCACCTACCCTCGGAAACTACTTGGTGAAAATTCTTGGGTTCACAACTGACCTACCCTTGGAAAATATTCTCAGGGTATGAAGTATAGGGCATTACAGGCTTTGATGCGCTGAATGGGAAGCCTGGAGAGTCGTGGTACAGGGTATGAAGGCCTGAAGGGGTACGCTGAACGAAATCTCACAACTCACCTACCCTCGGAAAGTACTGGGTGAAAATTCTTGGGTTCACAACTGACCTACCCTTTGAAAAAAAAATTGATTGAATTTTTTTTGGTTATAACGTAATAGAGCGTATAAAATAACCTTAGAATAACCCTAGGTACCCCCGAACGCTGCCTCCCTTGTGAAAGAATTTCAAGTTTCACACTTGGCCTACCCTTTGCAAAGGGTAGGTGGAATGTGATGTGAGGGTACTTGGTGGGAAAAAATGGCGGAAAAAATTATGAGGAATTTTTTTTGGGTTTTAGTGTGACAGAGCGTATAAAATAACCCCGGTTCGACCCCAGATACCCCTCAAACGCTGCCTCCCTTGTGGAGAAATTTCAATTTTCACATTCCACCTACCCTCAGCCTCAGAAAGTTTCTCAGGGTAGGTCGATTGTGAGGGCGAAAAAAAAAACTTGAGATTTCTTTTTCGTTACCGGCGTGGTAGAGCGTATAAAACAATCTAAGAATGACTCTGGATACCCCCCAAACTCCGCCCCCCTCGTGGAGAATTTTCATTTTTCACACTTGGCCTACCCTGACACAATTTCAAAGACCTGATCTTCAAGTCGCCCTAATTAAAAGCAACGCAATTCTTTCACCTGCTAATGCTAGTTTTTGTAATGTACATTTATGCCTGAAAATATTAAGACTTCGCTTTTCCCCTCCAAATATCAACGCTTTTTAATAATGTCAAATGATAAAGAGCTCGCTACTTCGCTACTCATTATCATTCGAGGAATCAGACACACCGTACAAACCCTCTTCTGAAATAATCGACTCGACTTGTGGTACTTTCCCCCGATCCGCGGATTTCACAAGAAAAATTTGATGAGGGGGAGGGGGGTCGAAAATCTTTTGCACACAAATCTTTTATCGGAAAATATTTTCCTGACAAAAGGCATTTGTACACGATTTCCAAGGCCAAAGGAAGTCGGTGGGTATATAAGGGGGGTATCCTCAGAGCTGGGTATACCAAAAATCATATCTACTAAGGTGTTCCGGGGGGGGTTACAGGGTCATCATAGGCTTATAGGGCAATGCGTTAGAGTACGATTAGAGATGATATAGCGTATTTACAGCCTAAAAATGTTGTCATATTAGATTATTACTATCGTTGGTAGTATTATCATTAGGTCTATTTCACTACCGATTGAAGTATTTTGAGGGATTATCAAGATGCGGTGCTGTTGTCGATAGGCTTGTTGCTGTGAATATAGGGACTCGGGGGAACGCTGGGATCGTCAAACCCCAGCGTGTGTGTGGCACTGGGGGCTACCCTCCAACTAGTAGAGGTCTCTTTAGGAGTACTACTAGTTAGAGGGCGGGGTGGGACCGCCCCTGCGTATGCAGAAGGTCCAAGGGCAGTGAAAAGCCCAGGTGACCCCGAATTCAATCGCAGGGTAGGTGGTTTGTGAAAATTTCCCGGGTAGGGTAGAATTCTTTTTTCCTTTAAATTTTATTTTTATTCTTTATTTTTCTTATTTTTTTCCCTCTTCTCTTCTTCCCTTTCCCCCCTTTCCTCTTCCTCCCCCCCTCTTCTCCTCCTTTGAGGCCCTCTTGTACTGGGAAGTGCATCAGGGTAGGTCAGTTGTGAGGGTGGTCCGAGATGTCCAAGGTAGAAAGCTCCGAGGGTAGGTGTGATGTCTCACAGTTGGCCTACCCTCATCATAAGGGTAGGTCAGTTGTGTACAGCGTGTCCTTATAGGGTATATACGCTGTAAGGGTACCCTAAAGGCAATCGCAGGGTAGGCTGGTGGTGAGCGGATCACACTTGGGTTACCCTTTGCAAAGGGTAGGTGAGTTGTGTACAGGCTATAATTATAGGGTGTGCACGCTGTAGGGGTACCCTGTGGATTCTAAGGGTAGGTCTGTTGTGAGGATGGGTACTTGGTGGGATTCCGTCGCCGGTTCGCAGGGTAGGTGGGTTGTGACGGCCTCACAGTTGGCCTACCCTTTGATGAGGGTAGGTCGATTGTGAGAGCAGAAAAAATCGACCTCTCAGGGTAGGCTGGTTGTGTGGTGAGAAAATACAAGTCCCTTATAAGTGATCAGGTGACCTCAACCTCTTTGCTACGTATACGCTAGCATCTGGCGGGTATTTAAGCGAAGAGCCTATACTGCTAGCGTGCTTATACGACCCGTAAATGAGATTTGAAGTTCAAAATACCGGCGTTAGGCTATGCCTTCAGGGTGTTTGGCCCTGTAAGAGGGCCCTGGGGAATCCTACAGGGTACTCGCTATAGGCTGTATACCCTATAAGACGCTCTGAAGCGGGTACCTCTGAAGCGGGTACC
>JAHLEZ010000060.1:17500-18925 GCA_020726505.1 Leptodontidium sp. MPI-SDFR-AT-0119
TAGAGGTCTCTTTAGGAGTACTACTAGTTAGAGGGCGGGGTGGGACCGCCCCTGCGTATGCAGAAGGTCCAAGGGCAGTGAAAAGCCCAGGTGACCCCGAATTCAATCGCAGGGTAGGTGGTTTGTGAAAATTTCCCGGGTAGGGTAGAATTCTTTTTTCCTTTAAATTTTATTTTTATTCTTTATTTTTCTTATTTTTTTCCCTCTTCTCTTCTTCCCTTTCCCCCCTTTCCTCTTCCTCCCCCCCTCTTCTCCTCCTTTGAGGCCCTCTTGTACTGGGAAGTGCATCAGGGTAGGTCAGTTGTGAGGGTGGTCCGAGATGTCCAAGGTAGAAAGCTCCGAGGGTAGGTGTGATGTCTCACAGTTGGCCTACCCTCATCATAAGGGTAGGTCAGTTGTGTACAGCGTGTCCTTATAGGGTATATACGCTGTAAGGGTACCCTAAAGGCAATCGCAGGGTAGGCTGGTGGTGAGCGGATCACACTTGGGTTACCCTTTGCAAAGGGTAGGTGAGTTGTGTACAGGCTATAATTATAGGGTGTGCACGCTGTAGGGGTACCCTGTGGATTCTAAGGGTAGGTCTGTTGTGAGGATGGGTACTTGGTGGGATTCCGTCGCCGGTTCGCAGGGTAGGTGGGTTGTGACGGCCTCACAGTTGGCCTACCCTTTGATGAGGGTAGGTCGATTGTGAGAGCAGAAAAAATCGACCTCTCAGGGTAGGCTGGTTGTGTGGTGAGAAAATACAAGTCCCTTATAAGTGATCAGGTGACCTCAACCTCTTTGCTACGTATACGCTAGCATCTGGCGGGTATTTAAGCGAAGAGCCTATACTGCTAGCGTGCTTATACGACCCGTAAATGAGATTTGAAGTTCAAAATACCGGCGTTAGGCTATGCCTTCAGGGTGTTTGGCCCTGTAAGAGGGCCCTGGGGAATCCTACAGGGTACTCGCTATAGGCTGTATACCCTATAAGACGCTCTGAAGCGGGTACCTCTGAAGCGGGTACCGGAGGGTAGGTGGAATGTGATGGGCAAAAGTACTTGGTGAAAAATATTTTGTTATAGCATGATAGAGCGTATAAAATAACCTTAGATTGACCCTAGATACCCCCCAAACACCACCCCCCTTGTGGAGAAATTTCACTTTTCACATTTTACCTACCCTCGGGAAGGTTTCTCAGGGTAGGTCGAATGTGATGGGCAAAGTACTGGGTGAAAAAAAAAATCTAGTATCCAGGGTCCTTGGGGGGTTATAGTGGGTGGCTATAGGGTCCATGGCCCTGTGGGATGACCCTAGGACCGATCCTACAGGCTGCGGTGGCCCTGGAGGCAGCCTGAGAGAGTGCCCTGAACTGCGACGTGCAACAAAACCCGGATCCGTCACGTGTTCTGAGGGTAGGCCAGTTGTGAGGTGGTGAGGTATCCC
>JAHLEZ010000061.1:0-2500 GCA_020726505.1 Leptodontidium sp. MPI-SDFR-AT-0119
AAGCGAAGAGCCTATACTGCTAGCGTGCTTATACGACCCGTAAATGAGATTTGAAGTTCAAAATACCGGCGTTAGGCTATGCCTTCAGGGTGTTTGGCCCTGTAAGAGGGCCCTGGGGAATCCTACAGGGTACTCGCTATAGGCTGTATACCCTATAAGACGCTCTGAAGCGGGTACCTCTGAAGCGGGTACCGGAGGGTAGGTGGAATGTGCTGGGCAAAAGTACTTGGTGAAAAATATTTTGTTATAGCATGATAGAGCGTATAAAATAACCTTAGATTGACCCTAGATACCCCCCCAAACACCACCCCCCTTGTGGGCGAAATTTCACTTTTCACATTTACCTACCCTCGGGAAGGTTTCTCAGGGTAGGTCGAATGTGATGGGCAAAGTACTGGGTGAAAAAAAAAATCTAGTATCCAGGGTCCTTGGGGGTTATAGTGGGTGGCTATAGGGTCCATGGCCCTGTGGGATGACCCTAGGACCGATCCTACAGGCTGCGGTGGCCCTGGAGGCAGCCTTGAGAGAGTGCCCTGAACTGCGACGTGCAACAAAAACCCGGATCCGTCACGTGTTCTGAGGGTAGGCCAGTTGTGAGGTGGTGAGGTATCCCCCCCCACCCCCCCCCCCCCCCCCCCCCCCCCCCACCCCTAAGTCGATGGAATCTTGTCCTCCGGGGATGGCTCTGGTGGCTTCTAGACCCGTTCTTGACGCTGATTCCAGCCATGATATCCCCAGACCCTCATCTAGTCGGATAAGTGGTGATATACCCCCCCCCCCTCGTACCTTTACCCCCCTCAATACCCCCCTTGCCGGCGCTATTTTTTGGGGAAACGAGGACCCTACATAACGTCCCAGCATTCCCTCTATCATATGCAGGTCCAACGATCCCCGTAGCTGCCGTGGTTGTCCACAAAATATTTCCGATAAATTCGAGGGGGGGGGGGGGGAATCATTTGTCGGAAAATAATTTTGGTGCCAAAAAATAATTTTTCCCTCTTCACAAGTCAACTACTTATGACCCCAAGTGTAGTCGTAGTCATTTCTCGTGGGCAAACGTATGGTATAGGTAGAATTGCTCTGGCGGGCCCCGTTCGCCCTCCACAGCACCTGCGCGCAGCGACCTCTCACCTATACCGTTGGAATCAGCGCTTGATATAGCCTAGGGTCGGGTTTTACACCCCTAACCACCCCCCGAAAAAGTTTTCAGGGTCCCCCTTCAGACCTTCATACCCTGTAGCGACACCCTAACTTTGGTTCCAGGGTCCACCACCAAGCCTGAACACCCTGGAGCGACACCCTAACTTGGGTCGGCCCCCCCCGTCAGGCCTTCATACCCCGTAGTGACACCCTAACATCTCGCCCAGCGTCCTTCGTCAGGCCTGACAACCCTAGAGCGACACGCTGTAACCCCCATGACCCCCATGACCCCCCCGAAGGATAGGTGGCCGGCTGACATGGCCAAATTTTCCCGTGTCCGCTGATCCGCGGATTTCACACGATTTTTTTGGTGGTGGGGGGGGGGTCGAAATTTTTTTGCACACAAATCTTTTATCGGAAAATATTTTTCCGACAAAAGGCATTTGCACACGATTTCCAAGGCCAAAGGAAGTCGGTGGGTATATGAAGGGAGCAGACTGGAGTCGATTCGAAAAATCCTATAGTGTGTTACAGGCATTTAATTATGAAGTAGCGTTCTTGTAGGTACCTTTAATTAGGTACGATGACCGCTGAGAAGGACTGTCTCTCATCTGCGGGGTATTACTTTAGTGATGCGTACGCTATAACATGCCTAGCATGGGTGCTTTAGCAGGGTCGAGGTCGCTGTGTTCTACGATGTTCATTAATTTGCATGTGGCCAGAGATTGATCTCCTCTACCGGCACGCGGTAACCAACCCGTTGTACCATACTTGATAGACACCATCTATTTCCGTTTAGCACTCAGGTTGCGAGGGGGCCCAGACCTAAACGGCAAAGTGGAGTCGCTTGTGGAAGCAGCAACCCCTTACGTCAAACTTCGGGGCCTGTGGAAGCGCCAAACGTCCTGTCGGCTTCTGTCGGCAGGCGCGGTTGGAGTCTGTGGATTATTGGCCGATGGCCTAACTTAATTCTAAAGACACTCGGGGGTAAGCCAGAGCAGGTAGCCGTCTTCGGATGTGACCTGTGAACGGTATCCTCCTCCTGCGGGGTGCATGTCACACGCTGGAACGGTGCCCAGCACCCGACCTTTAGTGTGGCGGACCGCCCTGTGGGGAACTCAGTGGGGGCAATTGGATAGCCTGTGAGCCCTGTGTAGCCTTGCTCCGGGGTGCCACTCGCTGCGGTGCAAACCGCCTCTCAGTGAACTACTCTGCCTCCGCTTGCGGGGGTCGCCTTGGGCTTCGGCCCTCGGTCCAAGATAGTTACCTGGTTGATTCTGCCAGTAGTCATATGCTTGTCTCAAAGATTAAGCCATGCATGTCTAAGTATAAGCAATCTATACGGTGAAACTGCGAATGG
>JAHLEZ010000061.1:10000-12500 GCA_020726505.1 Leptodontidium sp. MPI-SDFR-AT-0119
ATGTTGTCATATTAGATTATTACTATCGTTGGTAGTATTATCATTAGGTCTATTTCACTACCGATTGAAGTATTTTGAGGGATTATCAAGATGCGGTGCTGTTGTCGATAGGCTTGTTGCTGTGAATATAGGGACTCGGGGGAACGCTGGGATCGTCAAACCCCAGCGTGTGTGTGGCACTGGGGGCTACCCTCCAACTAGTAGAGGTCTCTTTAGGAGTACTACTAGTTAGAGGGCGGGGTGGGACCGCCCCTGCGTATGCAGAAGGTCCAAGGGCAGTGAAAAGCCCAGGTGACCCCGAATTCAATCGCAGGGTAGGTGGTTTGTGAAAATTTCCCGGGTAGGGTAGAATTCTTTTTTCCTTTAAATTTTATTTTTATTCTTTATTTTTCTTATTTTTTTCCCTCTTCTCTTCTTCCCTTTCCCCCCTTTCCTCTTCCTCCCCCCCTCTTCTCCTCCTTTGAGGCCCTCTTGTACTGGGAAGTGCATCAGGGTAGGTCAGTTGTGAGGGTGGTCCGAGATGTCCAAGGTAGAAAGCTCCGAGGGTAGGTGTGATGTCTCACAGTTGGCCTACCCTCATCATAAGGGTAGGTCAGTTGTGTACAGCGTGTCCTTATAGGGTATATACGCTGTAAGGGTACCCTAAAGGCAATCGCAGGGTAGGCTGGTGGTGAGCGGATCACACTTGGGTTACCCTTTGCAAAGGGTAGGTGAGTTGTGTACAGGCTATAATTATAGGGTGTGCACGCTGTAGGGGTACCCTGTGGATTCTAAGGGTAGGTCTGTTGTGAGGATGGGTACTTGGTGGGATTCCGTCGCCGGTTCGCAGGGTAGGTGGGTTGTGACGGCCTCACAGTTGGCCTACCCTTTGATGAGGGTAGGTCGATTGTGAGAGCAGAAAAAATCGACCTCTCAGGGTAGGCTGGTTGTGTGGTGAGAAAATACAAGTCCCTTATAAGTGATCAGGTGACCTCAACCTCTTTGCTACGTATACGCTAGCATCTGGCGGGTATTTAAGCGAAGAGCCTATACTGCTAGCGTGCTTATACGACCCGTAAATGAGATTTGAAGTTCAAAATACCGGCGTTAGGCTATGCCTTCAGGGTGTTTGGCCCTGTAAGAGGGCCCTGGGGAATCCTACAGGGTACTCGCTATAGGCTGTATACCCTATAAGACGCTCTGAAGCGGGTACCTCTGAAGCGGGTACCGGAGGGTAGGTGGAATGTGATGGGCAAAAGTACTTGGTGAAAAATATTTTGTTATAGCATGATAGAGCGTATAAAATAACCTTAGATTGACCCTAGATACCCCCCAAACACCACCCCCCTTGTGGAGAAATTTCACTTTTCACATTTTACCTACCCTCGGGAAGGTTTCTCAGGGTAGGTCGAATGTGATGGGCAAAGTACTGGGTGAAAAAAAAAATCTAGTATCCAGGGTCCTTGGGGGGTTATAGTGGGTGGCTATAGGGTCCATGGCCCTGTGGGATGACCCTAGGACCGATCCTACAGGCTGCGGTGGCCCTGGAGGCAGCCTGAGAGAGTGCCCTGAACTGCGACGTGCAACAAAACCCGGATCCGTCACGTGTTCTGAGGGTAGGCCAGTTGTGAGGTGGTGAGGTATCCCCCCCCCCCCCCCCCCCCCCCCCCCACCCCTAAGTCGATGGAATCTTGTCCTCCGGGGATGGCTCTGGTGGCTTCTAGACCCGTTCTTGACGCTGATTCCAGCCATGATATCCCCAGACCCTCATCTAGTCGGATAAGTGGTGATATACCCCCCCCCCCCTCGTACCTTTACCCCCCTCAATACCCCCCTTGCCGGCGCTATTTTTTGGGGAAACGAGGACCCTACATAACGTCCCAGCATTCCCTCTATCATATGCAGGTCCAACGATCCCCGTAGCTGCCGTGGTTGTCCACAAAATATTTTCCGATAAATTCGAGGGGGGGGGGGGAATCATTTGTCGGAAAATAATTTTGGTGCCAAAAAATAATTTTTCCCTCTTCACAAGTCAACTACTTATGACCCCAAGTGTAGTCGTAGTCATTTCTCGTGGGCAAACGTATGGTATAGGTAGAATTGCTCTGGCGGGCCCCGTTCGCCCTCCACAGCACCTGCGCGCAGCGACCTCTCACCTATACCGTTGGAATCAGCGCTTGATATAGCCTAGGGTCGGGTTTTACACCCCTAACCACCCCCCGAAAAAGTTTTCAGGGTCCCCCTTCAGACCTTCATACCCTGTAGCGACACCCTAACTTTGGTTCCAGGGTCCACCACCAAGCCTGAACACCCTGGAGCGACACCCTAACTTGGGTCGGCCCCCCCCGTCAGGCCTTCATACCCCGTAGTGACACCCTAACATCTCGCCCAGCGTCCTTCGTCAGGCCTGACAACCCTAGAGCGACACGCTGTAACCCCCATGACCCCCATGACCCCCCCGAAGGATAGGTGGCCGGCTGACATGGCCAAATTTTCCCGTGTCCGCTGATCCGCGGATTTC
>JAHLEZ010000062.1:0-16260 GCA_020726505.1 Leptodontidium sp. MPI-SDFR-AT-0119
GCCTACAAAATGATCTCTTCGAGCTTGCTGCCGATACAGCAGACATCCGTGACGGTGAGATCAAAGACATCCTCACGCTAATCGAAAATAACATCGAGATGTTGCGGGGGACAGAGGCGACGGTATTAGCGAAGAATGGCAATTTCTTGGAGAGGTTAGGCAGGGTTACTGCTGAAGTTTTGATAGAAATGGAAAATATTATGGAGATTGCTGCACAGGTGATGAGAGAGGCTACGGAGCATGGCTACTATTAACTTTTGTAAAATACTCTGATTGTCAGGAACGTCTTTAACAGAGTCCAGGGGTGTATGTATTTCGTGCCACTATTAACAAATAAGGTAAATCTATAAGAGGTTTGACTTCAAGTCCCAATAAACTAATGGCTCCAGAAAGGCAAGCTCAAATTACTTTACTCTATTTGGGAATATAGCATGTCTAATATTCATGAGATGTCCAAAGTCTGACACTATCGCCGAATTTTCATCCGTTGGAATTCGTCCGAGCAAGTACATGCATGCCACTCATGTCATTCAGAAAGTCTTTTCGAGGAGACTTCCGAAAGAAGCATATGCATTGCGGCAAGCGATGCTCGCGAGGTCCCAAAATCGGGAAAGAGATGGCGATAGAAGTCCAAGTGGACATCAATACGGCGACGAAGAAGTAGTCGCATCTAGCTTCATGGCTGACATTAAACGTCTGGTACGTGAATCTGGTGCCAATTATCTACGCAAAGAATACAACCCATTGACAGGCGAGGCTGAGATAGAGGTTTTGTAACTGGCCGAGGACAAAATCCGTCCTTTAGCAGGAGAAATACAAACACAATCGTAGAGACGCATTCGAATTTCATGCACAGAGGTATGGCCTTCGACCTGCTCACAAGTCGCAAACTGGACAGTGTCTTTAACCAGGCCATGCCGGTAGATGAAACCCTGGAGTCAGTTTTCGAAATATTGGCCGACAAAAGAGAAAAAGCAATCATTCACGGCCATTCGGTCTCTGCTTCCGAGAGTGTAGAAAAGGCAATATCATCTGCATATTACTTATGTGTCAATATCCGGTTATTTCACGGCAGAATAAGGAAGGCTATTCAATCGTAGGGGAGTGCCATATTGATGATGCTATGCAGGGAGAAGCGATGGCTTGGCTTGACTCATGGGAATGTCAGCTTGAAGAGTTTAGTCTTTATTGATGTAGAGAAGATTGTTTTTAAGGTCACCAGTGAATGTTATCGTTCCTTATTTACATCTATTGATTTATCTATAATGTCGCTCTACGATTCCTGTGCCCCCCCCCCCCAAAAAAAAAAAAACAAAAAACCAAAAAAAAAAAAAACCCAAAAACCACCCCCCACCAAAAAAAAACAACAAAAAAAACAAAAAGAAAAACAACAAACCCAACACCCACAAAAACCCCCCCCCACCCCCGACCCCCCCCCCCCACCCCACCCCCCCCCCCACACCCCCCCCCCCCCCCCCCCCCCCCCCCCCCCCCCCCCCCCCCCCCCCCCCCCCCCCCAAAAAAAACGCAGACAAGGCAGAACCACCTCGGCGGCAAAGTTATATTAATAAAGTAGGCTTAGAATGGCTAGTGTGTTGCTGACCATAGTTAAAGTTAGCTTCATGCAGTGGCGAGTTTACATCGAGGAAGGGATTGGTGTAAGGCTTAGGTTTACCTCTCACCCAATTACGAAGAGAAGAGCAGAAGAGGGAAAGCTGAGTGTAGGGTGTAAGCAGAGCCCCGTCTTCTAGGATATTCTAAACCCTATATATAAATGACTATCAGACACAGAAATCATACACCCCTTGTCAGCGAACTGCGCCGCTGATGTGATTCTGTATTATTAAGATTACATAAATCTCCCAGTACTATTGACCTTAAGTATAACTTTCAGTAATGCGGTATTGATGCTGCATTAATCTCCATCTCTGTCTAAACATCTACCAATTGATCCTCCCCCTTACCCCTTTGTTTGTGAACCTCCGGTATTAATACGATCCTGGACTACAAGGAATACATGAATCTCCCAGTATCACTAAGTATTGGCACAACTCCTTCCTAGCACAGCACTACAGCTGTTATAGTGGCACTATCAGTAGCCTTACCACTGGGCCTCTCCCCTTGTCAATTCAAGTAATACGAGTTTCCCTTACATAATATGAATAACCTCATTTAAATGTTAATATAACCCCTTGATCCTTGTAGTTGCATGAATGTTATGACAAATAACTAGAAAACCAGTTGTTTTAAATGAACTGGTGCATACCCCTTCCACAGAAACCAAACCTGCCATAGGTACCTAGTTGCACCTTGGCCCTTGCCTTTTAGAGGTAGAACAAAATCTAGGAAATAAAGAAAAAGGAACATGCGAGTAAAGTAAAGCATCAAAATTTCCGAAAAAGAGGAAACTAAGTATCCTCGAAATATATTGTATAGCATTACCCATAGACGTTAAAGGGTCTTTTCTTATCGCGCGTATATAAGCGAATGTGGATCCAAAATTAGTTTCGGAGGCCACAATGGGATCTCCGCTTAGAAACGAGACGAGGAAAGTGTAACTGAGCCCTAAGGGAACTAAAACGAGCTCCTTGGATACTAAAATAGCCTCTTAGTGTACGCTTAGGCTGACTCTGCCGTGTGCTTAGGTTGCTCAGGCCAAGCTTATGCTATACTCGGCCATGCTCAGGCCGAGCAGCTTATGCTGTGCTCAGGCATGCTTAGGAATACTCACTCTAGCTCAGGTTAAAGCAGAAGCAGCTCATGTTCAATACTAAAATGGAACTAGCGAAAAAAAAAGTTCAGTCTGACTTTAGTAATAATCTCTAGCCTTAGTATCCTTTTCATTAGAAAGATCGTCCATATTGATTTCTCTTTCGGAGTAATATCGCAGGGGATTCTAATAAGTAATTAAAGCGACTACATTTTAGAAACTCTCCGAAAAGAGTATAAGAGTAGTTAGGCTTTATATTCAAGGTACAACTAACTAAATTTAAGCGAAGATATGCGAGAATCACAATGTACCACGTAATAATAATAACAGTTCGCTTAGGTAAGTAAGTTATTTGGGGTTGTGGCTAGGCGTAGGCTTGAGTTTTGGGTAAAGGATACAAATAAGGCCTCAATGCCAATAGCTTAAGTGTCTAATGCGAAGTTACTACTCGCGAGTTATTTTGATTATGGACGCTTAGAACGACTGCTTGCTATAGTTGAATTAGCTTACCGAAATATATTCTTAGTCTCTTAATTTGCCGTTCGCTACTTTTATTTACTAAAGGACGGTATTTCTTTAACAATAGTGTGGGAGGGATAAAGTATGATAAACCAAATAACAAAAGAGGGTAACATATAGTAAAGTACGGGAGAGATTAAGAAATATGAAGAAAAAAGGGAGATTATATAAAAAAGGCAAGGTAATAAAGTATTTATAACGCTTACTATTATTTTTTTAAAAAAAAGCGCGCTCTTAAAAGAGTAAACTTAATCTCAGGAGTAATCTAAATCTCAGGAGTATAAACTCTAATAAATATACTTTAATTAAATACAATAATCCTTAATCCGAAATTAACTAATTTTTTTAATAAGCTTATGCTTAATTAGTATATATCTTTAAAAAAAAAGTAAGACGACTTTAAGGAATTAACTAAGATAATACATTTAGTAATCGTGGTAACGATATAAGTAAATCGCCCGCTACTAAAAGGGAAGCTTTTACTTCTTAAAATTAGGGTCTAAGATTTTCCACTAAAACTAAAGAAGTAGAGTAATCTTAAGAACTACTTAATAAAAGAGTGGGTTTTAAAATATTATAAGATAAAATAAGCAATATAAACAAATATAAATACTAGCGTTTATAAATGTATAATTCAAGTACTACAAACATACTCGTCCCGCTCATGTAAGTCTTTAAAGATAAGCTAAATAAAAACAGATATATCTTAAGATATCGCTCATGAATAGTAGTTCGGGGTTACCTTTAAAGTAAGGTAACGATTGTTTTAATATACACTAGCACACTCTTTATAAAGTCTTTTAAAATCGCTATAGCACTGATAGCTTATTTTAATTTAGAGATTAAGTACCTCGATGTAAGTAATGCCTTTATTAATACTCTAAGAGATATAAATAGCAAAATAGTGTACTATTAATTTCCACCTAGTTTCCAATAGCTTAGCCAAGTATTACGAGTTAATCACGCACTCTATAAAATACGTAATTCCCCTTACTTCTAATACAAGTATATAAATAAGACTCTAACTAATCACTGTGCTTAAAGAAACCTTATAAATTTACAGGTCTTAAACATAAAATCCTAGTCCTCTTTTAAGTAAATAACATCTAAGTACTCTATTACTAAGATAATTAAAAGCTTAAACAAGATTTTATTAAGCGCTTAAACTAAGTATATAATACATATAATCTTAAAGATATTAAGTAATTCCTAAAGATTAAAGTTTTACGTAATTACAAGCGTAAGACTATCTCTTTAGTTTATAATTAGTACTTTAAAAAGATCTCTTGTAAGTTTAAGTAAGTAAATAATAATTATATAATAACTCCGCTATCTTAAATCGATCTTATCAAGTACACAAGGTAAGCTTCTAAGAAATTTAAAGTATATTAAGAGAAAGTAAGCTCCGTCTTATACGTAATGATTATTATAAGACTAAATATTATATATATAATTTCCTTACTTTCACAGTTCGTAATAAATCTTAGGGTTAAATATTTCACTATTATATATTAGCTTATTTACTACTTATTTAGAACGGCTTTTTGGGTATTATATATAATAAGTATTAGAGTAAAGTAATTATTATTACTTTTAATGCCTCTTTCGTTAATAATATTAAGACACGGCGATTATCTTATGGTTACGTGATTTTTTAATTTAATAGACTAGACAGCCGTTTGGCCTTTGCCAAGAGAATGCTCCCCGCGCCCTCTTAGCAAATCTACGCTAATGGGTTACCTTTGTTATATCCACGAACTAGAGAGTATTAATATAAATAACGTAAGTCAGGAGAAGAGGGGGCTTTTATTACTACTCGGAGCGATTTGACCGATAGTTTAAATCTTATTATAAGTGAGTATAAACGCTAGTTAATAAAAGGTGAATAAAACAATAATATATTAAGAAGCGCGTTGTTTATATATAACGGGATTTTAATAGCTTAAGCGTAGGCATTCTTACGACAACGAGGCAAGGGAGGGATGTTTAGTATACTAGCACGCTAAAATAATAAACTCTTAATATTAAAGTAAAGGAGGGATGTTTTAGTATACTAGTATACTAAAACAAGAGACTCTAGTTATATTAGTATATAACTAGAAATTTATTATATATAAAGTCCGCGGATAAGGGAAGGTTTTATATTAGTAACTAGGATCTTATTATTAAGGCGATGACTAATAATTAGTTATCACGGAAAATTACACTATTAAGAAAACTTAGGAACTTATATAATACTATTATATACTTCTTTTTAATAAAAATATAATACACTTTCCTAATTGCCCTCTTCCTTATTTAAAATAATCTATTATAATATATCCGCAATCCCGAGATACCCGAGTACTATCTAGCTACCTCTAACTTTACAAGTATCCCTCTAACATTAAGAAGGCTCGTAGACTTCTTAAAGGCCTTCTTTTATACTAATTGTAATCAATTTACTACCTCAGTCTTATTTTATCTTTAAATAGACTGCTCCGCTTTATTAATAATAAATAATAATTACTTTAGGCCCTTAAACTATAATAACTTTTATAAGAACTTATCGCGATTCCGCTTAAACTTCCACTTTACCCTAATCTTGCCTACCTTATAAGAGAAGTATACTGTTGGTTTAATAATCGTCACGTTTTACTCACATGCTCGCTTATTGAGCATTTAAGGAGAGCTCTTGTACAGAGCTCTCCTTTCCTTGAATACATATTTTGCTACACAGGATTTTACCCCTTAAATGTGTCGATTCTAAACCGGAATCAGTAGTACTACCCGAGTATAACGACATTAATTAATCTAGTCAATTGCTCGGCTATTGATTAATAAGTTTATTGGCTAAACTCGATGATTCTAAGTCCTTGCACAACGAAAGCTCAAGTACAAAGAATGTTTCGAAGCCGGCGAGTAAATAAACTCGAATAGAAGGCAGGAACAAATAACACTATAACCTGTCGAAACTCGAACTATTTATAAGCCTAGAGTAAGGGATGAGAACTGCTTGATTCGACTAAGACACTCCGAACCCCCTCCTCCTTATATCGCAGTCGACCTCTTGCGGCACGCCTACCTTCGACCTCTTCGCTGAGCTAGTCGAAGCTCTCTCTTTCGAAGTACTTATTCGAAGAACCTCTACTTCCTCCTCAAATACATACCTTTTCTCCGCTGCAACGACCCCCCGCAGCGATGAGTTCGAAGCCGGCGAGATTCTTTCTCGAGTGGAAGGTAAGACGGTTACCTCTTCTTCGAAACACCCTTTTCCTCTCTGCCGCAGACGACCTCCTGCGGCAATGCGTCTACCTTCGACCTCTTCGCTGAGCTAGTCGAAGCTCCTTCCTTCGAAGTATCTATTTGAAGGACCTCTTCTTCCTCGAATTACCCCTTTTTTCTCCGCTGTAACGACCCCCGCAGTAATGAGTTCGAAGCCGGCGAGATTCTCTCGAGTGGAAGGCAGGACGATTACTTCCTTTCGAATACACCCCTTTTCCTTTGCCGTAGACGACCTCTTGCGGTAATACGTTTAACTTCGACCTCTTCATTGAGCTAGCTCGAAACCCCTCGATCTCATACCGCAGTCGACCTCCTGCGTACCTCTTTTGCACGCCTCAGAACGCGTCAATCGTTGACCTCTTAGTGAGCCAGCTTAACGAACCTTATACCGCAGTCGACCTCTTGCGTACCTCTTCTGCACGCCTCAGAACGCGTCAATCGTTGACCTCTTAGTGAGCCAGCTCAACGAACCTTATATCGCAGTCGACCTCCCTGTGTACGCCAAGTGTTGACCTCTTTATTGAGCTAGCTCAACGACACCCCTTTTACCTTTCGATTCTCCCTCCTTCTCTTAAGGCCACGTTACTTTTGTCTTTCAGTAATTAGGCCTTAGCGAGCTCCACACGCATTGACAGCAATTTCGGCTCTCGATAGTAATTTTCGGCTTTCGACACGGACTCGTTTCGGACAGTAATTTCGGCAATTTCCGTATATAAGCTTTTGCTAAACCTTATTTGATACCTCTTACGAGAGTCGTCTTTCCTTTTAGAGTCTTTGTATAGCGTAGGAGGCATATTAAGGTGGCAAGAGCCTTGTTTAAGGCAGTACATGCTTGATTTCGCGTTACTTTTTGTCCTTTGTATTTAGTCACTCGTTGTTTACTTCTTTTACTTGTCGATTATTATTTGGACTAGTTCGAGGGAGATGTCTCTCGAAAAGGAAATTTTACCAGTGTTAGTTTAATAATCGTCACGTTCTACTTACATGCTCGCTTATCGAGCATTTAAGGAGAGCTCTCGTACAGAGCTCTCCTTTCCTTGAATACACATTTTGCCACATAAGATTTTACCCCTTAAATGTGTCGATTCTAAACCGGAATCAGTGGTACCACCCGAGTATAACGACATATACCTAAAATAGTAACTCTAACTTAATTAGTCCCTTTACTAAGTTAGTATTTACATTATTTATAAGAGACAAGAATTTTTTATAAAATCTTATTATTAATCTTAAGGTGTCTTTATTTATTTATAAATAAGTATTATAATAAATATAAATTAGTATTTTTATAAACCTCCACGTATGTAACTCGGCTGCGCTTATAAAAGGTAATAGTGTAAGCTTCTTGAGTATAATATATTCGGACACGACCTTATTAATATTAAAGGAGGGGTCGGCATATCGAATTCGGATAGTATTAATAACATCTTAGCTAGCCTCCTTTTATATTTAGATTTAAAGCTTAATAAGAAGGAGTAAAAACAATACAAAGGTTTAATTTAATATATTATTCGGGTACATGAGATTAATATAATAAAGGACAGTTTCGTTATCGAGGATCTCGCCTTATAATAAGGCCTTATAAGGGAGAGGAGAAATAAGTCGAGATACGGGGGAAGAAAGTCTAAAAGAATTAATACATAATCTATAGTAAGGCAACGGCTAGAACATATAAGGGCTAACTAAACGCCTACTTAATTGTTTTACGATAACGAAGTATATTAGCGGGGTTTAGATTAAGGCTAATAAGTTAGTTTTTTCTTATTACTAGTTAGATTGAAGCTCGGCTTATAAGTATATTTAGGTTTTTGCTATTTTTAGTAAAGAGTAGAATTAGTATATTAACGCGGTTTAGTTTTAGTTCATAAAATACAGGTCGAGGATTTTAGTGATATTAATATACGTTTAAGGGAAATTATTTTAATATACTAGTATATTAAAAGGTAAGTAGGCGCTAGGGGAGCGACACGGGGGTTTGTGCGCGATTATTTTGGTATATTATTATACTAAAACAATGTAATTAGTGTGTTATCTCTATAATAACAGCGTAGGGAAAACACAAGGAATACTTAAGGAACTATCATAAATTAATAAAACTCTAGTATATATAAGGCTTAAATACTACTATTTATGTAACTAGTAAACACAATTTTATTATTTTGTATTAAATTAAATAAGCCTATCTTTATTAAAAATATCTTTTTTATTATTATTAATACTTAAAATAAGTTATATAATCTTTAAATTAAAGGAAAGGAAATAACACGTTAACTTTATTATAATATTAAGTATAAGAAAATAATAATATTAAGCACGATTTACGTAATTATAAATAATAATTATCTTTAAGTTATATAAATTTATAAGAATTAAAAATAATAAGCGATTATTTATACCTCTTTAACTCTGCGGTTTTTTCTTTAATTAATTATAAAGTATAAGAATATAAGAGACGTTACTTTAACTTTAGTCTTTTTTAATAACTATTAATTGTTAATTTTTCGACTTATTTATAACCTTAATTTTATACGTATATTAATATAATAATTTTATAACTAAAATTAGAAATCGTAAACGTTAAATTAAGTAATATAAGTCTCTTAAAATAACTTACGTTATTTTACGTTATCCTTAATGTTACGGCTAGCAAGAGGTTGATACGGCGAGTTAACTCTAGCTTTGTATTTAAGCCTCTAGTGTACGCTCAGAATCGAGAAGAAAAGATAAGGAGGAAAAGAGGGCTCTTTATAAGGGAGAGCTCGAGTATAAATACATAAAGGACCCTCCTAATAGGGCTAGCGTAGTCGAGTGCCATTCACGTCAACATGTCGCAGGCTCGCCACCTAGTCTTCCCTATTGGGCTTAGCGCCGTCGCATAGCTAGCGATGCTACGAGCCCGTGTCGGGTTAGAATACGAGGCGCATCGTAGGTCGTAACACTTAAAAGATAATATAATTAGTTATAAGATAATTTATAACTATATATAATAATTTAATATAAACTTAAGATTAAGAATAAAATCCTATAAGATATAAAACTATAATAAATACGAATATTTAAGAATACAAAAATAAATTCTATATAAAACACAATTACTTAATTAACAGTTAATAATTTGTCTCAATTTTAAGATAAATAGAAATTATTAAAAGTAAACTAAGGTTTCTTCATTAAAGGGAAAAAATTATAGTTTCGAATACATAAAAATAATTTGTTATTCTTAATATTAAACGTTATTATTACTAATATTTAAATAATAATACTTAAATTATTTTAATAACATCTTAAGGGCTTTTCCTATTATAAGACTTTTAAAATAATAGTATTATCTTACTTTAAGTAATTATAAAAAAAGAAAGCTTCTAAGTAACAAAATATTTGTTTACTTTAATAAAATATTATTCAAAGAAGTTTTTAAATAATTCATATTTATATTTACTTTTAACTTAATAAGAGGGTACAAAGCTTTTAAGTAACAAAATATATGTTATTCTAATAAAAATATTATTAAAAAAAGTTAAAATAATAATCTTTATATTATTCTACTTAATAAGAGGGTCTAAAAGCTTTTAAGTAAACAATATATGTTATTCCAACAAAATATTATTTAAAAAAGTTAAAATAACACAATATTTATATTATTCTACTTAATAAGAGGGTAAAAGCTTTTTAAGTAAACAAAATATATATTATTCCAACAAAATATTATTAAAAAAGTTAAAATAACAAATTTATAGTATTCTACTTAATAAAATGGGAAACTACTTTCGAGTAAAAAATATCTGTTATTTAATAAAATATCATTAAAAAAGTTGAAATAATAATATTATGTTATTTTACTTAATAAGAGGGGAAAAGCTTTCGAGTAATAAAATATCTGTTACTTTAATAAAATATTAAAATTTCTTATTATAAGAGTTTAAAATAATAATATTTATATTATTTTTAATTAAATAATATAATTTTTCAAAATAATAAAGTATTTGTTATTATAAAAAAAAATAAGATCCGAAAATTGATGACTAGGATTTTGTTATCATTTTCATAAAACATTTTATTATAAATACTTAAATAGTATTAATATTTATGAAATATTTTTTTATAACTTAGAAATAATTTATATTTTAAACGCTAAATTTTAATTTTAAATTTAACTTTTTAAGCACCTAACTGTTTCTAAGCCTAACCCTGTTTACGTATATAGAATTACTGAGATGCTCACCGGCATCTTGCGCGGTATAGGCCAGCCCGTCGACGCGGCTCGGATTCATAAGCGCACATGCGACGACCGTCTTGTGGAACAATGTACTCAAGCCCTGGCGCCAATCACCCCTCTGGCTCCTACTTCGCGTTACACTTAAAACAAGCCTTCGGACAGAAGCTAATGGCCGTCACAAGCGGTACAAATCGTCATGATCTTCTTCATGACCCATATCTTACATTAGTCTTTGCAGGCGGTCTCTGGCCAAGCGATATTCTGGTTCGTCCATAGCAGCCAAGATTAGCCGGCGGATTCTCAAACTCGGCATTGGAGAGATAAGGCGGCCCTAGATTACCGTATGTGCATGAAACGATTGAAGCTGCACATCTGAGCTAGCTAATAGATAGAGGATAATAGAGCAGAACTCAGACCCTATGGAACACAAGGAGGCTGGAATCTTTTAGAGCTGTCTTTTTACCGTGACACCTGGTTGTCTATTTCAACGCTGCGCCCTACCTGGCAGGCATCGCGACTCGCGGGATGACGCCCTCAGGTTATGGCACCTTTATGTCTGGCTGTCATCCACGTATTAAGTAATGTAGCTCAACTTTCCCGCAGTTCCAGCTCCTGGCGGCGGATGACGCCCGTTTGCTCCTCGCGGACCTGGAACTTTGGGTGCAAGACTGGCTGGATAGTTGGCTGAGAGCGAATTGGGACTCGCCATCTACCTACACATATCTGGCAGAGTTGATCAAAAATTACACTGAAATGGGGACTTCTACCTATGCCGGGAACCCGGAGGACATCTCATTAATGCTACTTACGTCTATGGATCTACGGGTCGCCCTAGACAAGTGCGCAACTCGTCACGAGCCGTTACTGAGCAGCTATGATCCTAGATTTCCGCCGTCACTGTTCACCCCGCTGTTGCTGCCCAAGAAGTTGCAGATGGAGCGATTGGCACATGTAGAGCAGCATCTCACGTGGAGGGAAAACGGATCTGTTTATGGGTCCTCTTTAATCTTCCAAGATATCGACGCGCGGGATAGTTTTGCGGTGCAGTACTTCGGCCGGTCCCAGTACTATCAAGACCTACGACGGGAGATTGAGGCCGCGGCAGAAATTGAGAGGGACCAGAAGAAGCGAGAGTTTAGGGAACAACGTCAACATTATAATCGCCTGAAGCGACAGTCCGACGACATGAGCTGTGAATACATCACGCAATGGTACGGCTCCCGCCGGACTTCTTACCACGACTCAGGTCGCTGCCCAAAATGCCGGGTGAAGGATACTGCTGAACGTTTGGAAATTTATGTTCATGAGTGGCCGCTTCCAACAGCTGAGTTGGAGGCGAGGTCGGCGGCGGTGTTCGAACTTGACGTACCAACTACGATAGCCAAGTGGCGGGACATAACATACACTCTTCTCGTTCATGTCCTCTCTCCACCGACCCTCCGGAATTCTCAACGAGGCAATACGATATACTATCTCTACGAGTTCAGGATACGTTCGATCCCAGACTGGAAGGCTCCAGCTCGCATTTACAGCAAAGCCGTTCACGGTAGCCCACTATCGCACCAAGAAAATCCCTCTAGCCACCGAAGAGAATATTTGTGTAAACAACGGCTTGCGCTATTCTATGTATGACTCAACATCAATACGGTGGATAGCGGAGCTCCTTGATCGGTGCGATGTACGGAGATTGTGCACTTTTCAGCTTCCATCCGGACATTATGGAACGCTGCAATACGCGTTAGATGGAACCACTCATACCTCTAATGAGGTTCTCGCAGCTCAAGCGGAGTGCCCGAAAGGGCTGAACTTGCATGACTTCTATGCCTTTGCCACTTTGCGATCCGGTGATCGACTACAATAGCGCAATATAGCACGTGAGCTTGTCGCCCGGATCCTTAACCTTAATTATGAGGTGACCTACATGTTAGTAGTACAAGCAGCGTGGCAGGCTGGCCGTCCTAGAGATGGGAGCTATCTCCGAGAATCGCACATCGACCTAGACGAAGAAGAGTTTGGAAGGTCTCTCCTCTCTGTGTTGGGAGAAGCGCTCGGGACCGTGGAGGGTAACTGTAGCAGTCCGCAATTTCGTCGCTCTTGCGACTCGGTTGCTTTCTAATTATGTCTACCTGCGACAAAGTCCTCTCTGGTTGCTATTTCTTTCTAAGACGAGCGCGGCAAGTCACGCTCGAGTGGACCCGAGATGTGGGCCAGCTGCTTCATGAAGCGGAGGACGTCGAGGAATTGAAGATCTTGAATCTCCAGGTGCTCGAAATGGCTCTGACTTGCCATGGCACTTTCAACGTGGACAAGGATCATCTCTCCGCCTTGCTGAATTCAGAAGACGATGTTGCAGTCGTGACTGAATGCTCTATTATTGTCCACGATCGCTGTCCCGCTGTGACAGACTGCCTGTCTCGGGCAGTGAAAACCATGCTAGAGCGACATGAGAAGCTCTGTCACCCTGGAACTGATCCTGAGTGAAAAGATATTAGTAGAGAGACGTGGCATCGACAACACGTTGTGTCGCGTCTAGGCGGAATATTGTCCAGGGTGCCCCTGGGCCACGGTGGAGAGTCCAAGTGAGAGGTGGTTGGTAACTGAGACATCCACTGAGGGAGGCTTCTCCCCGATGATTGTTCACTATAATGTTTTGGATAGAAGTTTGCTTGTTAACGGATTGCCACTCACTCGACTTCCCCGACATTATGAATTACACTGTACTTACTGTAGGCTGTTTAGTGAGGTAGGAGGATTCACCTTCAAGATGAGCGTTAATGGCGCTAACTTATAACTCGTCTAGAAAGTTCTGGAGGTTATCCCTTCAAAAATGCCAGGAATGCTTTTTGCGACGCGGAAGGAGGTTTGGGACCAACAGGTACTTCTCATAGCATCCTCTTCCATATATTAGCAGTGGTAAAGAAGTGCAACTAATATTATGGTACTTCCGCATGTGCGGCCCAGAGCTAATCATCCGGACTCGCCGAGCGGAACAGGTCTGCGAGTTGCTTCCTATACACGCTTTGTACGACGATTTCCCAGCAGCCTTTGTGGAGGACTACGCACACTGGTTGGACATCGATACGAAGGTAGTTGAATGGCGTCCATTGAGGCATACATGGACTTCGTCGCCGGACAACTGGCAGATGAGAGCCGATGGCCAAGAGGTCGGTCTGAGCCGCGGCGCAAAACGACTGGTGGACATCCGCAGTCCCGCGGCCAAGGCCATCTCACGGATCCTAGGTCCGCTGGAACATGCAACTCACATCCATGTGATACTAGACTGCGAGACGGATGCGCTGGAGGTGAACTTGCCGCGAGTGAGGCTTGATTTTTCCCTCCAAAATCACGGGAACTTGCTTGTATCGAAGCAATTCCGGGGAATGGTTGTAGATGAACGCCAATCCTTTGGTACATTGACAGGACTCGTTAGCAAGCTCGTCTTGCGTGAAGCTAAAGGGTCATCGCGGTCCGTTCATTGTCCACACGGCCGCGTTTCCTTCTCGCGAGATGGCCATCACGCGCGGGTGAAGATTGACACTACTTCGGCCGCCCACGTCAAGTATCACTCATACCACATCGATACTCAACTTGGGCGACTCGTCGATAGTGGCAACCTGAGGAGCAGGCTCTTCAGATTGTACCTTCATACTACGACGGCGCACTGTCTGATCGACTAGCTTACCGGGAGGACAGGCACGGAGGAAGCCCTCTACGGCCTCGTAAGTGCTGCCACCAGATCATTTGTCGAACTTGAGCCTGAGGACGCTGAACTTCTTAGAATACTTGCGCGATTAACGCCGCAGCGTCAATATTACCCAGAGCATCTGCGGGTGATGTAGCAGGTAGATTGGGAGACCTTGCCCCCCCTCTTACAGCACTGCGCTTTCTCTATACAAGTAGCATCGATCTTCAAGCAAGCCAAGTCGTTCTATGTGTTCCGAGAACAGCCTGCCGAGCCGCCGATCTCTAATACCCGTGACGAGTATGACTTACTAGAGAGGGCCGCTATCCGAGACTCATCATTCCAAACATACGGCTTTGACGCCGAGGCGTACACTACAGACCACGATGCCACATACTCCTCCCGAGATCAGGTCCTTAATAGTACTAGAGAGCTTTAGACTTGTCGAACTACGAAGCTTGTGGACAACTGGTCTATAGACCTCACAATCTGCCCGCGGTTGCTCTCTGAGATCAAGTCGTGGGCACAGCCGATTCTAGGCTCTGGCCTGGCAGATAACATAACACTAGGCTTCGATCCCAAATGGGTCGATCTACCTGCCGAGAAGTTCCTCCCGGACGACTGGTGCACTCTCTACAGTATACTCTCCAGAAGTGCGGCCGAACAAGATAAGTACAAAATTATGATCTTCCTAGTTACCTTGTAGTACTCAAAACACACAAATCAAAAGCTTGTCCAGACACTCTTAACTTTGCGACTATCCCGGAACTCCGAACACTCCAGCCGCCTAACTACTCAGTGTTTCGACTTGAGGATAGTTACAGGCCAAAGCCGGAGAGATTAATCAAGGTGACAAGAGAACACGTGCGGCAGTTTTATGAATGTCCTGAATCCGATTTGCCAAACCTCGCATTTGAGCAGTAATACATTGCAAATCAACGCCGAAGAGAGGAGCACGAGGTGGCAAAAGGAGAAAAGATCCGGAGGTTCGTGGAGGATCTCGTGGCGCAGTGGCCTTAAGCTAATATTTCTGCTCCTTTAGACCCTAATCACAGAACGTATACTTAGTGAATAAAGCAACGGCGAGTACGCGGGTCCGGTCCTAGAGCTGGCACCGCAATACTCGATTCCAAAGATATGCCCAAAAAGCACAAAATATCCTAAACGGCCTGGCTCCCGAGTCCCAAAACCTAGAGCAATACTCATTTTCGCCGCCGGTTAATGGATACGATTTTACGCGGGCCTATATTAACTTTGAGGACCTCACAAGTAACCCCGCTCCATGGCTCCCGACAGCTGACTAAGGCGACTTTGATGGATGGGTTGTTCCGAGCAATAAAGAGAACACGGATCATCCTAAGCTCAGAGAACTCTTGGCTCATGTGTCTGCCTAATGTTCTTCTGGGCATAAACAGTGATACGCCAGTGACTTGTTCAAAAGTTTCGAAGCGTTGCGTAAAGATACGTCTGTCGAACTGAACCTACCACAAGAATCGACTGAGTTATTAGAAGAACACACCTCATGCGAGCTCATCGTTACGTTAAAACTATATTAGAAGATCTGCAGCCAGTTGCAAATTGGCCATGATCTCGTTCGGAAAGCATAGATACTACCCCGCATATCCCAGACTTCAATCCTCTCACACTTGGCGAGCGACAAAGTTACAGCTCTCCCGATGGTTAGAATAGATGCTTAGTAGCGTATAGACTCGCTATCGCGGCCTTTTAACGTATAAAGCAACTTGTCGAGTCTCACACAAACTTGGCAAAGCTCCTGAGTGAACTCGAGAACCCTAGCTATTAAGACTGGGATCTAATGAGGTACCTAAATGGCTTCTCCTTGAAGTCGAAATAATATCCAAATACGAC
>JAHLEZ010000063.1:7500-10000 GCA_020726505.1 Leptodontidium sp. MPI-SDFR-AT-0119
ATTTTGAGGGATTATCAAGATGCGGTGCTGTTGTCGATAGGCTTGTTGCTGTGAATATAGGGACTCGGGGGAACGCTGGGATCGTCAAACCCCAGCGTGTGTGTGGCACTGGGGGCTACCTCCAACTAGTAGAGGTCTCTTTAGGAGTACTACTAGTTAGAGGGGCGGGGTGGGACCGCCCCTGCGTATGCAGAAGGTCCAAGGGCAGTGAAAAGCCCAGGTGACCCCGAATTCAATCGCAGGGTAGGTGGTTTGTGAAATTTCCCGGGTAGGGTAGAATTCTTTTTTCCTTTAAATTTTATTTTTATTCTTTATTTTTCTTATTTTTTTCCCTCTTCTCTTCTCCCTTTCCCCCTTTCCTCTTCCTCCCCCCCTCTTCTCCTCCTTTGAGGCCCTCTTGTACTGGGAAGTGCATCAGGGTAGGTCAGTTGTGAGGGTGGTCCGAGATGTCCAAGGTAGAAAGCTCCGAGGGTAGGTGTGATGTCTCACAGTTGGCCTACCCTCATCATAAGGGTAGGTCAGTTGTGTACAGCGTGTCCTTATAGGGTATATACGCTGTAAGGGTACCCTAAAGGCAATCGCAGGGTAGGCTGGTGGTGAGCGGATCACACTTGGGTTACCCTTTGCAAAGGGTAGGTGAGTTGTGTACAGGCTATAATTATAGGGTGTGCACGCTGTAGGGGTACCCTGTGGATTCTAAGGGTAGGTCTGTTGTGAGGATGGGTACTTGGTGGGATTCCGTCGCCGGTTCGCAGGGTAGGTGGGTTGTGACGGCCTCACAGTTGGCCTACCCTTTGATGAGGGTAGGTCGATTGTGAGAGCAGAAAAAATCGACCTCTCAGGGTAGGCTGGTTGTGTGGTGAGAAAATACAAGTCCCTTATAAGTGATCAGGTGACCTCAAACCTCTTTGCTACGTATACGCTAGCATCTGGCGGGTATTTAAGCGAAGAGCCTATACTGCTAGCGTGCTTATACGACCCGTAATGAGATTTGAAGTTCAAAATACCGGCGTTAGGCTATGCCTTCAGGGTGTTTGGCCCTGTAAGAGGGCCCTGGGGAATCCTACAGGGTACTCGCTATAGGCTGTATACCCTATAAGACGCTCTGAAGCGGGTACCTCTGAAGCGGGTACCGGAGGGTAGGTGGAATGTGATGGGCAAAAGTACTTGGTGAAAAATATTTTGTTATAGCATGATAGAGCGTATAAAATAACCTTAGATTGACCCTAGATACCCCCCAAACACCACCCCCCTTGTGGAGAAATTTCACTTTTCACATTTTACCTACCCTCGGGAAGGTTTCTCAGGGTAGGTCGAATGTGATGGGCAAAGTACTGGGTGAAAAAAAAAAATCTAGTATCCAGGGTCCTTGGGGGGTTATAGTGGGTGGCTATAGGGTCCATGGCCCTGTGGGATGACCCTAGGACCGATCCTACAGGCTGCGGTGGCCCTGGAGGCAGCCTGAGAGAGTGCCCTGAACTGCGACGTGCAACAAAACCCGGATCCGTCACGTGTTCTGAGGGTAGGCCAGTTGTGAGGTGGTGAGGTATCCCCCCCCCCCCCCCCCCCCCCCCCCCACCCCTAAGTCGATGGAATCTTGTCCTCCGGGGATGGCTCTGGTGGCTTCTAGACCCGTTCTTGACGCTGATTCCAGCCATGATATCCCCAGACCCTCATCTAGTCGGATAAGTGGTGATATACCCCCCCCCCCTCGTACCTTTACCCCCACTCAATACCCCCCTTGCCGGCGCTATTTTTGGGGAAAACGAGGACCCTACATAACGTCCCAGCATTCCCTCTATCATATGCAGGTCCAACGATCCCCGTAGCTGCCGTGGTTGTCCACAAAATATTTTCCGATAAATTCGAGGGGGGGGGGGGAATCATTTGTCGGAAAATAATTTTGGTGCCAAAAAATAATTTTTCCCCTCTTCACAAGTCAACTACTTATGACCCCAAGTGTAGTCGTAGTCATTTCTCGTGGGCAAACGTATGGTATAGGTAGAATTGCTCTGGCGGGCCCCGTTCGCCCTCCACAGCACCTGCGCGCAGCGACCTCTCACCTATACCGTTGGAATCAGCGCTTGATATAGCCTAGGGTCGGGTTTTACACCCCTAACCACCCCCCGAAAAGTTTTCAGGGTCCCCCTTCAGACCTTCATACCCTGTAGCGACACCCTAACTTTGGTTCCAGGGTCCACCACCAAGCCTGAACACCCTGGAGCGACACCCTAACTTGGGTCGGCCCCCCCCGTCAGGCCTTCATACCCCGTAGTGACACCCTAACATCTCGCCCAGCGTCCTTCGTCAGGCCTGACAACCCTAGAGCGACACGCTGTAACCCCCATGACCCCCATGACCCCCCCGAAGGATAGGTGGCCGGCTGACATGGCCAAATTTTCCCGTGTCCGCTGATCCGCGGATTTCACACGATTTTTTTGGTGGTGGGGGGGGGGGTCGAAATTTTTTGCACACAAATCTTTTATCGGAAAATATTTTT
>JAHLEZ010000064.1:0-14575 GCA_020726505.1 Leptodontidium sp. MPI-SDFR-AT-0119
AGTGATAACTAAGACGAGAAGAAGAGGGTGATACTCTTTAAGTACACGGCCTATAGTACCTGGATCGAAGTGCGCGGTAAAGAGAGATAAGGTGTAGAATTAGCTTAGAACTGGTTAGTAGACCCCCAAAAACAGCGACTAAAACCCCCGAAAACAGCAGCCTGCTAACCGTTTCACTGTATAATATAGAAAGCTTTATTTATAAAAAAGGTTATTCTTTAAAACCTTAAATCTTATTAAAGAAAAATCTCGTGAATATTAAAAACTATTAATTACTTATTATTAAGTATTTATAACTTAATTATAAGTAAGTTATTAAATAAATTCTTTTAATTATTATTATTTATTAACTTATTTATTTCTAAGAATACTTAAAAAAATCAAAGAGGTTACGCTTTTATTAGTAGTTATATTACGTATTATAGAACTTTATAAAGCCTTTAATATAAAAAGGTTCTTAAATAATATTAATATTAATAATAATAAGTTATTTTTATTTTTATTTTTATTAAATACTTCGGATATTATAAAATCCTTTAAGGTAATTAATATATTCAACGCCTTTGAAACAAAAAAGACTTAATAAAAAACTAAAATCTCTTAAGAAAAAGTTTAATATTAATAAGTTTAAAAGTTTCTTTTTAGATCTATTATACTAATAATATCTCGTTTCGAGTAATTACTTTAGTATTATTTTAAAAGATTATTAATTTACTACCCTAAGTAAAAAACTAATTTATTAACTATTAATACTAAATATATAATAAAGTTTAGTTTATATATTAATTTCTTAAAATACTTAAATTTTATTTATTAAAGAAAAAGTCTCTTATTAAAAATAAAATATTATATAAATACTAAAGGAAAAAGAAGTAAGAATTAATAAAGTAATAAGAAATAAAAGATTACTTAAAAAGTGCTTTCTTTATTAAGTTAAAAAAGAAAGGTTCGTTATTTAAAATATAATAAGTGGGTTTAATTAGCTAAGTATAATAAAAAAGGCTTTAGAATCACTTAGTTAGTTAAGTAAAGCTTGGTTAAGACTTATTATCTTAAATTAGTATATACTAAAATTAATAAAAACAGTACGTTATTTAATAATAAAATACAGCTTTTATATTAATCAAAAATAAATTAATATTAATTAATTTAAATTTAACTTAATTAATTATTAATAGTAAAGAAATTAAAAATTATTTAGATAAATTTATATTTAATAATAAAATTGATTTTATATTATAATTTAAATTCTTATAAAATAAATAAAAATAAAATAAATTAATTTTTTTATACGTAATAAAAAAAAAGACGTACTTAGTCTGACTCAAAATCCTATAGGCTATACCAACAGCATCGGTTGACTACTCCGCCATCTTGTAATACAAGACTTATGTTTAGGAAATACTTAATTTAATATATATATTAATTAATTATTATATAGCCACAGGCCTATAATACTATAACTTAACTAAGTTAATAGTATATATAATTAGTTACTCCTTACGAGCCTTCTTTTATAAAATTCAAACGACTTAATTACTACTTTAAAAGTATTTACTTTATACTTTACTTTTATATTATATTAATAAAATTAAAAAATATAAGTTTCTTTAATTTTAATATTTATTTTTAATTTTTTTCTTTTTTCTTTAAAATATATCTTTACTTTTTTAATACGTTTTATTTATATTATATTATTTTAAATTATTATTACGTAGAATACTAAACAAGTAAAGAAGTAAAATTTAGTAAAGTAATAAGAAGTAAAAGATTAATAAAAAGTACTTTACTCACTTATTAAGAGGGAAAAAGGTTACTATTTAAAGTAAAGTAAGTAGATTTAGTTAGTTATAAGTGTGTAAGAAGCGCACCTGGCCGTTTAAGAGGCTTGCGTAAGAGGTGCCGCTAATTATATACTGTGATAATTATAATACTTAAAACTAAAAAAATTAATTTAATTAATATTAAATTATTCTTATTTTAAAATTAAACGTTTTTTTAATTACTTAAAATCGCTTATATAAATAAATGATTTAATATATAACTTAATATTATAAGATTATTTTAATATATTAAAACAAAAAGCTACCGCGCTTTTTTATTTTTATATATTTAATCTTAAATTAATACAATTTAAAATTAACTAAAAACTTATAATTATAAAAGAATAATTATAAAAGTTATAAAAATATTATATTTATATAATATATGTATTTTAATATTTTAAAAAACAAATTCTAAGAAAGTTTATAAATAATAAAAATTATAAAAAATTATAAAAAATTATACTTTTTAATTTTAATTTTAATTTTAATATTTAACTTATAATTTTTTTTTATGAAATTTATACGATATATATTCTTTCGCTTATTTTCGCTTATCGGAATACTTAAGGGATTACTCCGGGGAAAAAAAAAAAAAAAAAAAAAAAAAAAAAAAAAAAAAAAAAAAAACTCAAAATTAAATAAAAGGGTACTTAAGACGTAACAAGTAGCTCGTTACTAGTCATAATTACTTTAGGGACTAAGAATACACGGAATAAACCGCCTATTAATGATCCCGGAGTATTAATGGACTCGAAAGTGCACGACAACCCTTTTCCCCTAAAGGGGGGTTCTTAATATTCTTACCACAGAAACGAAGTACTATTACTAATAAATCGGGGTGAAATAAGTAATTAAGACCACTAAGATATGCGTCACAAGAACACACGTTATTAATTTGCTTATTTAAATTAGAAGTACTAGTTAATAAACATTATTAAAGCGTTACGTTAACCGAAGATTTTCAATAAATAATTTAATTTTTTACTTTTAAATATTAAACCTTTATAAATAAACTTAAAACTAAGTTTAAAATTAAAGCCTTAATTACTACTATAATATAAATTAAACACAATTATAAACTTAATTTTAAAACTATTTAAAATATTAATTTTAAATTTATATTTATATTTAAATTTCGTTTTTAAATATTAATACCTTTACATATTATATAATTAGTAATAACTTATTAATATTAATATTTAAAAATAATAATTAAACATATTTATATGCTTTTAAATAAGCTTTTTAAATGTATTTAAATTTATATATATTAATTATTAATAATATAATTTGTTTTAATTATTTTCATAATTTACATTTTTATTTATTATTATTATTTAATAATTTAAATGACTTATTTATAAATTAAAATCTTATTATATTTATATATAAGTATTAAATTTTCTTTATTAAACTAATAAATATTTAATTTTAATTAATATAATATTAATATTATTTAAAAGTAATATTAAATATTAAATTTGATATATTATAATCTATTTAATATAAGAAAACTTAAGTTGAGGACTTTAAAAGTAAATACTTAAAGCCTAATATAACTTCTGTTTCTATTTCAGAAATATAAACCTTTTATATAAGCTTTTTATAAAGAGTTAATATTTTGTAAAGAGCCTTCACTAAAAAGACTCTTAAAATATATAGAATTTATATTATTAGGCCGAAGTTCAAGAACTTTATAAAATATAGCTATTACTCGAAATACTAAATTCGGAAATAAACATATATTTGTATCAAAGTCTTTATTCCTTGATTTTCTAAGCTTATAACATAAAATCGTTAGAAATAAACATTTAAAACAACAACTATCGTCTTGTAATTTAAACTCCGACTTATGAAATTTAATCTTAATTTGTAATGCAAATTAATTAATTTCTTCGAATTCACAAGATAAAGAATTATGATGACTAATCTCGTCTTTATCTTTAATTAAATTACAAAAAATACAATATTTATTCGTATATATCTTCTGAAAATACGTAATTAATTGTATACGTAATAATTTAACTTCTTTTGACGTATTTTATAATTCTAATCGCTTGATTAGAATATATTTCTTTACGTTTTAAGCATAAATCATATAATTCTGTATCAATAAAACACTCTTCTAAAATACTATTATTTAAATATAACGATATAAGCCTTTTACGGCAAACACGTTCTCTTAAATAAGATTTAATTAAGGATTATCAATTGAATCATTTTCAAAAGTAATAGTACTAGATTTATTATAAAAAAACGTAGAAATAGCAGGCTTTTATCTCGTCCGGCTCGACTAGAGCCTTGTAAAAAGCCACTAAATTCATAACAATTTTAAAAATAAGATCGTTAAACGAATATTCGCTCATAATCAAAGCCTTCTTGTAAACCACTAATACAAACGATTATATTATAAAAGCTAGTAAAATCAGTAGTAAAGCTTTTTAATACTAATTCTTGCTCACTTTTTTAATAAATCTGACGAGTATTTACAACAATTTTAAAGCCTCAGCTAATTTATTAACTAATAAAGTAGAAGGGCAAAAAATCATAATCTTATCACGTAAAGTTAAAAAAAGCTAGATTTTTACTTCAGATATATAACTTTCTATTTCTTTTATTTGTAAATCTAAGCTATTAGATTTAAATTCAAAAGCTTTATAAGAAATATTTGTTCTTAAGCAATCTGCTCTTATTTTAGCGACTTGATTAAGCTTTAATTCGCTAATAAGCTGCTTTTCATAAAGAAAGAGAAAGTACCAGTTAAAAACACTATTTGTACTAGAGTTACTAATATCTCTTTAAATCGATACATAATAGTACGATAATTTGCAGCATTTATTAATAAATGACATTCGTTAAATATTATACGATCGATTTTATTATTATTTATTAAACTAATAAATAAATTAATAAACCTTCGTCAATAATTGATTCAATACTACTAAACGTAAGAGTTTTTAAACTCTTGTTTATCTTCGTAATTACAACAAGGAATTCCAAAAGCAAGCGCACGATTATATAAATCACTTTTTAAACCAATTAAAGGAGCAATAACTAAAGTGATATTCGCAGTACTTAAGACGCTGTAAATAAATATGTAAGTGATTTACCACTACTAGTAGGTAATATCCCTAAAATATAAGGGACTTTTAAAAGAATACTTCTGATTAAAAGCTCTTGTTCAGGAATAGTAAATCCGCGTTTTTATTATTTAAAAACTCTTTTAAAAGCTCTAATAATAACGGACTAGTAGTAGTAGCAGTAAATAAGAAATTTAAGCTTCTAATTTTAATTTTTCTTAATAACTTGATCATTATTTAAAGAACTATTAATAGAAGAAGCTTGACGAGTATGTTTTCTAGTATTAGATAAACTAAATCTAAAGTAGACTCGATTTGCGGCTTTGAATAACGTAAAGCTAAAGAATTTAAAGTAGTTTGCTTATTATTATTAATAACTGTATTATTAATTTCTAAGTTATTTAAAAAAGAATTAATAATAAAGCTTGATTTATTAACTTCAAAAAAATCAAAATAACGTAAGTAAAATTCTAAATATTTAGACTATAAATCACCACGAATATTTCTAAAAGTAGAAGCTTTTCTAACCGTAGTTTAATTCTTCGGTTATTATAGAATGATTCATTTGATTAGCTTTAATTAATGAATTATTATTAGTAATTAAAGTAATATTTTTTATATTAAGGGGCTCTTGCATAAATTCTCGTATAATAGCAACAATTACTTGTCGATATATTTGAATTATTAAAGGTTGCCCTATTTTTATAAGAGAATACGACTTTAATTCAGTTGATAAATCACTTGATTGTAAAAATCTTTGATTTATAAAAAAGTAATAAGTACTAATAGGCGTATTCTTCGATAAAGATAAATTAATTAATAATTTATTAATGAATGGCTCAACTAAAACCAAATATAATAAAAATGTATAACTAACACTTTGAGGTAAATATCTAATATTAGAAGCAGCCTTTTCACTTAAATATTGCCCTTTAAACTTAGAGATATTCATAATAAATAAGCCACTTCTGATATCTAGAAATAATTCTCTTATATCTTTACGTGAATTAAGATGCCTAAGCGAGACTAATTCTGTACCGCGCATTGGAAGCCTAGTAATTAAATATAAAATTAAAAGACAACGCTTTTTATAAAATAATACTTTATTAAAGTATTCTTTTATTTTATTTGTATTAATTTGAAACTTTCCATTAATAAAAGTAAAGAAATTATTCCGTAAAATCGAATTATTTAATACTTTATTAAATAACTAATTATTATTTTCTACTTTATTAGGATGAAAATCCTTAAAGTATAAATACGGAGTTGAATTATCACGGTTTTCTACCTTAGAAAACTCTTCTAAGTAATCGTAGAATATTCTTCGCTTGAAATATCTAATAATAAATCATTAATTAAGAAATCATGTGTTTCATTAATTAAATCTTTAAATATTAAACGTAAATCACTAACTGAAATAATAACGTTTTTATAACTAATAGTTTCTTTAACTAAAGAATGTACTATTACGTTACTATTACTAGAAAGTGTTTTATTTGTAGTAAAACAAAAAGATTTATTTAATAATAATTCGCTTAAAGCAGTACTAGAATCGTTTTTAAATAGATTTTCTATTGAAGCTTTTAAAATATCAAATAAACTAGTCTCTTCGCGCGCTAATAACCAAAAGGCATTATCTAAAACCATTAATTGCGCGCAATAAATAAACTTTGAATAATAACTAGATAAATCAAGCGTATTACGAAAGGTTAAATTAGAACGTATACTTTTAATTGTAAAAAACGAGTTAATACAACTATTAAATATATTTATATCTTGCTTTTGACTAAAAAGCGTATAAATAATATCTGTAATCATATTTTGTAAAAATACAATATCTTGATTACGTTGTAAATTAGCTTCTTTAATTTTATTAATTAAAGTAAGCCGAGAATTATTTACTACTTAAATACTATTAGGCTCTCCAAATAACTAAGTAGATTCTTCTGAATTACTAGATTTATTAGAACTTATATTATTAGCGTCTAAATTAATAGACTCGTTACTAATAATACTAGTTTCTTTATTATATTCGCTATCTGAAGAATTACTTGAATTATTTTGATTAATAATACGATTATTATTAATTTTATTTAAAACGATAATTTAAAGACTTCTTTATATTATTTAAATTATTAATAACATCATTATTAATTAAAGAAGCACTAAAATCAAGTAGTTTTTTTCGGTTTCAATTTCAAATAATCGGTTTAAAAGAAATAAAGGCTTAGAAGTCTTATATAACCCCTGTTAAAAACAACGCAAATAAAAAGTAAAGAAATTACTAAAAAAATTACAAAGTAATCAACACGCGATTTAGTATTTCGCTAAGACTTTAAAGCCTTTATTAGTTATTTTTCCAGGTTTAAAACTACTTAGAATATTTAAGTGGATTTTTATTTAACTAAGTAACTTTGTCTAAAGTTAAATATAATAATTCTTGTAAATTACTAATTATATATTTAATTACTTCTTCAGAATCATTAAGAGGCCTACAAAGATTAACTAAATCTTTAGGATTATAATTTTGAACGAATTCTGAATAGCGAGTTTTAACTTGAAAATTAGATAAATTATTATTAAGATTAATTTTAGGACGAATTAAAATCTGAATAAATACAGTCTCTTTATTAGTTTATTCTAATAAGGAAGCTTCTTTCGCTAATTTAATCTCGTCTAATGCTTTAACTAAATTATTAAATAGATTATTAGAATTATTATTACTTATAATAATCTCTTTATCTTTTGATTTAATTTTAAAATAAAATCGATTATTTTCAAGCGCTTAGCCGTAAATTAAAGAGTAATAAGAATTAATTTGATTATTATCAAAAGAACCTTTATAATCTTCTTTAATATGTCGTTCGATTTGTTTTTTATTAGCTTTAATAATAAAACAAGTATTGATTTGATAACGGAATAAAGAATTATTAATTTTTAATTCAGGAAAAGTAAATAAAGTAAATTCTTTTGTAAATTCAGTAATTAATCGTAAACTACGATCTGTTTTACTTTTTTTTAAAGAATTATAAATAATTAAAGCTTCTTTAATTAATTTATTCTTTTGTTTCTTTAGAAAATCAAGAAAATGCTTTTGTTTCAAATGAGTTTCAAAGCCGCTAATAGCACAATTACAAATAGAATATAAAAACAACTCAAAATCAAAATAATAAGAAATAAACGCTAGCTCTTTTATACTTAAAAAAGCTTCTTTATAAAAGAAATCCCCTGTTTCACGGTATTTACTAATAAATTATTAGCTCGATTAAGGTCAGGTGATACGTCTCTTAAAGTAGCCATTTTGTGACGGTAGTTAATATTAACTACTGTCACAAGGATAATAATTAATTAATTAATTACCGTCACAAAAAAATCGAAAAAGTAATAAAAAAATCACGTTGAAATCAGGTGATCTGAGTGAGGAGGTGCAAGTGAAGAGTAAATAAGTGTTCTAAAGAAGAGAGGGTTTTTTTTAGGCGAAATCGATAAGATATATCCGAAGTTATTAGCTAAGCAACGTAATACGCTAAACCTAAAATATATATTTTATATAAAAATTAATACTTTAATAAAACCTTAAATTTGCTAATTATAATAAATTATAATAAGCCTTATTTTGTTTAATAATAAATTACATAAGAGAATTTAAAAGTTATAATTTAAATTCTAAAATTATTTACTTTACGGTTTTTTATAATATTATTAATTTTTTTTTTTACTTATTTTTTATAATTAAATTCTAACTTTAATTTAGAGTTATAAGTGTGCTTAAGAAATAAATATAAAATTATTAGTAAAATTAAAAAGTAGATTTAAATAAAATTTAAAATATTAAAGTATTTATATATTAAAATAAGAAAATAAAATTTATCTTATTAGTTATATAGTGTAGTGGTAACACATTGAGTATTCTTCATACTTCTTTATCTTTGGTTTAATTTTAAATATAACTCTTAGTAAAAATAACGTCATTGCTTATTAAAAAGATTAATAAAAGTCTTATTAAAAGAGTTAATAAAAAGTGTTGGAATTGTTTACCTTTTTTTTCTTCCCGAAGCCTTACCGTCGTTTAATTACTTTTTGAATTCGAATATTAATAATAATTATAACTTTAATTAAAGTTATAAGTGTATTTAAAAACGTAATATAAAGTTATTAATAAAATAAAATAAACTCCTGTTTTTAGTATTAAAACCTTATAACGATTTTATATTTTAATAAAATCTAATAACTTATAATATTAAGTTTATTAAAAATATAAAATTTTTTAAAAAATTAAAAATTAAAAATTACGTATTTAATAATATTATTAAAATATTAAAGTAATATTTAAAAACCTCGTTTAATTTAGTAATAAAAATATTTAATTTTTAATACTTATAGCTAAAATCGAACTAGCACAGTAAAGGAACAGATGACATCTATAAGATTATATTAAGTATACAGCTTAGTATACAGCTCAACTACCTAGTAACTCGCATAAACCTCCGGCTTCTGTGTGTTGAAGCCTCGGAAGCTTTAGCTTCCGGTAAGAGGTTATTTAGGGCTAAAACACTGGCTGTCGGAAGCCTTGGCTTCCGTGTTTTGAACCTCGGAAGCTCTAGTTTCCGGCAATTCGCAAGCCAACACCTAATTAGGTTGTATAGCGAATATACACGTGATTAGCTAAAGTAGTTATATAGACCTAGAAATCCCCCCGTATAATAGAATCATTATTCACACTAAGTATCACTTCTTTTTAACATCTGCCTCAACGTATTACTATTATACTATATAAGCTGAATTATTAGAATAAATATTTTTATTTAATTATATATAACTATTTAAAAAAATCTTAAAAATAAAATATATTAAAATTATTTTTTAACTTTCTTATTTATAATTTAAATTCAATTATTTTTTTAACTAAACTATAAAACGTATTAAGTTATAAAATTGTATATAAGAAACTAATGTAGTATTATTAATTAATTTTAGAGATTTACTTTCATATTTTAAATTTTATAAAATTTAAAAGAATTTAAGTATACTTATAATTAAATAAGAAAATAATATTTATCTTATAAGTTATATAGTGTAGTAGTAACACATCGAATATTTATTATAAATATTTCTTTATCTTTAGTTCAATTCTAAATATAACTATCAGTGGGAGTATAAGTAGCCTTTAGGTTACTAGTACTCCCACTTTTTTTTTACTTTTTTTATTTTACTTTTCTTTTCGCTTAATCTTTAATACTTTATTTTTAATTTATTATTTTTTTATTAAACCTTAAAAAAATTATACTTATATTTTAATAAGATTATATATTATAATAGCTTTTATAAGTCTAAATAAAATAAAAAAGTTAAGTTATTATAAGTGTTTCCTTATTAAAACACTTATTACGACTTTACTTAATTATAAGATATTTTTTAACTTTTTATTATATAAGCCGATTTTTATAATTTTTTAATAAAACTACTCGCTTTAATAGCCTTTATAAGTGTACTTAAGAAACTTATATAAAATTATTAATAAAATAAAAAATCAATCTACTATAAGCATTTACTTACGAAGACACGTACTCTAACTTTACTTAACCTTAAAACATTTTTTAATTTTTTATTATATAATCCGATTTTATAATTCTTTAATATAATTACTCGTCTTAATAACCTTTATAAGTGCACCTAAGAAACTTATATAAAATTATTAACTTAATTAAAATCGGGCGCAGGTCCTTGTTTTTAACGCTAAGGCGCTTGCGGCACCCCCTGTTTTCGACGCTAAGGCCTTAGAGCGACCTTACTCCACGGCAAAATCTCAAGGCTTATAATATTAGGCCGTCAATGTTACTTCCTAACTAACTCGGGGTAAATAGTGTAGGAGGCCGTAGAACCGGCGATTTCCTCTTAGAGGAGGCTATTAAGCGGTCCAAACCGGCTAAATACATAGTAAATCGCTTCCTTAGACTTAACTAACGCCTACAACCAAATAGGCCGCACTTCTATAGCGTCGGCAATCGCTAAATACGCCCCTACGCTATATCGAGCCACTAAATGGGCCATAACTAACCGTCCATTCTAGTGACAAATAGCGGCTAAACGCTAGTAAGCGCCGAAGGAGTACGAAGGAGACCCCCTAGCTCCCTTACTTTTTTCTCTAGTACTACGCCTTATACTAGAACACCTCTAAACTACCTACTAAAGGCTACGACTATAGCCTACTTAGACGACATTTACGTCCTCAGCCCTAAATAAACAGTACTCCTCCTTATAATTATAGAGGCTTTTTAGCACTCCCTAATAGACTCTCAACCGCCAGAAGAGCACTAAACAGTCGATTTCTAGGCTTCGAACTATTAGACTCAAAGCCCTAGGGACCTTTATAGGCCCTATAACCTATCGCCGTACCTTCCTCCAGGGGAAAATCAGTACCCTAACTATAGCGGTAAATACCCTAAAGGACCTCCCTAAACAACACGCCTAATTACTCCTTAGGAGTAGTATACACCTCTTACTTAGGCACCATCCAGCGCCAGCTCGACCCTAAAGGCCTATTAGACCTCTAGAAATCGGCCGACTTAGTAATTAAGGGCGCTATACAGGCCCTAATCGCTAGAGAACTAAGGAACACAATTACCTTAATTCGCTAAGTACTACTCTCGCTACCGGTACGAGACGGAGGCCCTCGGAATACCCTAAGCAAGCCCTTACTCGCCCTAGGACTCTATAAAGGCCGCCAAAGAAGTCCTATAGGCCTATTTTGCAGGCGATATGCCTTATAATATACCCCGGACCCCCCTAGACGGCCCCTTACCGATAGCCTAAGAAGTCTATATTAAGCGTTAATAAAAGCTTAAAAGAAAAGCTTCTACTAACCCTCTGAAAACAGCCCTAAAAGCCAAGCTCAAGAACGCTAGCTACCTTAGGGGCGCCACTGGCTTAGAGTCCTACTTACGCCAAAAACACTCCCTTTTAGCGGACCTCTACAGTGACAGAAGCCTTAAGGGACTAGGCTTTTACTCCCTGTAAAAGCCCCGATTACACCTATATACGACGTGTGGCGCCTACCCCGAAATAGGCCACGAAGACACTTATAAAGGGGCCGAACGACGCTGGATTATACGTCACATACTAAGGGTTACTTGTGTATGTTATTATAACCCTTTCTAGCCGGGAAGACCTAAAGTGGAATATAGAGCCGAAGCTTGTATTTACAGCGTCTACAGCGTCGTCAACCTCGGAAAACAGCCGCCGGCCCGACTTTTCAATGCTCTTAAGCACTATTAGACATTACTACGACGTCTAAATAGTGGCTATAAACAAGGACTCAGCACGAGAAGAGGCTACGCCACTCTTACAGAGGCCGCAGCCGAAAAACGTCGGAAATACAAAAAACTTAAGGGCTTTTTTCTACCCCCTAATCCTCTTAGCTAGAGGCCTAATAGAGAAGATACAGCGAAGGACTATAAGGCGTTACAGGGCCTCTTAAGGGACAATAGCGCTAAATGGCTCGATAGTTATATTGCCCTAATTTTAACTTAGGCTAAAGGCATAGCTGCGACCTCAATTATAGCCTAAGCTAGTCTATAACCCACAACTAGCCTACCTTGCGGCTCACACCTAGCCTACCCTTTAGCTCACACTTAGCCTACCCTGTAGCTCACACTTAGCCTACCCTATCCCCTTAACTGCCAGAAGCACTTCTGGCACCTTTTTCTAGGGGGGGTTGCTATCACTACAGGGCCTGTGCGCTAGGTAAACAAAAACATCAATTACGTTTCCCCTCCTAATTTCCTACTTAAACACTCTACTTTCAATGTAATTATTATGCCCAAAGACGTAACGAAAGATCTTACCGATGTAGGGACCTTACGACCACTTGTGAAGCCTTTATAACGATAATGACTACCTATAATCTTAGTGTTCTTCGCTTAATTTAAGGTCTAGCGGGGTCTCGCTACAGGGGTCTTCAGGGGCACAGATTCTGGCAGTTAAGGGGATAGCTCACACTTAGCTTACCCTCTAGCCCACACCTAGCCTACCCTGCGACTCACACCTAGCCTACCCTCTGGCTTATACCTGGCCTACCCTACGGCCTACACTTAGCCTACCCTGCGACACACACCTAGCCTACCTCTAGCCTACACCTAGCTTACCCTATGGCCTACACCTAGCCTACCCTATGGCTTACACTTAGCCTACCTTAAGGCTCATAGTTAACTTACCTTGTGGCTCACACCTAGCCTACCTACGGCTTACACCTAGCCTACCCGGAGGCTCACAGTTAGCTTACCCTATAGCTCACACTTAGCTTACCTTAAGGCTCACATTCTACTTCTTATAAGACTACCTTTCTGCCTGTAATATACCTTTATTTATACTTATACGAGAGTAAAGAGAGAGAAAAACACCTGTAGTAAGTTAGCGTTATTAGAAACAAATATAACCCAAACCTCAAACCCTAAGTTACAATCTTACGAGCGTAAATAATTTAAGTGGCTAACCTAAGTCATTATCCCTATTCAGGAAATAGATAGTATCTTATGGATTTTCCTTTGCGCTAGTCACTCAACAGCTATTATCTAAGGGCTGTTAGCTCAACGTCGCTCTGGATAGTCGTGTGTTAACTGCTCTTAAAACTTTAATCTTTAGGGTGACTTTTTGGGTCTACACAACCCGAAGCCTTCCTTAGGTTATATGCTTAAATTTGTAGATCCCTAAATTTAGTATCGTAAGGTGGGAATTCTTAAGCGGCTTCTGTTACGGAGCGTATGCTGAAATAAATATAATAAGGTCTTATGTGCCATTTATTACCAGCTATATTCCTAAATTCAAGGGTTCTTAAGCGACGTTTATTACGAAGCATATTCCTAGATTTGTATATCCAAAGTCCAAAGTCATAATAAAGCCTCTTAATCGACTTTATTATGGGGTATATGCTTAAGGTACGACGTCGCTTAAGAACACTTATCGTTACAGGGCATACGATTTATCTTAATAAAGGGTGCGTCTCGGGTCGCAGGGACAGATGTTAGGATTCAATTTTTACTTTATTATTGTAGTTACGAATAGAGGCGACCTTTCGGCATGTAGGCTATAGTAATTTAAGATAGTCTGCTAATCCTCCGACTTCGTTTTGTTCCTCCCTCAATTGCTACCTCGCCACTTTACCCCGCCTTCCCACGCCTCAGCTTCTCTTCTTCACTTGCTCCACCGGATCACTTCCAACCCAGTTCACCACAAACATCCCATAAGATAACGGAAGAGAAGGAAGGACAAAGTAATTTAAATGTGGAAGTGGCTAAGCGCAGAAACCGGGTGCAGAAACTAGGTGCAGAAACTAGGTGTAGAAACTAGGTGTAGAAACTAGGGGTAGAAGTGACCGGCGGGTTGCTGGTGTATCGCTGCGACAAGGTTTGCCAGGCCACCTGCAAGAATGAATGATGGCTTACGGAGTGTCACTCGTCACCTCCTCCCAAATTCCAGCTCACAGGTAGCTGCAGTCTGTGACAATTTTCATCCCGCATAAACAAGCGACAACAAAGAAATATTATCTATAGAATCAATCTTAAGCATACGCAGATTGTAAGCATATGCCCTCGTAAAAGGGAGGCCGAAGATATCCTCACATACAACCTAATTTCAAGCATACGCAAGCATATGCCTCGTGACAAACGAAGC
>JAHLEZ010000065.1:0-13600 GCA_020726505.1 Leptodontidium sp. MPI-SDFR-AT-0119
AGAAGAGAGGGAGGGAGGAGAGGGAGCGTAAAGGAGGGAGAAGGAACGAGCGAAAGCCCGAGGGGGGGTCGGACGAGGGAAAAGAAGAGACGGAACGGAGAGAAGACAGGAGGAGGAGGAGGAGGAGGAGGAGGAGGAGGAGGAGGAGGAGGAGGAGGAGGAGAGGAGGAGGAGGAGGAGGAGGGAGGAGGAGGAGGAGGAGAGGAGGAGGAGGAGGAGGAGGAGGAGGAGGAGGAGAGGAGGAGGAGGAGGAGGAGAGAGGAGGGAGGAGGAGGAGGAGGAAGTAGGAGAGGAGGAGGAGGAGGAGGAGGAGAGGAGGAGGAGGAGGAGGATGAGGAGGAGGAGAGGAGGAGGAGGAGGAGGAGGAGGAGGAGAGGAGGAGGAGGAGTAGGAGGAGGAGGAGGATTATTATTATGATTATTATTATTATATTATTATTATTATTATTATTATTTTATTATTTATTATTATTATTATTATTATTATTATATATTATTATTATTATTAAAGTTAAAGTTAAAGTTAACGTTAAAGTTATTATTATTACTAAAGGAAAATTTATAAAGAAAACAAACTCTTATATTCCTAAATATTATTTTTCCGTCTACTTTTAGCCTAGCGTAGTCGCTTTATAGCTAGGGGGTGTGTCACGGTATATAGCTAGTAGCACCTCTTACACGAGCCTACTAAACGGCTAGGTGCGCTTCTTGTACACCTATAGCTAACTAAACCTACCTACCTTACTTTAAATAGCGAACCTTTCTCCCTCTTAACGAGAGGGCAGAGCACTTCTTAATTAATCTTCTGCTCCTCACTACTTCACTAATTCTTACTTCTCTACCCCTTTAGTATTCTACGTAATACTTTTTATATCTCCGTTAATTTTATAATATAGTACTTACATGTATATATATTTCTTTAATCTTGTGTTTAACAACCTAAATATAAGGAGGTAGTATAAAGGATCTTGTACTAGTCCTTCTAGTGATACGTACGTCCAGATTGGGTCTTATTAAACGAGCGGGAAAATTAGCGTGTGGATCGTGTTAAGCCTTCCATTGATAGTTTCTATATCTCGGAACGTTACAATACAAGAGATAATACGTGATATTTGGTCCTTATAAGTGGAAAGGCACACTCTTCAATTACTACTAGTAGAAAGGCACTCTATTGCTAAGATATTGTGATATTAAATTCTTTTACTAAGGCAACAAAACGTAAACTATTGTTTTCAACTTTAGGGTAAAGCAGAGGCTTAAACCACTCGAAGCCAAATACTAGAGCAACAACAGCTCACACATGTGTCTTGGCTCGGAGCATCTAGTTAGTTATAAGTTGTTTGATAATCCCTGGATCCTTGACAATAACGCTACCGGCTTGGGTCTCTTTCCCGGCTGCTTATATAAACACCGAAGGATTAACCTCCTCAACTTCGCATTATAATTGATTTAAGATAATGTGGGAGGGACGAAGCTCAAATAACTATACAACAAGAGAAGTAGTATATAATAAGGTACGAGAGAGATTTTAAGTTGGGAAATTGCGAATTAATTAAATCTAAAGATATTATATATTTAAAGAATATAGATATTAAGAGAGTGGAGAAGAAAATAATTGTATTAATTAAAATTTTATAAAAGTGCTTAGCTATTAAGTAGTTTCAAGTATTAATCTCTTTTATATAGAAAGAGTTTATTTAGTCAGGTAACAAAGAACTGACTAGACTCTTCCCCACCACAATATGTTTATTATAAGTCTCTGCCTACTCTAACATCGCTGAGTTGAACCCAAACTCAACATCTCGAGATCATAATCTCAAAGCCTGTGCTTTTAATCTAAGGAAGTCAAATGAATTCTTCATTTTACCACTAGCGTTTGATTCCTTCAAGAAAATCCTCTCACTCATTATATAAGCGATTCTTAACTAATCAGACTTTCCGTTAACCTGGGGCCCACTAACCTCTTTCTTAACCATCATTTTTAACTCGGGGTATTCCTGATATTTTGCAAGAATAAGAAGAAAAGTGAAACAAGCTTATCCTAACAACTTTTATGGGACACTATGGCCGAGGTCATGGGCTATCGGGGGTTCGATATCGTGGACTAATGGGTACTGACTTGGAAATGGTAGTAAGGTCTTCGCGAAGTCCTGTGACATGACTCAGGATTTGGCACAGATGAGGCTCTTGTGGACGAAGAAATTCTAGCAATAGCAAAAAAAGCCCTTCTGCAAGCCTAGATATATATATATCGTATATTCTATTGCTTTTCTCAGGCTAGAACTGCTGTCTTGGCGCCGACGTCCCGGATCTAGCAGGGTAAATATCTCTGTACCTATGTAGAAGTACCTAACGCCGAGATTGGTCAGAAGAATGCTTTATTAATCGGAAAGATCAAGGTTCAGGGCTTCTTAAACAAAGTAAATGTAGCAAAGGTTCGCAAGTAAAGGATTGCCGAGCTTTATCTAGTTGGTTTCCTAAACCTTATTCAATATCTCCGCTATACTCTTCAAGCACTGCTTGCTTAAACCTTCAGTACTTGGCAATCTTCTAGGGATTAGAAACCGAATTGCTAAACTGCACCGATATTGGTTCTGGAGCAAGCGTTACTTTGGGAATAATAGGCTTTGTGGAGTCTATTTTATATCTCGCGGTGGGCGCTGGTAGCGAATCGGCCTTGGTGGATATTTCTGCTGTGTTTACTGTGATGTGTCTTCAGTTCCGTATCAAAAACTTCTTCCTGCTACTGGAGAATTTAGTCCTGGAATGTATAGCATGGGTCAGTACTTCCGCTTATTTTCCTATCCTTATTGTGTGTTCCCTCGGACTATCGATCTTTTGGTAGCAGTGGTATGTGAGTGAGGTAATCTATATAATATAATGAGTCTACCTAGAAGGACTGGATCCGGTGGGGGCAGATTCAAAATAGTTGAGCTATAATGTTCCCCGTGTTAGGCAGTCTCTGAGGTGCGTAATTAGTGAAGGCTCCCGCTTAGGGGATGCAGTTAAAGCGGAATTGTTCAGGATAAATAATAGAAGGACCAACGGTATATCTCGGATGATTTTTAAACGAGCACATCAATACATTGAGTGCGTGTGTAAGCATACTGACTCACTTTCTGTTTTTCTGCTAAATTGCCTCGATTGATCATAACTAAGTTGGATTATCTACCATTGTTATCCTGGTTAGCAACTTAGTGGGAATTCTACGCCGGATTATCCAAATAGTGTAAATACGCTGCACGGCGGCTTAAATAGTTGAGACTGAAGGGATTGGACGGTTGTTGCTTATACGTAGTGCCCTAAGATCTTTGGTACGCTTATACCGATGTCCGTTCCAGGCCTAGATTTATTCGTGTTTTTCGTACTGGTGTCGGCGGAGCTTCACCGGTCTATGAAGAGATGCCATCTACAGACCATTTATCAGTATTATACTTCCGGGTGTATTGTAGCCAGCTTCGAGAGCGGATGTGGAAGCTTTTATGGTGGACTCACGTGTTGCTAAACTAGTTGGATGTTTGGTCAGAGATATCGTGCTTAATGGACAAGAAGATTCGGATATCCTTGGGGGGATATAAGGCTCAATGCGCCCTCGACTCCAATTCATCTCTATAATATCAAACAATGTGCAAATAGCCGTTTGTGTCTGGCGGGAATCAGGTAATGACCAAATTCACAGGTCGTTCTATCCCCACTTCGTCTAGCTAGCTAACGGATGACTTAGAGAAGGAAGTCTCGAGACTTGCAATCTCTGAGACTGATCTCAAGAAGCACACTAAGGAAATAAAGAGCAATTTCAAAAATGCCAGCGAAGAGGAGCAGTATCTTCAGCAACGCTTTGCGACAACTGCTATGCGAAGACATCGTGTGCGAGGAAATAGATGACGGAAAAGTGGAAGAAGAGGACGATAACGAGGAATCTAAGGCTACGAGTCTACTGATGTCACCAGAGACTAACGAGACTACCTCGAGCCCTGTTGAAGTGTAGGTCTCGAACATCTTCATCGAATGGAACAAGAATATTTTTTGGAGCGCAAACCCCAATGTCAAAACATCCCGGACGGAGGGCTGCCTTGTAGATGGCAATTGGCTATCTGAACTCTATACTAACTAGGAAAAGCCAACGGCACTCTCGCATCGACTCTTTGTACCTCCTTACTCCGTTGGGTATATCAAATGCGGTGTCTTTCACCTTGGGATTGATCACTGTTATCGTCAAGATGCCTACCACTACTTGGTTTTTAGGGACAGAAAATTTTGTCCACTAGCTCACATCAGCTTCGCCAGTTTGAGTACTTAAGAAAGTTTCGCTAGAGCATCGAATTGCAAGACACGCTCCTTCTGATCGCTAGCCGAGTGGAACGATCATCATGGACTCACTCCAAGGCTAGGAAATGCCCTGATGCTGATTAGACGGTTTGAATTTCAAGCAACAAAGCTTCTCTGTGGATGGCGGTCCTTGATCTACTAAACGATGTACAGCTATCCTCAACTCTGTCTAAGAGCCCACTCCGTTCTCTCAGCTGATTATACTCCCCATGGGACATTTCTTGGCCACTGTTGGCTTGGTCATCAGTGCCATATTCCTGAAATACGGAACTGCGATTCTGGCCGTCGTTGTCGCCAATCAGCCGGGTGAGGCAACTGCATCATCAACGACTACTTCAAGGACCACAACATCGTTTTTAATGCCACTGCCTGCGGATTCTATGGTAGGGAGAATTTGTCCGGAAGCGACCCGCTGTTACAAGAAAAATCCCCACCAAGCATGTGATGTGTGCTGGTGTTAACAACAAGTCGGCCATTAACACCCGAGGAGCATTAACATTCTGCCTAATCAAATCTTTTCAGGCTCGAATACCAAAGAATGGCAACGGCACCATAGTTGAGAAAAGCGGATTGTGTAAGATGGGCATCTCTGTTGTTAGTTTATGACTTCATCTCTGGGATAAAGTCTACTCCGTTGATCGGCAAATCTCCCCACGTACGAAAAGATATGATGCCCCATAAAGCCAGAGATGGTTTCGGATTGTATACACTTATGTAGCTTCAGCGCTCATCGCACCCTCGGCAAGCGAATTTGCAAGGATAGAATTCGAGATCAAGAAAGCCAACCTTGATTAAGACAACCGCACTGTCTTCAAGAAGCTGTACAAAAAGCAAGATGTTGAAACACACAACGGCCACATGTCTGTGTTAAAATCATAAATAACTAACCATCTATCGAATTATCAGCGACGAATTCTTTGTCTATGTCGAGGATGATGCCGTGAGGGCTAGCGAGAGCTAAGAGAACTCTACGAAACTAAAACAAGTCGTTGTGTAAGCTTTTCGTTTTGTAAGATATACTCCTCTACAGTCTAACAAAACATACTCAATTTCGGTTTTCTAATTCCCTTTAAAAGCAGATCCACAAACCCAAACGCCGCACCCTTTGCCGTGATGCCGTCCTCATTCTCCCTCCTAGTCCTTTATCCTAACCCAACCCTCCATTTTATATATCCGTCCGAAAACTCTCTTCCTTAATAGTTCATATCAAGCATTTTAATACCCCCCAAAAATTCTTTAAGCCAAGCTATTACTTTCTCTCATCAAAATACCACTTCTTTAACATCCGCATCAACGAGTCCTCAGCCGCAGTGGCCGCCGAGCTAGTAGATGATAATAAAGCCGACGAGGTTAGCAACCCAGCGCCTATAGAATCACCACCTGTATTATTATTTCCCACAAAGCTTGATTTGTATAGACCATCCCAAGACCGGCTCAAGCACCGCCTTCAAAAGATTGCTTCTTAATAGCCAGCTTTTTGCGATGGCGGCACTTAAGTGGTTTGGGCCGTCACCCTATTCTATAACATGATTATCTTGCTATTATCACAGTCATGTATAGTAGCCACCGACAACTCCCAATCCCACTTCACATTGATCGAGCAATTCAGACTTTACCTTAGTACTACTATAGCGGATTCTCTCTCTCCTACACAAACATATGAAACAAAATACCCCTCTCGTTAGTTCTATTAGTCTTGACTATTTATTTTTATTATAATTATATTATACTTTGATATTTCCGTTTCGACTGCTTTCGTTACGCGTTTGTTTTCTAATTTCGTAACGTATAGTTTCCGCTCTTGTTTAAAGCCGCGAGCCTAAAACTTTTATTTTAGACAACTTTTTGAAAACATGAGACGGAGAATTAGTTACAGGAAGACTTTAGCAGAAGAAACTTTAAATAAATAATATAATAACTTAATTTTTTATTGCACGAATTGTTTTAGGGTTTAAAGTAAATACAACGGTATTTTACTTCTTTATAATATAAAAACTTAAAAATTATTAGTTTAATATATAAAACTAAGTAAAGAGATTACTATGATGTTTTTAACTAAATAACTAAGTTATATATCTTATTGAAACTATTCTTAATAGTGATTTATTAAGTCTACTTAGTTAGATTTAAAATAATAAGCACTACTCGTCGGTTTCTAGATTTTTTCGCCATTGACTCCTCTACAAGAGGGTCCACTAACTCATGATAGAATTAATTACCCCCGAGCCGGTACTCCCTGCTGGGCCGGGGGGGGGGCAGTGCTAGAGGCTCAACTCCGAGATGAAAATCACCGCGTGCTGGATAGTCTCTTCATTGACTAAGCTCAAAATACGGTCGAGCTTGGAGAGGGCTAGGTTCGCGCACTTGACTCTATAGTAACGGCAACATGCAGTTCAATAGCCCACCACAGGAGATAAAGCCCTTATACAGCTTCTTGTTGCACTTGATTAAGTTAGTGATAACAAAGAAGCTACAACGTTCCTAACGAGCTGGCCCGCATAGGTCTGTGCACTACAGGGCATTTCACAGCCAAATTCAAAGATCGAATTTTTGGGCAAAAGAATAAATACAAAAGCTAGTTAAGGAAACTATAAATAAGCTTCATCTTTATAATATTTAAAGGATATTAAATCAAAAATATCATGCCGTCGTTGAGTTATTATTGAGTAAAGTCACCGATTTTGTGTTTTCAGAGCCTGGAAGTGCCTCGCTAAATAGCCTGTAGACCACAGACCCATGCGGGCCAGCTCGTAAAGACAATGAGGAGAATAGACCGGGGAAAAATTTAAGCCCCTTATAGTTTATGTTTATTAGCTTAGTGGACTTTGTGTCCTTGTTCATCTTGATGGCCTTCCACGACGCGAGCATTGGGATGGTCCTCGTGATACTACTCAAACCAGGACAGGCTGCACACAAACACCCGTGCGTACATCATCTGTAGAGCCACCCTAGTAAGTTTCACGAAGGCAAAATAGCCTGAAAAGCTAAAATCAAGAAGGATCATAACACCGAAACCAATAAAACTAATAACTCCTAAGGCAGCACCACTTCGGACAAATGAAAAGAAGGCAGAAGAAACTGCTTTGCCAAGCGGGGAAAATATTTTGTTAAGAAAAGACGGAGCGAAGATTAAGAGTCTGGTCTAGCCGAATAATAGAAATGGATTTTATAAAAGCTTCAAGTAGAAATAGATCTGCTAGAACAGCTCGAGGGGTCAAACCCAGTTCAAGTGCTATATTTCCGCCACGGAGGCTATCTTATACCAGGCCTTACAGAGTACCTCTCCGTCCGTATATAGACATGATGGATATTAGTATGCAGCCCGTTGTCAATGTTCCACTTGTCTTCTTTCTTGCGGCTCGACTTCTAGACTTGCGGCTTCGGGTGAAGTTGTTGTTAAACGAGACGAGGAGAAGGGGGTGCAGTGATAGACGTGGTTCTCGTGTATATAAAAGGATTAGTAATAGCTGTCTCACTAAGTAGGAGCCGAAAGTTGACCTTGAACGATGGGTGGAAAGCCGCTATGAATATCAGCAAGGCAGCTAGAACAGAATCAAGTCGGGCTTATATGATTTAGGACCTTTATACTGGAGTGGAAAGGCTTGTTCGACAGTATTATCAAAATCTTAGCGAGCTTGGGTCGAACATGTGCATTGCCCTTTTCGCTCTTGTACCCTACTATATCTGCGAGACTTGCAACATCGACTCGATGTTTATAGTCAATCAAAACAGCTCAGTAGCATTGTCGTCACGGCTCTCTTCATGAGTGTCGATGAATTCGTAGGCAGACTCGCCAAGGATGCCCTCTTTGGCAGGGATGGATGTCCCTGCGCGGCGGACATGCTCACTGTGGTTATACTTTCGACCTAGCAGTATGTTCTCTAGTCTACAGCTGGTGTAAGAAACCGTAGTCGACTGGAAGATGAGAGGCGGGCTAAGGTGGTAGTTGGAGACGGGAGAATACATAGTGTTATCTTGTAAATAAAGTCCCGTCGCTGGGAAAGAGACATAACTTCTGGACATTTAAAAACCAACATTTTTTTTTGTCTGAACAAAAAGAAGAAGAGTATCTGAAAGGATATTATAGTATAACTGGTGTGTTTCAACATCATTTTGGAATCCCAACAGAAGTCCTGCGCACGTGGGCTCGCTCCACAACGCGGCTGCTGCAGCAAAAAGGCCGCCACGAACTTCTTTCCCTAGATGGCGCGAACGAGCCGGTCGTTCCAGCCATTGTGTAGTTCTTGGAATGTGGGGGGGGGGGGGGTTGGAGCCTCTGGTAAAATACGAAAGGCGCTGGTGAAGTCTCTTTTAGAAAATGTTCTTCTTACTGCGGATCTTCGATGAATCGCGAGCAGGGCGGGGAGGGGCGGCGGAGGGGACGTGAGCTGGGTTGATATTGCTAAACCTAACTCTAGTCTCTTCCTCCAGACTTTCACGACTGCAATGACTAGCGATGCCAGAACGAATTCGATAATCTACATTACATCTCATCGCATGATCGATCAGCCTGCAAACCACGATCTTCCTCCTCATTTCTGTCATCCACGATCCTCCACCTCACTCTTGCGACCCCAATTCAGCTAATCTCCCAATGATACTGCCACTCAAGAGCAAGGGATCAGTGTAGACAAGAAAGCAGCTGCGCTAAAGTTAAATGGACAACTAGCCCAACACAGACTTGGAAACAACTTTAGAAACACGTCGCATCAGCAGCAGTCATGAAAGCCTCCTTCACCTCCCAGCTATCTTCTGCACAATCTGGAAATTTGAACTTTTCGCGCGGATCCTTCTCAATAGATGCTTCGTCACCATGAAAGTTGTAGCATATCCGACACTTCTTACATGGAGCCCTACTCTTCATCGTCAATGCGTGCATAGCCAAGCCTCTCCGACCAGTATACAACGCCGGCTTCTTGCTTGCTAGGTCGGGGGGCGTGAGGCCGAGCTCATGATACACCGCAAGAAGAGCCTTCTTGCGCTCATATGCAAAGAAATCCCTTGCTTCCTTGTTGAAAACATTATCACTGCCCAGCTTAAACCATTGTTGAGATCCTCCAATGTGATAGGGCCGGTCGTGGCTGGAAGGAGAGGCGATGAAGATCATCCGCGGTATGGCGATCCAAGCTTTCTTACCGGGGTCGCTGGGGGGTTTGAAGAGCTCGCGAAGGGCTTGCATTGTTCGATCTCGAGAATCTTGTTAGCGTGGGTGATTCTGAGGTGAGGACGACATGATGCAACTTACCAAAGTTGTCATTTGCCCATCTTGGTAAGATATCGAACCAACACTGAATGCTCAGCTCCAAGACACTGTCCATTGGTATGTCTGCCGGCAGATGCTCCGGTAGGCCCGTTGTATATGGCCGAAGTAAGCTGGAGTCTAAGGACTTGCCCTGGGAACCATTGGTTCCCTCGGTGCTGCATGTCTTTGGTGAAGAGGATAGTCTTGCGGGCTCGGACTCTCTCTTCACCAAAGATGCCCGAGTCCGTACAGAGGTAGAACCACCCTCTCCACCAAGACGCCCCCAAACATGGTCTGGCAGATCTTTCAGCCAGGCGTCTCCGTCCTTCGATTGAAGATAAATCTGGGCCAATTGGTCCCTCGATACCTTCAAAATCTTTCGTGTCGTTCGCCATCGATCATAGATGAGCGCCAGTGGGGGTTTGCCGAACCGATCCCGCTGGCGGAATACATCAACATCGAGCGTTTTTGTGTTGCGGATATAGTCATCCAAGAGCTCCAAGATGCTCAAGATGTTTGAACGGCAGCTTTGGGGAAGGATATAGACAAGATCGAAGTTGGTGGACGAAACCCGTGGTGTGGAAATCGGACTCAGTGTATCCGTTCTTGACCCTGCTCTCCGATTCAATTCTCTGACTAGAGTATCTACCGTCCTATGCAAATGCTTCGTGAGGGCAGCGTGAGCTTTCAGCTGGTGTTTTGGTACCAATGATTTGTCGGGGGCAGGTGGGGTTTGACGCTTCGAAGAATTCGGAGAAGAAGTGCATTGGGGAAGAGGAAGCTTTCTGGGACGGCTTTGCGATGGAGATGTTGATGTTGGTGTTGGCAGTGGAGATGTTGATGATCCTGCCCAAAGCCAAAACAAGCTTCTCGGACCGTGCCGAGCCGGCACCCTCAGCCTCAATGGCACAGCCACAGCCATCATTGGGCGAAAAGGACCACGCTAGGTTAGGATAGGACAGGGGTTAGAGTCAGCTGATATCAAACCTCAACTCACGCTGTGAATCTTGACCGTAATTCCAGCTTCAACTTCAACTTCAATTCAATCACTACCGGCTGATCCTCTCTCTCATATTCATACCTATCCCCATCCATACCTTCTTCTCCTTCTTCTGAGCTTTCTGCTCTTCCAAAGTACAGTACCTGATGAATCTGCTCACCGTACCGTCCGCACCCGTCGTCTGTTTGCTCCGCTCCCATTGCAAGGAGGGATTCGTGGCCCAAGACGCATGCGGCCTCCTGAATGCTGCTTCTTACTTCTTTACTTTTTACTGTATGTTGTCTCCCACCCGCGTCCAGTATCCAGCGTCGAATATCTTTCCATCGTCTCACGCTGCAAGCACGTATCCTTACTACATGTCCTCAAGAGACCGAATTATCTAGCGGTCAGACGTCGACTTCCACTGCTGATTACCTTCCGACCCATTGTTCAGGCTCGTCGCCGTGATGCATTCTGTGATGATACTGACAAGGGAAACAGGCTCGTTGCCGTGATGCATTCTGTGATGATGCTCACAAGGGAAACAGGTTCTTAGCTGAACCGATAGGGAGCCAAACACTACAAACGACTATTCACAAGACTACTGGTCTTGTCCTGTCGTACGTCAATCAGGTAGATCACTTGGACCACCTCGCGTTGCACACTGCAAAACGGACCATTCACAAGGTTTACTGGTCTGGTTGAACGTCAAGCAGGCGGATCACTTGGACCACTAGTAGTTGAGCACTGGAAACGACAATTTCATCCAGCTTGAGTCTTGAATTTTTTCTGGGGTAGCAAGTCTGGTATTGCGTAAGCACTGGTTTCGTGCTTCGCCTAAATCTCATTCCAGCTTCGAGGCTTGCCAAGCAAGGTTCAAACGAAGTTTGTTCCACGTATCGGCCAGTCGTAGTCGAAAACCACCGCTCACCGCTCACCGCTCACCGGTCGGCTCGTGGGGCGTTTGGAGCCAGACCAATGGCCTTTCTCGGTAAAGTACGTTCGAAGAAATTCCATTGGCTTCGAATGATCTTTAGAAGAGCTCGACAGATGTCGCCCACAGTTTTCCCCTGTACTGCGACCACAACACTCTTGACATATCGTCCTTCAACGGGCATTCTCAGTGTACCTTGCTACATTTCTGAAAACCATCTATTCTACCCAGCTGAGCGCCTGCTCGCGAGCCCCAATTCATATCCACTCCCTCGTCATGTTCAGAGTCCTTTTCAATCCATCAGTCCTTGGTGGTAGAAAGATGCTAAGCATTCCGTCTCGACTCCGCTCTGTCAAACTATCATGTAAGAAGCCCTGTTGATGCGCACACAACCCCTTCGGTACTGATATTACTACAGCTGACTTGGATTGGCCCATCTCGATATTGCGACAATCTCGTTACCTCTCAACCGATGCTCGCGACAAGATTCCCGCCACTGTCACCCTCACACGGCATCCTCTCTACTTCTGCCGAGCTACCTCATGCCTAGCCAATGCTTCTCAGCAAAGTACCGTTTCGTACTCGACTCAGGCTGGTTTCCGCCCCCTCACATCAGAGCCGTCTCTCCCGGAAAGTTCTCATCAGTCTTTTGATGCCTCACCACACACTCGTCAATTCTCGATCAGACCTGCTCGCGAAATCCTCCCAGCCACTCTACCCAATGTCCAACGTCCTTACTCCGAGTATATTGTCCCCACCATGCAAGAACTCCTGGAGAAGTTATCTCATCTCGATCTCTTCAAGATGACGACCTCTCAAGTTGCTATTTACGATGACTACCTGAACGAGTACTCATTTCCCGAGGATCCTGAATGCCACATCGACATTGGCCATGGTCTCAAGATTGCCATTGATGAAATCTATGGTAGATCATTGCAGCCTACACTCGGTCCATCCAGAGGATCAACCAGTCCCTTGAATGTCCGCATGTACCGCTTCTGGATCCATCTACAACCCAACTCCGAAGCCGCTTCAGCCGACATACCCTACTCTGTTTTAGGATTGGTACTTGGTCGCATCGTCTTAAGTGAGTCGCAATTCACGTATTGGGTCGTTGCAATCGACCACAAGGGTTGTCTGTGGGCCTTTCATACTAAGGACGTCGATGTCGAGGAGAGCAATCGGTGGGTCAAAGACGAGGAGGAGGCTATGTATGATGATGATGATGATACACTTGAGACACCTCCTACCTACTCGAAGATGCCAGAATTATTCGGCTCTGATTACTCGCCAGTCGTCAAGTTGGGCCCCTTGGCTACCGTTTTGAGTGGAAAGCGAGTGTTGGATCCTGTCGTCTTGTCGGGTGTCCACTCTTGGGAGTGTCATTGGGAGCCTCAACCCCCATGCAAGCCAGAGCATCCCCCAATCGTCCTCAGATGTCGTTGAAGAGTCTGCTGGCCCGTCAGGTGTCTCGCCTGAGATTATGCCTTTAAAGGAGTCTCACACAAATCCTCGGGAGCCTGAATTTGAGTGTGTTAAGGTGATTGGGATCTTGGTTGAGTGGCAGGCAATGGTTTGTATTTGATGTACTCTAATGATAAATCTCCACTCAGTAGCAATTGAACATTTGCGCGAACGTTTGAGATCTCCTTTATCCTCGTCTCTTCACGAGTTCAGCCCCTGGTCGCATTTGTCTTACACCTCTATCCTGCACCAAGCGTTTCCCATCTCTACGAATCCAGTTCTACGACAATACTAGAAACACCCAAGAGTTTCATTCCTTCCTCCTCCCTGCTACAATCCTATCACCCGTCGACATTGCTCCTCCACGAATTGCCGCTTGCTGGTTTTTAGACCGGCACGCCTGGGGAGACTTGACTTGATCAACTCGCAGGGAGGGGAGTCTCGCACCATAGCTCGATCTTGTACTTGCAATCGCTGCGGGTAGGGGAATACCGTCGGAGGATAACATGATCGAGGTGAAGCCCCCTTTCGCCTACCCCCGCCTTCATTCCTCACTACATCCTACACTTTGTGAGTTAGCCTCGATTATAAGGTAAAAAGCGCACAGAAATTTTACGACGTGCTCCGCCAACTTCCAATTGATCTTAGGCTGC
>JAHLEZ010000066.1:0-2500 GCA_020726505.1 Leptodontidium sp. MPI-SDFR-AT-0119
AAGAACTGTGACGAAAAGTTTGTGAACTTTTATTGTTCTATAGATGGCAAGTGTTACGGCTGGCAAAAGGTTGATACGGCGAGTAGACTCTAGCTTTGTATTTAGACCTAAAGCTACGCTTGTGACGCTTGCCCTAGAAAGATGGCAATCACGTGTAACTGACGCCTCACATATCAACACAAGAGACATATGACGATACCAAGCATCAACTTAGAATCTACAACTACAGAGGAAAGAAGGTAAGGAAAGAATAAGTCTATATACAAGAGGTTGGTATGCCTAGCACCATGGTAATCTCGGTACGTCCCGATCGGGCAGTACTAAGTGGAGCCGGTGGAAATGAGGCTCTGGGCCGTGCCAGTCGTCACAAGTAATGCCGATCCTATCTCGTTGCGTATAAAAGTTCCCAAACTTCATTAACGCATTACTATACCCTAAAGTAGAGTAAAGATTTGTACGGAACTTGGCTTCGCTTAATTGTCCCTGATACCAAATACTGAAGCGATAGGTGGCACAGTCTGCAAGTCACGTCTAAGTTAGATAGGACTCTCATATCGCCTTGCCCGTAGTGTTATCTTACCGCCGATATTTGGGAACGCTTGGCCGTTCTTTTGGATGATCCTACTGTGCCATTTTTGTAAAGTGATGAGAGGTCTCGGATTCTCGGAGATAATGTCTTTTACTTCGTCCCTTACGACATATATCGTTAAGCATTCCCATGTTGACGTCGAACAAGAACAAGAAATTTTTATCCGTATAGAGTATGATAGATAATATGATGGACAAGAAGGACTCTGGAATCATAGCCAAAAGCGTTAATTACTGTGAGGCTGGTACCAGTACGCCATATAGAGCATAAAGGCTGAAGAGTATAAGAATATAAGCTTATACAAAAACTCTATACAAGAGCTCTATATAACCGGATATAATATATTCCGTAATATTACGTAAACGGATGTAATACATTCCTTTAAATAAAGGTAATACGCAAACGGAAATAATACATTCCTTTGAATAAAGGTAATACGCAAACGGAAATAATATATTCCTTTGAATATTACGCAAACGGAAGTAATACATTCTGTCGGTGCAGTACCGGTTCATGTACCACGCCGCATGTGTGAATATATTCAAAATGCGTGTATGGCGACAGAGTAATAAAGTGTGGTTCAAAATCTGTGTCTATTCTAAGAGAGTGCGAGGAGAGCTAGACTATATACTACGAAGCCCCACCGAATCTCCACCGAAACCAGTCCGGCTAAGCTCTGACCCCTGACTTTAATCCGCACCCCCTTTTCTAGACCGAAGTATGCTTATGCAGGGACCTGTGGACCAACACATTCCTAAAGAGCGAATATGAGAGCGAATACGAGAGCTCGAAAGTAGTTATATAGACCTAGAAATCCCCTCCTAAATAAAATATCATACACACCAAGTATTACCTTACTTTACAACTAGTGTCACTACTTTACAAAGAGGATTAATAAAAAGAATTATTATTTTGCGTCACAAGCGATCTATGATGCCATGATGCAGCTAATGCGTGCATGCTTGGTCCTTGCATAGTGATCTCCCGAACCGTCGGTTCGAGAGATCAGAGCACAGCCTCTGAGTGACATAGGGGAGCCAAATTGGACCCCCATGAAGGCGACCCGTCCATCCGAGTATCGCCCTGATGTGCGTGATTCTGGAGACGCTGCTTGTACCGCAGAATCATTCGACAGATCTTGCGCCCGAGCTGGTCTCGTTGGGCGGCTATGCGTTTATTTGGTAGGCATTAAGCTTGCTACGAGCAAAAGAAAGTCTACTAGGCTATATCAGTGGCCATTTGGTCTCGCCCCGAAGAAAGTTGCTCGGAACAAGCAAGCAGCCCCGCAAACGCATAACTGGCGATGAGTTTTTTAAGAAGCACGCCGTGAGAATAGCATGTAACCGAGAAGGTGCTGAGAAGGAAAGAAAAGTCAGGGCAAACGCAAGCTCTATTACTATGCGCTCTGGGTAATGTTACGGCTGGCAAGAGGTTGATACGGCGAGTAGACTCTAGCTTTGTATTTGGGCCTAATGCTACGCTCAGAATCGAGAAGAAAAGACAAGGAGGAAAAGAGAGCTTTTTATAAGGGAGGGCTCGAGTATATATACATAAAGAACCCTCCTAATTGTTACGGCTGGCAATAGGTTGATACGGCGAGTAGACTCTAGCTTTGTATTTAGGCCTAAAGCTACGCTCAGAATCGAGAAGAAAAGACAAGGAGGAAAGGAGAGCTCTCCGTAAGGGAGGGCTCGAGTATATATACATGAAGGACCCTCCTAATGGGGCCTAGCGTAGTCGAGTGCCATTCACGTCAACATGTCGCGGCTCGCCACCTAGTCTTCCCTATTGGGCTTAGCGCCGTCGCATAGCCAGCGATGCTACAAGCCCGTGTCGGTTAGAATACGAGGCGCATCGTAGGTCGTAACAGGTAACTTATATCATTAAACTACTAGGAAACGGTCCCATGGA
>JAHLEZ010000067.1:5000-7500 GCA_020726505.1 Leptodontidium sp. MPI-SDFR-AT-0119
AAAGGAAGTCGGTGGGTATATAAGGGGGGTATCCTCAGAGCTGGGTATACCAAAAATCATATCTACTAAGGTGTTCCGGGGGGGGTTACAGGGTCATCATAGGCTTATAGGGCAATGCGTTAGAGTACGATTAGAGATGATATAGCGTATTTACAGCCTAAAAATGTTGTCATATTAGATTATTACTATCGTTGGTAGTATTATCATTAGGTCTATTTCACTACCGATTGAAGTATTTTGAGGGATTATCAAGATGCGGTGCTGTTGTCGATAGGCTTGTTGCTGTGAATATAGGGACTCGGGGGAACGCTGGGATCGTCAAACCCCAGCGTGTGTGTGGCACTGGGGGCTACCCTCCAACTAGTAGAGGTCTCTTTAGGAGTACTACTAGTTAGAGGGCGGGGTGGGACCGCCCCTGCGTATGCAGAAGGTCCAAGGGCAGTGAAAAGCCCAGGTGACCCCGAATTCAATCGCAGGGTAGGTGGTTTGTGAAAATTTCCCGGGTAGGGTAGAATTCTTTTTTCCTTTAAATTTTATTTTTATTCTTTATTTTTCTTATTTTTTTCCCTCTTCTCTTCTTCCCTTTCCCCCCTTTCCTCTTCCTCCCCCCCTCTTCTCCTCCTTTGAGGCCCTCTTGTACTGGGAAGTGCATCAGGGTAGGTCAGTTGTGAGGGTGGTCCGAGATGTCCAAGGTAGAAAGCTCCGAGGGTAGGTGTGATGTCTCACAGTTGGCCTACCCTCATCATAAGGGTAGGTCAGTTGTGTACAGCGTGTCCTTATAGGGTATATACGCTGTAAGGGTACCCTAAAGGCAATCGCAGGGTAGGCTGGTGGTGAGCGGATCACACTTGGGTTACCCTTTGCAAAGGGTAGGTGAGTTGTGTACAGGCTATAATTATAGGGTGTGCACGCTGTAGGGGTACCCTGTGGATTCTAAGGGTAGGTCTGTTGTGAGGATGGGTACTTGGTGGGATTCCGTCGCCGGTTCGCAGGGTAGGTGGGTTGTGACGGCCTCACAGTTGGCCTACCCTTTGATGAGGGTAGGTCGATTGTGAGAGCAGAAAAAATCGACCTCTCAGGGTAGGCTGGTTGTGTGGTGAGAAAATACAAGTCCCTTATAAGTGATCAGGTGACCTCAACCTCTTTGCTACGTATACGCTAGCATCTGGCGGGTATTTAAGCGAAGAGCCTATACTGCTAGCGTGCTTATACGACCCGTAAATGAGATTTGAAGTTCAAAATACCGGCGTTAGGCTATGCCTTCAGGGTGTTTGGCCCTGTAAGAGGGCCCTGGGGAATCCTACAGGGTACTCGCTATAGGCTGTATACCCTATAAGACGCTCTGAAGCGGGTACCTCTGAAGCGGGTACCGGAGGGTAGGTGGAATGTGATGGGCAAAAGTACTTGGTGAAAAATATTTTGTTATAGCATGATAGAGCGTATAAAATAACCTTAGATTGACCCTAGATACCCCCCAAACACCACCCCCCTTGTGGAGAAATTTCACTTTTCACATTTTACCTACCCTCGGGAAGGTTTCTCAGGGTAGGTCGAATGTGATGGGCAAAGTACTGGTGAAAAAAAAAATCTAGTATCCAGGGTCCTTGGGGGGTTATAGTGGGTGGCTATAGGGTCCATGGCCCTGTGGGATGACCCTAGGACCGATCCTACAGGCTGCGGTGGCCCTGGAGGCAGCCTGAGAGAGTGCCCTGAACTGCGACGTGCAACAAAACCCGGATCCGTCACGTGTTCTGAGGGTAGGCCAGTTGTGAGGTGGTGAGGTATCCCCCCCCCCCCCCCCCCCCCCCCCCCCCCCTAAGTCGATGGAATCTTGTCCCTCCGGGGATGGCTCTGGTGGGCTTCTAGACCCGTTCTTGACGCTGATTCCAGCCATTGATTATCCCCAAGACCCTCAATCTAGTCGGATATAAGTGGTGCTATTACCCCCCCCCACATCGTTACCTTTACCCCCCTCAATACCCCCCTTGCACGGCGCATATTTGTTGGGGAAACGAGGACCCTACATAACGTCCCAGCATTCCCTCTATCATAGCAGGTCCAACGATCCCCGTAGCTGCCGTGGTTGTCCACACAATATTTTCCGATAAATTCGAGGGGGGGGGGGGAATCATTTGTCGGAAATAATTTTGGTGCCAAAAAATAATTTTTCCCTCTTCACAAGTCAACTACTTATGACCCCAAGTGTAGTCGTAGTCATTTCTAGTGGGCAAACGTATTTATGGTATAGGTAGAATTGCTCTGGCGGGCCCCGTTCGCCCTCCACAGCACCTGCGCGCAGCGACCTCTCACCTATACCGTTGGAATCAGCGCTTGATATAGCCTAGGGTCGGGTTTTACACCCCTAACCACCCCCCGAAAAAGTTTTCAGGTCCCCCTTCAGACCTTCATACCCTGTGTAGCGACACCCTAACTTTGGTTCCAGGGTCCACCACCAAGCCTGAACACCCTGGAGCGACACCCTAACTTGGGTCGGCCCCCC
>JAHLEZ010000068.1:2500-5000 GCA_020726505.1 Leptodontidium sp. MPI-SDFR-AT-0119
AAAGAATTTCAAGTTTCACACTTGGCCTACCCTTTGCAAAGGGTAGGTGGAATGTGATGTGAGGGTACTTGGTGGGAAAAAATGGCGGAAAAAATTATGAGGAATTTTTTTTGGGTTTTAGTGTGACAGAGCGTATAAAATAACCCCGGTTCGACCCCAGATACCCCTCAAACGCTGCCTCCCTTGTGGAGAAATTTCAATTTTCACATTCCACCTACCCTCAGCCTCAGAAAGTTTCTCAGGGTAGGTCGATTGTGAGGGCGAAAAAAAAAACTTGAGATTTCTTTTTCGTTACGGCGTGGTAGAGCGTATAAAACAATCTAAGAATGACTCTGGATACCCCCCAAACTCCGCCCCCCTCGTGGAGAATTTTCATTTTTCACACTTGGCCTACCCTGACACAATTTCAAAGACCTGATCTTCAAGTCGCCCTAATTAAAAGCAACGCAATTCTTTCACCTGCTAATGCTAGTTTTTGTAATGTACATTTATGCCTGAAAATATTAAGACTTCGCTTTTCCCCTCCAAATATCAACGCTTTTTAATAATGTCAATGATAAAGAGCTCGCTACTTCGCTACTCATTATCATTCGAGGAATCAGACACACCGTACAAACCCTCTTCTGAAATAATCGACTCGGACTTGTGGTACTTTCCCCCGATCCGCGGATTTCACAAGAAAAATTTGATGAGGGGGAGGGGGGTCGAAAATCTTTTGCACACAAATCTTTTATCGGAAAATATTTTCCTGACAAAAGGCATTTGTACACGATTTCCAAGGCCAAAGGAAGTCGGTGGGTATATAAGGGGGGTATCCTCAGAGCTGGGTATACCAAAAAATCATATCTACTAAGGTGTTCCGGGGGGGTTACAGGGTCATCATAGGCTTATAGGGCAATGCGTTAGAGTACGATTAGAGATGATATAGCGTATTTACAGCCTAAAAATGTTGTCATATTAGATTATTACTATCGTTGGTAGTATTATCATTAGGTCTATTTCACTACCGATTGAAGTATTTTGAGGGATTATCAAGATGCGGTTGCTGTTGTCGATAGGCTTGTTGCTGTGAATATAGGGACTCGGGGGAACGCTGGGATCGTCAAACCCCAGCGTGTGTGTGGCACTGGGGGCTACCCTCCAACTAGTAGAGGTCTCTTTAGGAGTACTACTAGTTAGAGGGCGGGGTGGGACCGCCCCTGCGTATGCAGAAGGTCCAAGGGCAGTGAAAAGCCCAGGTGACCCCGAATTCAATCGCAGGGTAGGTGGTTTGTGAAAATTTCCCGGGTAGGGTAGATTCTTTTTTCCTTTAAATTTATTTTTATTCTTTATTTTTCTTATTTTTTTCCCTCTTCTCTTCTTCCCTTTCCCCCCTTTCCTCTTCCTCCCCCCCTTCTCTCCTCCTTTGAGGCCCTCTTGTACTGGGAAGTGCATCAGGGTAGGTCAGTTGTGAGGGTGGTCCGAGATGTCCAAGGTAGAAAGCTCCGAGGGTAGGTGTGATGTCTCACAGTTGGCCTACCCTCATCATAAGGGTAGGTCAGTTGTGTACAGCGTGTCCTTATAGGGTATATACGCTGTAAGGGTACCCTAAAGGCAATCGCAGGGTAGGCTGGTGGTGAGCGGATCACACTTGGGTTACCCTTTGCAAAGGGTAGGTGAGTTGTGTACAGGCTATAATTATAGGGTGTGCACGCTGTAGGGGTACCCTGTGGATTCTAAGGGTAGGTCTGTTGTGAGGATGGGTACTTGGTGGGATTCCGTCGCCGGTTCGCAGGGTAGGTGGGTTGTGACGGCCTCACAGTTGGCCTACCCTTTGATGAGGGTAGGTCGATTGTGAGAGCAGAAAAAATCGACCTCTCAGGGTAGGCTGGTTGTGTGGTGAGAAAATACAAGTCCCTTATAAGTGATCAGGTGACCTCAACCTCTTGCTACGTATACGCTAGCATCTGGCGGGTATTTAAGCGAAGAGCCTATACTGCTAGCGTGCTTATACGACCCGTAAATGAGATTTGAAGTTCAAAATACCGGCGTTAGGCTATGCCTTCAGGGTGTTTGGCCCTGTAAGAGGGCCCTGGGGAATCCTACAGGGTACTCGCTATAGGCTGTATACCCTATAAGACGCTCTGAAGCGGGTACCCTCTGAAGCGGGTACCGGAGGGTAGGTGGAATGTGATGGGCAAAAGTACTTGGTGAAAAATATTTTGTTATAGCATGATAGAGCGTATAAAATAACCTTAGATTGACCCTAGATACCCCCCAAACACCACCCCCCTTGTGGAGAAATTTCACTTTTCACATTTTACCTACCCTCGGGAAGGTTTCTCAGGGTAGGTCGAATGTGATAGGCAAAAGTACTGGGTGAAAAAAAAAATCTAGTATCCAGGGTCCTTGGGGGGTTATAGTGGGTGGCTATAGGGTCCATGGCCCTGTGGGATGACCCTAGGACCGATCCTACAGGCTGCGGTGGCCCTGGAGGCAGCCTGAGAGAGTGCCCTGAACT
>JAHLEZ010000069.1:0-2500 GCA_020726505.1 Leptodontidium sp. MPI-SDFR-AT-0119
CGGATTTCACAAGAAAAATTTGATGAGGGGGAGGGGGTCGAAAATCTTTTGCACACAAATCTTTTATCGGAAAATATTTTCCTGACAAAAGGCATTTGTACACGATTTCCAAGGCCAAAGGAAGTCGGTGGGTATATAAGGGGGGTATCCTCAGAGCTGGGTATACCAAAAATCATATCTACTAAGGTGTTCCGGGGGGGGTTACAGGGTCATCATAGGCTTATAGGGCAATGCGTTAGAGTACGATTAGAGATGATATAGCGTATTTACAGCCTAAAAATGTTGTCATATTAGATTATTACTATCGTTGGTAGTATTATCATTAGGTCTATTTCACTACCGATTGAAGTATTTTGAGGGATTATCAAGATGCGGTGCTGTTGTCGATAGGCTTGTTGCTGTGAATATAGGGACTCGGGGGAACGCTGGGATCGTCAAACCCCAGCGTGTGTGTGGCACTGGGGGCTACCCTCCAACTAGTAGAGGTCTCTTTAGGAGTACTACTAGTTAGAGGGCGGGGTGGACCGCCCCTGCGTATGCAGAAGGTCCAAGGGCAGTGAAAAGCCCAGGTGACCCCGAATTCAATCGCAGGGTAGGTGGTTTGTGAAAATTTCCCGGGTAGGGTAAATTCTTTTTTCCTTTAAATTTTATTTTTATTCTTTATTTTTCTTATTTTTTTCCCTCTTCTCTTCTTCCCTTTCCCCCCTTTCCTCTTCCTCCCCCCCTCTTCTCCTCCTTTGAGGCCTCTTGTACTGGGAAGTGCATCAGGGTAGGTCAGTTGTGAGGGTGGTCCGAGATGTCCAAGGTAGAAAGCTCCGAGGGTAGGTGTGATGTCTCACAGTTGGCCTACCCTCATCATAAGGGTAGGTCAGTTGTGTACAGCGTGTCCTTATAGGGTATATACGCTGTAAGGGTACCCTAAAGGCAATCGCAGGGTAGGCTGGTGGTGAGCGGATCACACTTGGGTTACCCTTTGCAAAGGGTAGGTGAGTTGTGTACAGGCTATAATTATAGGGTGTGCACGCTGTAGGGGTACCCTGTGGATTCTAAGGGTAGGTCTGTTGTGAGGATGGGTACTTGGTGGGATTCCGTCGCCGGTTCGCAGGGTAGGTGGGTTGTGACGGCCTCACAGTTGGCCTACCCTTTGATGAGGGTAGGTCGATTGTGAGAGCAGAAAAAATCGACCTCTCAGGGTAGGCTGGTTGTGTGGTGAGAAAATACAAGTCCCTTATAAGTGATCAGGTGACCTCAACCTCTTGCTACGTATACGCTAGCATCTGGCGGGTATTTAAGCGAAGAGCCTATACTGCTAGCGTGCTTATACGACCCGTAAATGAGATTTGAAGTTCAAAATACCGGCGTTAGGCTATGCCTTCAGGGTGTTTGGCCCTGTAAGAGGGCCCTGGGGAATCCTACAGGGTACTCGCTATAGGCTGTATACCCTATAAGACGCTCTGAAGCGGGTACCTCTGAAGCGGGTACCGGAGGGTAGGTGGAATGTGATGGGCAAAAGTACTTGGTGAAAAATATTTTGTTATAGCATGATAGAGCGTATAAAATAACCTTAGATTGACCCTAGATACCCCCCAAACACCACCCCCCTTGTGGAGAAATTTCACTTTTCACATTTTACCTACCCTCGGGAAGGTTTCTCAGGGTAGGTCGAATGTGATGGGCAAAGTACTGGGTGAAAAAAAAATCTAGTATCCAGGGTCCTTGGGGGGTTATAGTGGGTGGCTATAGGGTCCATGGCCCTGTGGGATGACCCTAGGACCGATCCTACAGGCTGCGGTGGCCCTGGAGGCAGCCTGAGAGAGTGCCCTGAACTGCGACGTGCAACAAAACCCGGATCCGTCACGTGTTCTGAGGGTAGGCCAGTTGTGAGGTGGTGAGGTATCCCCCCCCCCCCCCCCCCCCCCCCCACCCCTAAGTCGATGGAATCTTGTCCTCCGGGGATGGCTCTGGTGGCTTCTAGACCCGTTCTTGACGCTGATTCCAGCCATGATATCCCCAGACCCTCATCTAGTCGGATAAGTGGTGATATACCCCCCCCCCCTCGTACCTTTACCCCCCCAATACCCCCCTTGCCGGCGCTATTTTTTGGGGAAACGAGGACCCTACATAACGTCCCAGCATTCCCTCTATCATATGCAGGTCCAACGATCCCCGTAGCTGCCGTGGTTGTCCACAAAATATTTTCCGATAAATTCGAGGGGGGGGGGGAATCATTTGTCGGAAAATAATTTTGGTGCCAAAAAATAATTTTTCCCTCTTCACAAGTCAACTACTTATGACCCCAAGTGTAGTCGTAGTCATTTCTCGTGGGCAAACGTATGGTATAGGTAGAATTGCTCTGGCGGGCCCCGTTCGCCCTCCACAGCACCTGCGCGCAGCGACCTCTCACCTATACCGTTGGAATCAGCGCTTGATATAGCCTAGGGTCGGGTTTTACACCCCTAACCACCCCCCGAAAAAGTTTTCAGGGTCCCCCTTCAGACCT